>QTSX02005731.1:0-442489 GCA_014839935.2 Entomophthora muscae | reverse complement strand
TATAAAGAAGTTGTCATTGCCTAAATCTATTAAAGAAAATTTGGAATCTATTGACCTACATAAAAAGTTTTATAAGCATCAAAATAAAGAATATATTAGTGATGTAAATAATCTTGATAATAAATCATGTGTTATAGTAATAGACTTTAAAGAAAACTTTAAAATAGGTGGGGGTCCTATAGAGACAAATAATTGTTTTTATGAGAAAATACCTATTTTTTATTAGGATTTGCAATTGCTTTTAAAGAAAATGAGAAAATTAAATATGAGTATCATGACTTTCTATCTGAAACTTTATCTCATGACTCTTTGTTTTCAGGTCAGTGTTTGATAAGTCTGCTTAAAAATAATAAATTTAAGAATATTAAAAATATTAAAGTTTGGACTGATAATGGTAATCATTTCAGATCTTATGAATTATTATATTATCTTTTTAAAGAGGTACCTAAAATTATAAAAGGAACAATTAATTTTAATAGATTTGTTGAGTGTCATGGCAAAAGTATTGTTGATGGTCATTTTGGTGTATTATCTAAAATATTTAAACAAAAGGAAAATGAGATTTATATAAAAAATATAAATGATCTCAAAATGGTTTTTGAGAGAGAGGAAGAAAGAAAGGGTTTATATGAGTCACTTATAAATAATTCAGATGTTTCCCAAAAAAATTTACATCTATGATAGAAAATCTAGGCCTAAAAAAAGCTGGCTTGAGGTCAAAGCATTTTACGTTAATCTTTCATATTTAATGAAAGATGGTGAGCTGTATGGTTCACCTTTGACATTTGAGGATGTTAAGGAGTACTCCAAAATAAATTACTGTGAAAAGTTCTGCACAGATGTCAGAGAAACAAAGAGAGCTGATACTACTAAAGGATTGGTAGGACATGTTCATGAAGTTGGATGCATAACAAAAACTTATATTTCACATAGGGTAAATAGTCTTTTAAATACAACAACTTTTTTTTTCTAAAAATAACTAAGAAATTAATTATATGAGCCAAAGATAGGGTAATAGCAATTATAGCTTTGGGGCTGCTATTACTCTCCCATGCAACTCATATATTTTATTCTTGGCTTATTAAAATAGAAAAAAGGGGTTTAGCAAAAAATACAGTTAATAAAAATAAGATTTATTTTTATTATTTGTATATTGTACACTCTTAAACTTTTCTTCAGTAAACTAAGCATTATATTAATGTTCAAAAAACATAAGTTTATGACTTAAATGATACCAAAGAAGTTAAAATGCTTTGAAATGCTTAAGCTGGCACCTTGGCTTAATATAATAAATAATTACCCAGGTTGGAGTATCAAATGAATTAGGAGTATCAAATTCATGTCAGAAAAACAAATATCCTACTGAGCCAGTAACCCTATCTTAATTGCGTCAAACTCAAGAGTTGCCAAACAGAGGTCTGCCACCATGCTCTACTTTGAAACAATCTAAGGAACAAGATATTTTCCAAGAGTTGCAAATACCATGCTTCTGCAGCATGAATGCTGTGCCCTGACAAGTATAAAGACAATGGGGGGAATAGCACGTCCTCAGAAAACAAGGAACCAATAAAGGACTGCAGCCAAATCCCTGGAGACTTTAGATGATTCAAATGTTGTCATTGATAAAAAATGGGTCAAAGCTGGAGTTGCCCAAGTATCCCTTGGAAATATGGACCTACCTTGCTTTGTGCCAATCAATTACAATATTAAAATCACACAGTATACACTATTCAACGAGGATAGCACTCAATCCGGTGATCCTCAGAATTTATCAAGTTATGATGCCATCAATTCAAATTCCAAGGCAAGCTCCCAGACAGCTGAAAATATTTTTATTGACCAATCAGAAGCCTTCAAATCCCCACTATGCCCATCCTAAGTTCCCTTAAAACTTTCCCCATTCCCCTCTAGAAACTTGTTTCTAGATAGCTTATTTACCCTTGAATAAAGAAAGTTCTCCAAAATTATGATTGCTCTACTGGGGCTGTTTGCCTCTGTCCTTGAGAAGTTGGCCCCTGTAATGGTCAAAGCTGCTGTCAATTCATTGACTGCCCCCTGGCCCACTCTCTACCTGCTCCCCCTTTGGATTCTTACTCTGATTTGCCCCTGCAAATCCCCCTTTCCTTGACAATTTTTTTGTCATATTCTGCTACACTACTCCTGATGCTAAGATGTTGAAGCTACCTTCCCAATTTGGTCTCATGTTGCTCAAGAAACTCACAATTTGTTTATTATATCCTCATTGTTTGTCCTTGAATCATACAGCTTACCGCTTTACTCTACCACCCCAGGGGTTGATACTGGCATCCTGTGGGAAAGAATGGCTGGCAAAGTTAGAGCTAGACGCGTCAGATTTCATCCTGGCAAGGGGTGACAACCCCTATTAACAAATCCCTTTCTACAAAAAAAGGGAGTAAGAAAATCATGCAATATCCTGGGTAGTAAATAGACAATCTATTTCTGCTTACCTCACTACTAAGCAACATCTAGTAGTAACACTGATCCAAGACTAGACTCGCATGTCAGTTCTTGTGGGATCTCTTAGTGACCGCTGTTGCTGGTGCTGTGTCTTCTGGATAAAGAATCCCCTACCCATGCCCACCCTTGTGTTGGAGGCTTTGTTGCCAGCCCCTTGTACCCAACCCCAACTGGTAGCTTGGATTGTCTTCATACCATCCCCTATCAACAACCATGAACACATAATAATAAAGATTCTTCAAGGGCCAAAAATCTTGACAGTTGTCATGCCAGTTGGACTGCAAGTTAGTGGCCTCAGCTCCAGCCAGCTGACCCAAGGGTTAGCTGCCTTTTCTACCAACTTAGTGGGTCACTACAGACAGGTAACTGGGATGTTTGGATTGGGGCAGATCAGTAAGAAATAAAGCCCTGATCTTAACCATAATTGAACCATGGTTTCAGCAACAACCAATGGGTTGTACCAACAATTCCTGGGAGACCAAAGGGGAAGGGATCAACAGAACCCCTAAAGCAACAGGTGAACCTAATGGCCAAAGTTACTAACAAATTTTGGACTTTAGTGGGTTGGATAATGATGAAGCAAGGGCTTTCTACAGCCCTGACGTTCATTTAAGGAGGAAATGGGGTTGGAGTGGAGAATAGGGCAGGCTGAGGCAGATTGACCAATAATATGAGGGGATAAGTGTGATTCTTGAGGCAGGGAAATCTGAACAAATTTTGAATGGATAAAGTCAAAAGGGAGAGCTGACCCAACTGAAATTGAGGGAGCTGCCTTGGATGCACATAACTATGCTCCTGGCCGCTCTTAAACATGATATTTAACCAGGGGTGTCTCTTGGGCAGGTTAGGTGGGGGCATTTTTGGAACACTTTCACAAGTAATAGTGTGAGGGCTTTTCTTGGACTTTTTGGTAAATCTTTGGAGGGTTCCCAGGCGCATTTTGTTAAAAATTCTCATGCATTTGGTGAAGATTGAAGTGGAGGCCTAAAGGGGAGGAGTAAATTTACACATGTACATAGTCCTCTGGGTAGGTAGCCCACAGGTTGGGCTGATCAGAGTTCAACCCGCAGTCAGGGCTTTAATCTGATGACTGATAAGAATTGTCATTCATGACAGTGGTGCTCATTCACTAGGGTACAGAATCCATCTTCTCTTTAATAAAAAACTTCTCCAAATTATTCCTCTTTCCTTTTCCCCAATAGCTATTGCCAATAGCCCAGCTATAACACCTTTATGAATTCAATTCAAACTATTTTTATTTGGGCTATTTATAAGATTTTAATTGGCTGGTATTGCTTTGCTTTGATGTGTGCCTATAGAATTACACCCTGCGCCTGCCCTTGGTGAATCCTTGAACGGTTTAATAGATGTCAAATTAAAAGTAACTTATGTGAACTATTCAACATCCGAAATGGGGTTGCTTCATTGTATTCGGTCCCTTTATTCCTTTTGTATGGATTGAGCTGGTTAGCATTACATTTCATAGTTGATTCCTAATCTTTTTTGCGTAATGTAACGGATTAAATGGGGCTTGTCCTTCGTAAATATACAAACTAACTTACTGCTCTTCTGTTCTGGGCTGACTTGATTGTTTATCTTAATAGCTATGAAGGCTACTCTGGTTGTTTAGTTATTATATTGAATCAGACTAATAGCTAAGTATAGTTATCTCCTAACACTATAGATGTGGAATACTACATATCAATGCTTCTTGTATTGGCATAGTATATATTAAACAAAGTTAAAAAACAAAGAACCCTAGATTTTAATGTTAAAGATATGAAATAAAGGATTAATGGCAGAACAGAACGATACTTCTATCTGTAAGGGAAGACATTTACTACCATGATGGATACTAGAGTGCAATTTCTCAAAAAGAAACAAAGCAGTAACTTTTGAAATCAAACTTTCCGCCATAAAGTTTAAGCAATATTCCACGTGAACTAGCGCGAAAATAAGAAGCAACGTTTTTATGGTATAGAGGGGTCAGGATTCCCCCAAAAACGTCTGCATACAAATAACGGACACCTTTAAACACGCAATCATCGGGAAATACTGCTGGTGAGATTTAGTCAAAATTAAGTTTATAGCTCATCTGTCAACTTTGTAACAATTCAAAGCTAAAGTCTGACGACTTGTTGCCTGTATAACTTTAAGACATATTTATTCTAGTATGTTGTTGGAATAATCACAACTTGTGCCATAGAGAAAACAAGTGCTATACTTAAGGGCTGAACATCAAGCTTTTTAACTGAAACCTGCAATCATTATACTATGAAATAGAAGAATTATACACAGCAATTAATCCATTAGTACCAATCACACTAATTAAGTAAGCTATATTTAAAGTTACGCAATTCTAATTCTATCTATGACTTAAGCTATATTTATATACATGTAAAATTAATTTTTCCTCTATAAGCCCAACATGCATAAAAGTGGTTATCATGATGTTTAATCATTACAATAGTAATGGTATTATAAAGTAGAATTAAAACCCAGGGATGATAACTAATCAAGATATACCGAAGATATGGACAACCATTTTCCTAGTCATAAAGTCTTACAGACAAACATTGTGTGTGCGAATTCACGTCTTAGCTTAGATAAGCAGTCGCTAATTAACACAGTAAGAGAAATATAGGCTAATTGACTAGACAAAAAGCTTAGGATAAGACTTGACCAGAAGCAGAATGACGACATTTTATTTTTAAGAAATACTTCAAAACATAAAGAAAATACTAATTCTGAAGGGCTCTATATTTTATTGGAGTTATTCTTCCTAAACAAATATTAATACATAATAACCAAGGCGGACTTACAGGGATCTCAACCTCACCCTCATCGATTCTGTCTCCGAGATCCTTAGGGTTCTCGCCATCAACAGTGCAGCCAACAGAGAAAGCGGTTCCAAGGATTTCCTTGACGGTTCCTTTCAGCTCCTTGGCAAGAGATTTGTAACGCATGATACGAGCAATCTCAATAACTTGCTCAAGGGAAATATTTCCAGAGTGCTTGACTAGAGGGGTTAAATCGATTCATTAGTACAACTTACTGTTCTTTTCCTTCTTCCTGTCTCTGACGGGCTCAGCAAGAGCCTTGATGACAAGAGAGGAAGCAGATGGAACAACTGAAACAGCAGCTTGACGATTCTGGATGGTAAGCTGGACAGTGATGCGCAGACCCTTCCATTCTTGGGTAGCCTTGGCAATATCTTCACCAACTTTCTTGGGGGAAAGACCCAAGGGACCGATCTTGGGAGCAAGTGCGGAAGAAGCACCTACTTCACCACCGGTAGCACGGAGGTAGACTAAAGAAAGGGTATATTTAAACGACGAAAGAAAAAGGTAAGTATAAAAATCTAAAGGGAGCAAGCCAACCAGGAGCGGCGGCCCTGAGATATTGTGATCTCACTAAAGAGTAACACTTACTGATCTTAACTTCATTGGGATCGAGCTTAGGAGGCATATTGTTAGACCGTGCGTGAGTAGTGAAATAAACTGCTTAAGCACAACCGGTAAAAGAAAGATCAAGCCTGATGATAGACACATTAAACCTGACCTCCATGAAATTGGCCATAAAAAATCTTAAATTTTGATTTCCCATTGGAAACATTTCCGACTTTAGAATTGGCATCCCCATCCCAAAGCTCAACCAGAATTAAATTCAAATCAATCGGCTCATCCTTCCGAGACGGCTCAAGACAAAGCACCATAACTTTCTTACAATTGAAATATTATATTTAGACTCGGAATCTATAAAGGTTGAGATCCTTCGCTTGAACAAAGGATGAAAAACGCTTCAGTTGAAGACACATCAAATCAAACCCCAAGTAATTGGCCTCATATGAAATACAACAGTTTAACAGGTGGTATGATCATAAGCCAATCTACCGAACCTGCCCAAAGTTTGTAGCCAATAGGATCAGGTCCCATTAAACAATTCTACCGGGCAGCATACAGCAAACTTCTCAAACAAGCAGCACTCAAACCAAGGCCAGAAGACAAGTGTGGTGTGGCGGGCGGGATGCCAAAAGAACAAAGCTGAGCTTCGCCCACTTTGCCCTTTTACAGCATCCCGCCTAGGTACACATCCAGGTATCCTAGTTGAGTCACATTTTTTTGTTTATTTAAATCAGTGGTCTTTTAAAACTATTTTTTTAAACTCTAGTTGGTAAAAGGAAAGATGTGTAGGCAGGCTGCCAAAAGAGCAAAGCTGTGCTACGCTCAGCTTCTATTTTTACGGCAGCCTGCTGGTATGTGTTTTCAGTTTATAAATTATTCAGTGATATTGAATCTAATAGTTGCTTTTTAATAGCATTTTAATCTTTAGTGTTATAACTTTATTATGATGAGAAGTATCAGCATTTATTGATATTGTGTGTAAATAAAAGTTTATTGAGCCAAAAGATGTATTTAAAGGCTTACTCAGGCTGAGGAGCTTGGTAGAGAAGGACTTCTGGATATACAACATTTTGGGTATGACCGTGATTATGATCTGGATCAATTAAGGCTATGATGCCTCGCACATCAGTAGTACGGGAAAGAGCAACATACAGCTGACCATGAGAAAAGGGATCATGTGTGAGATCAACACCCACGTGGCTCAAGGTCTGACCTTGAGATTTGTTGAAAGTCATGGCAAATCCCAGGTGGATTGGAAATTGCCAGCGCTGTAGAGTGAAATGAAACTCTTCCTCCTCAACCATTGTTAGACGGGGAATAAGACAGCAGCAGCCCTGATAGATCCCAGAGATAATTGTGACTTCAATTGTGTTTTGGAAAAGGGTTGTGACTAAGGCCATTGTACCATTGCATAGACCTTTAGTGGCATAAATATTCCGAAGGATCATCACTGGAACGCCAACCTTCAGGGTGAGGTGGGATAGGGGTAAGCTGCTGCAATTAAGGGTCTGCATGACCTCAGCAGTAACCAAATCAGCATCATCCCCTTCTCCTGGGTCAGCACGGTTCTTGGCATTGTAGACATGTGAAGCTTCAGGGCAAGTGTCAAGGATCCTAGAGTTAAACTCAACAACTTGGCGGTTGGTGACAGTTAAGATGCCACAGCCTTTAAAAAATACAGCTGCATTATTGTGGGTTAGGGCTTTAAGCTGTTCAGGAGGATAGATGGCCTGGTTCAGCTGCTCAGATCTGGCAACTTGGGTAACAAAAGGAGGCAAGTGTATCAATCCATAAAGCCTAGCATTAAAGGATAGCTCTTCCAGGTACCAGGCATAAACCTCATTCTCTTCAGTCTGATGCAGCCACATGTTTTGGTTCAGAAACAAAATCTGAAGCTGGGGCCAAATTCTTGACTGCTGGATGCAGGCTTCAACCTGTTGAGCATGACCACCATGTCGGATAACTGGAAGTGTCTGTTTAAAATCACCTCCAAAAACCACAGGGATCCCACCAAATAGAGCCTCGTTGTTGCAAACATCTCAGAGGGTACGCTCAACGGCCAGCACAACATTCTTATGCTGCATGGGGGCCTCATCTCATATGAGTAAGGTTGTCCGGCGTAACTGGGTAGCCAGCTGAGATTGATACCCAATGTTACAAACTGAGTTCTCATCCAGGTTAAGAGGCACCTTAAAAGTTGAATGGGCAGTCCGTCCCATTGGCAGAAGGCTGGCAGCTAAGCCAGTTGAGGCAACACAGATGACATGCATACCCTGATCACGGTAATGGGCAGCCAGAGCTTGGTAGAGGAATGTTTTCCCAGTACTCCCAGAGCCTTGAAGGAAAAAGTGTGCATGGGTGGGATTCTGGGCAATCTGCTCAGTAATCCGGGTGAAAGCTGCCTGTTGGTTGGCATTAAGTTGGTCTGGCTGAGCTTGAGGCAGTTCAACTGGGGGATTGAAATCCTGAACTGGGTTTCTGGGATCTTCCCAGCCTTGATCATAGTTTGGAAGATGGTGAGCTTCTAAGCTTTGACCAAACTTTTGAAGCTCACGGGCAATTAGAAAAAGCCCATAATCAAGATGGGGATCTTGGAGGCCCTCTGTAACAGTCAGAAACTGCAGCCGGTGCTCCAAATCATCACAAAAGCTCTCCTGAAACTCATTCCAAATTGTCAAGCCATTGGTAATGTCTCCAGAGGTAAGGCCCTGAACAAATAGGAGCCGCTGTCTGTGGCCAGAGTGGGTTTTAGCAGTCTCCTGAAAGGCAATTCTCCAGTATGCATCATCTTGTAGTAACCCCAAAGCCTCACATGCCAGGCAGTTGGTGAGATATGTTCTTCTTTGTAATCCTTCACCTACAGTCCTTAGGTCCACAAAGCTTGTACACCCATGTTGAATAGTTAAAAGAAGGCGTACAAAGAAACGCTTGCCTTGATTTGGGCTAACATTATACATCTGACCAAACTGTGCACGTTGCTGACGCCGTCTCCAGGTTCAAGTGGCAGCATGCCAAGTATAATGCTTAGGAAAATCTGGGTATAAAAGATGCTGGCCATCCTCATTCCCGGAATTATAAAGCATCCACCCCATAAGGGTTGTTCTGGGAGGATTTTCTACTTGGCAGAGGACATCATCACCGGGAGCAAAATAAACCATCTGTTGGTTCTCAGCATGAACAGCCAAGCAAATGATAGAAGGATAGATTGAGTGATGGGGGAACTCCATCAGCTCCCAGACAGCCTTAGGTGGGGAAATGTATTGACCATGGAGATGCTGGTGGACTTTGTTATTGACAGCATCAGGATGTTGGCGCACAATATCAGCCAAAGGTGCCTGACCCTCAATTGTTGCTGTATACATGTCTTCTCCCTTTGAGATGTACTTTAAAATGTACTTGATTGTACAAAGATTCATGCAGACTTCAACATTTATGTGTGCCTTGTACTTCCAGATAAGAGCAGGAGAGTACAGAACAACCCAGCTGTTGTTGACTGCAACATTATTGCGTCCAGTCACAGACTCTGATCCAATTGCATCCTGGGGGCTACGACGCCTATAGTTTGGGTATCCATTAGCAGGTAGGACCGTCTCATTTTGAAACTGTTTTGGAAAGTACTTTAAACAGTGGCGACCAGTTGGGAAGTCATGCATGCAGGATGCAGTTTGATTTTGATCACATGGAGTGTGGATCATATAGCTTAATACTAAACATCTGAGCTTGTTGTGGTAAGGGGTAACAGCCACCAGGGGATCTCTGCCCAAATCAGTTGGTCAATGTTCTGAGGCTGAATGAAATAATTGTCCGTGGAGCGGAGAAACAGAACACAGTGCATATGAGGTAAGCCTTGCTTCTGATATTCCATGACACAAAAGTGCCCCAGGTAAGGACCAAAGAATCCACACCGCATATCCCGGATGAGCTCCTTGATCTTAATATGAAACACCCAGGCAACAATATCAGGTTGGTCCATAGGTGTCTCATGTGGGCCAAGTTCTCGTCTAATCTCTTCCCAATTATCATTGGCTGTAAATGTGATAAACAGGGTTGGCTTTCCAAGGTGATGTGCAATGCACATCACATCCTGATAGAGCTGCTGCATGTGACAACAGGAACCAATGTGCAAAGAGGGAAGAATTGTTTGGTGCCCAACCATCTCATGTGGGTCAGCAATATCAGTGCAAGCATAGTAGTCTGTAAGATTATTATAAAGCTTGGCTCTGAAAACATCTTGATGACTTTCAATATACTGCAGGCGGATCATATAACAGGAGGCCCAGGCATCAACAACAAATTGCTGAAACAGCCGGCGGACAAGAAAAAGAATAGCTGGCTGGTTATTTCTCTGAAAGAGACAATAACAATAATAGTGATCTATGCTGAGCCGGCAAAGTGTAGCCCTACCTTCTTCCATATGATACATCCCAAAGCTAAAGCCCAAGTCACCCCGGGGAAAGAGAAGGACATAGTGAGTGGGCATATACTTGGCAACTGTAGGATCAAATCTTTCAGTACGCCCAGCGCGTAACTGCAATAATACATGACAGCAATTGCACTCACTATCCTCTACAGCAGCCAATGCAGCAGGCATTAAAGCAGCAATTTGAGGCTGTTGGGGCAAATTATAGGTACAGCAATTATTGCCTGCTTCAACTGTCAAGTTCAAGTTAGGATGGAGGTAAGCTGCAGCCTCAGGGTAGGTTTGAGTATACTCCTGAACAATTTCTGTGGCAGTACAATATATTTGCACAAAGGGATTTACTTGACAAATTACACGGTCAAGCATTCTAAGTGTCTCCGCATTCAGGCCAGGATTTCTCTCCATACGTTGCTGCAAGGCAAGCTCCGGGTCAATAAAGTACAGCTGATTTTAAACATGGTTGCGGCCCTAGTAGGCAAAAGGGAATACTGCACATGGTATAAATCACCATGAATAAAATAAGGGACATACCAAGGATTGTTTCCCAAGCAGTGATCTTGCTCTAAAAGAGTTAAGGGTTAAGTTTAAGGTATCAAGTAAGAATTTTTTTAAAAATAACTACCTGCAATTAAGGAATTCATTGCCAAGGCAGCATTGTACTGACAAATATTTTCAAGGAAGTTAGTTTCTTGGGGGGATGTTGAGTATACAGGGCATAAATCTCTTCAGGAATAGGTTGAACTGGGGGTAGCTGGATGGTTTCATCATTGCAGCAAAGGGTAAACCTAAGGCAGGTAGGTCTAGTAATCCGAGTACCCTCACAGGCCCAGTGTAAAGCTTGGCACTGTCCACACACTGCATCCATCCTACTGATATTTAAAGGAGCCCAGGTAGCTCTTTTGCTAAAAAAGGCATCTGGATCTACAACAGCAAGGTTTTCAGGAACAGTAGGACCCCTTCTAGCAGGCTCTTGAGCTCAGAAGTCTTGGCAGATTTTACATGTTCTAACCCGGCAACCATTGGGAAGGTGGAACTGAGTGGTAGCGTAATATAAAAAGACAATCTATACAACATTGGAGGTTTGGTTGATGTTGGCCACCCTGGTCTGGGTTGCCTAAAGGATAATGAAGATTGTATGCACTAAGATCCTCTGAGTTTAAATTTTGCCTAGCCATTTTCAAAGCCTTTGTAAAAGAAACAATGAGTGTAAATTTGTAGTTACACAGTTAAGCCCCAAAGAAACCCAATAAGGGCTTCTTCAGGGCTGCTATCTCTTTATCATATAAGCAAAATTATAGGCTAAGTAGTGAAAATTTTCTGTTATTTTAGGCATACTAAAGTGTATTTGTACCTTTTTTATAGAAAAGGCAAAGTGAGAAAATCTTTAAAGTTTATCAAAACATTTAAAAGTGCAAATAGGAGCAGTTCTTATAAAGTTATGTTCTTTGTGTAAAGCAAGCATTGTAGTAGCTTATATTTTTTGTATAAAAAGAAAAAGAGTTTTTAAAGAATAGTTATCTTTATTTAGTTTTTTGTGTAAAACCTGGCTTGGTTTTTTGAGAATTTATAATAAATCATTAGGCATAGTAGATGTGTATATTATGTAGATTAGGTTTTTTATAGTCATGTACCTGCTATAAAAAATGAGTGTTTGGAGAAGTTTAAATTTATTAATGAAGGTAATAGTTCAAAAAGTGGCTCTGCTTAGGAGCTGCTGCAGGTAATAAAGTCTTTTTAAAAAGGTTAGCAAAGTTTGAAATTGGCGGCTTACCCAGTCCAAGATTATCTTCATGGGAAAAAACTTGGATCTTTTATAATATGTTAGCAAGTTTAATAAAACAATCAGCAAAATTTACCTGATAGAGAAACAGGCAGTTTGAAACAGTGTAGCTTCTTAATGAAGGTGATAAGTCAAAGTTTTCCTGCTCAGGTGATGCTTCAGGGCAAAATACTGTTTTTTTTAAATCTAGGATGGAAATTAGTAAAAATAAAACTTACTAACCCCAAGATCTGCTGTGGACCAAGTACAACTAAAAGAATTTGAAGGTTAGTAGTTTTTTTGGAAATAGTTAACTGATGAAATGCAGTTTTATTTTAAAAAGATTTGAGAATAAAAACAATAATTACCAAGCCTTAATCTACTTCAGGGCAAAAATCTGTTTTTTTTAAATCTAGGTTAGTTAATTTGATTTGATAAAAGTGACTTACCCAACACAAAATCTGCTGCAGAAAGAGTCCATCTATAAGGATTTAAAGGCTGGCAATTTGAGTGAATTGCTTACCTGATCTTTAGGTTCAACTTGAATTTTGAAATGATTTAGTTGTTTAAAGCTTTTTAAATACCTTTCTAAAGTATGATTAGCTTTAGAAGTTTAAAACTAAACGTACCTTTAAAGTCCCTGATTGCTATGCTTAAAACAGTTAATATTATATGTATGTTTTGAAGCTTACTTTTATCTTGAAGTGAATCTATAAGTTTGAAATGAAAAGGTTAGTATTGTGTGTAGTGAAGCCTTACCCTGCTTAGTTGCTTCTAATCTTATCTTAATGGCAGAGAAATAGATGGGTTAATCAATCATAATTAATAAAGCCATTTATTAGCTCCAATGGTTATCAGTAAATTTCAAATAAAAAATTCAATGTCTTACCATAATGTCAAATCAGATCAATTTACATCTGCCTCCTACTTTTTTCACTTTAATCAACACTGCCGCAGGTGGGGATGCTGCAAGACACTGCAAAGTGTCCAACAACCCCTTTGAGCGGTAGCATCAGCCACTAAACCAAACTAATTTATAAGCACTTTGTATTTGTTGTCAGCAACTATTGGACTTAAAAATAGGTAAGTTCTTCCAATTAAATCATGTAAATAATTTCTCCTACGACTCGAGCGGTTATATATGATTCCCATTGTACCAATCCAGAACATCAATCTTATCTTAGAATTAAACCTGACAATGTTAAAATTAGGGATCCCCAATCTAAATGCTGCAGGTGGGCTATAAGGACCCAGCAGCTACCCACTTCTGGCACCATATTTCTTGTCAAGGCTTCCCTCAAACACAGTTTTTAAAGAAAATTCCATAGCCCGCATTGACAAATATGGACACATCATTCCTGGCGCAGCCAAGTTGATGGAGGACATAGCCAGGAGATCCACCAGGATCACACCTAATGGTATCCAATGGCAACACAACGTGTTGGCAACTGCTGCCCCCACATAATATCCCCAATCCCCTTTTTGGCTGTGTTTCTTTTAAACACTGTCTTTGAACATTAATAAAATTTTGTTCCCATAAAAAAACATTTTTTAAACCCCTGTATTCCCCCCAACAAACTTACTTCTATTGGGCAGAGGCTTGGGAGGAGCAAGATCTGGAAGAGGAAGGCCTATTTTTATTGAGACATCAGCTGTGTTATATAGTAGAGATACGTGAATCAGGAATTTGGTACTGATCTGGATGATGGTCTGGGATTGCATTCCAGAAGCGCCGCATCCAGCGCTGCAACTGAGATTGACCCCTTGCCCGTCAATGTATCTCACAGCACTCAGGGGGTGCTCATAACGGCACCCCAAGATGTATCTAACAACCCAATATCTTCCACTTCAGATGTCAAGATACAGACAGTATCCCCAAATTAGGAGCTGTAAGGAAGGAGTACTAGGCTCTCTGAGCCTAGTACCCATCCTGGTGGGGAGTACCACCAGGACACAACCTAGAGAAGTTCTGGGATTGCTAATCAGAGGGGCCCCCAAAGGAGGAAGAGTGCAGAAGATATGGGAAATACCCATGAATGGCAGAGACAGCAGTACCATCCAGAAGCCAAAGAAGGGTTCAGAAGTCCCTGAAACTACTTCTGAGAAAGTAGGAACTGAAGCCAAGAGGGGGGTACACTCTCAGCAACCATTGCATTGTTGTCAGGGCTGAGTAGATCAGTTGCCTCTGGAACTGGGACCCATACAGAGAGGGGACAGCAGGAGGTTATGAGATCTTGCCCAAGACCTGCATCAAGATAAGGCTGGCTACCCAAGCACTATACCAATGGAAACATTTAAGAGGGTGTCAGCTCCAAGCAGGAGTCAGGTGAAGTATCAGTCAGGTAAGGGATGAAAGAGGCCTCAGATAGGTCCCAAAACTATAACCATATTATGAAGCCAATAGGCCCACATCTTAATCTACCAAGAGGGAAGGGGACCAATCCATCAGCAGAAATAAGATCCTTGTAAGATTCTGCTTCAGGGGGAGCAAACCCTGGGGCTTTTGATCAGGAAAGATTGGTGTCTGTCAGGAATATTCCTGAAAACCCATCTCAAAAGAACATCATTTGCAGCAAAATGGCACCAGAGAATCAAAGAAATCATCTGCGGTGTCACAGCCCATACCAGAGTCTGGCTGGGCTCCCATTGGGGAGGCAGGCCGGGCCTGGAAAGCCATGTACACAATAGGCACAATGTGGACCAGGTAGTTGACTGCAGTAGCTAGGGGGTGCCAACTCCCAGTATGGAGCACGGCCTGGTTGGCTAGCCCCAATACTGTGATGTAGATGAACCCCAACTTGCTGAAGTCCTGGGCAGGAGGCGCATTGAGAAGGGGGGAGCAGCAGGAATCTCCTTCATAGCAGGCGGGAGATCCAGATGATGGAGGTGGTAATACTCCAAGTCAAGAGCGTGGTGTAGATTGACTGAGATAGCAGGAGCATAACCAGGAGGATATGGGTAGGCAAGATTATGTTGTGTTGTGGATTCCCAAATAGATGCAAAGAGAACAATTAAATTGGAGCAAAAATAGGCAGCTCCTGCAATAAGATAATGGTTTCTGGGCACAAAATTGCTTTATTAAGATGTCAATAGTGAGGAGGGCTTCTCCCCCTCACTACTTATACTTACTGGTAATTTCGTGGCCTTCTGTGCCACCAGGGAGCTGATAGCATCAATTTTGGTTGAACTTGTGATCTTCACTGGAATCTGCGTACTTGGGCCAGGGGGTGGGTGCTCATTGGTGGGTACAACATGAACCTTTCTTGAACTGTAGCATGCCAAGGTGCCACTGCTATTTATAGATCCCATGAGCAATTAAGTGCACAATCACACAATCAAACGGTTGCGCTCCCAATGTGCCCTTTCCTGATAGTTGAGAGGCCCAAACTTGATAATAAAATCAAAGCCAGGGATTTGAGGCTCGTGTGCCTCTTGGATCCTGGGCCATTTGTTAGTCAAAGGGGGTTTTCTTGCTCTGGGAGATACTTGGTAAGGGTTTCCAAGCTGTGGGGTTTTCCCTCTAGGAAGGCCAGATGATTGTCCAGGGCATTCTGGGCCCTAACATCATCCCCTACCATAGTCAAGCTTTCAGAGCACAACTCTTCATCCTAAGACTTATATTCTTTCAGCAGGGTAGCGGCATTCTCCAGGTTGCATTCTGGTTCTCAAGTATTCTCTTTATTGGGGTACCCTTTCCATTTGATCAGGAAATGGGGTTTTTGGTATCAGAGTTTGTGTCCCAGGATGGCTTTGACCTTGTGTTCCATGAAACTTCCTACTTTGATGGGTGGGGGAGCCGTTCTCACTATCTGGTGCAGGAGATAAGGTCCTTTCTTTTTTGATAACAGGGAGCGGTGATTTACGTGGTGAATCTTCCATCCAGGGGAAGTTCTAGTTGGTAGGCTATGATACCAATGCATTGTAAGACCTTGTAAGGGCCTGTTTGTTGGGGGCTCAAGCTAGCGCAAGGGGCAGTGGTCTTGATGTTCTTTGCTCTGAGGTACACAAGGTATCCTACTTTGATTGGGGGGCCAGGGCTTTGTTTCTTGTTGGCAAAATCCTTGTATACTTGTACTACTTTTCTCAGGTTCTGGGCACATTAGTTCTTGGCATGCGTGGATGTTGCTGACCCAGTCTTGTCCTTCTGGGTTGTTGGCTTCCTCTGTGGGAAGGGCATCCCATGTGGGGTTGAATCTGTAGTTGGCTTTGAAGGGGGACATACCAGTGGAGCTGTGGTCTTGGTTGTTGTATGCAAACTGAGCCATTGGCAGGTGTGTTACCCATTTGTTCTGTTCCAAGTTAACATAGTATTGTAAGTACTGTTCAAGGACCTGGTTTACTCTCTTGGTCTGTCTGTTGCTCTGGAGATGATATGAAGTAGACATCAATCTTTTTATTCCCAAGTCCTTTAGGATTTGGGCAAAAACTTGGAGGGGAATTGTGGGCCTCTGTCTGAGACCACTTCTTGTGGAAGTCTGTGGTTTGTGAATACTCAGTTCCGGAATAGGGTGGCAGCTTCCTTTGCTGTTACTTTGGTTGTTGTTGGAATGAAGTGAGCCGTTTTGGTGAAACAATTGACAATTATAAGGATGGCATTGAATCCTTTTGAATTAGGTAGCTCCACAATATAGTCCATGGATACTGACTTCCAAGGGCCTTCTGCAATCTGAAGAGGTTGTAGTAATCTGTCAGGAATAAAGTTCACCTATTTTCTGCCAAAAATTATGATGTGCCACCAATTTTAGATAGTCATGGTAGCTTTGGTTATTTTGAAGCTCCTAAGAATGAAGGATCATTTAGTAGCAATTGCTCTTTATTACCTCAATATTACAGTTCAATTAAAGTTGATACAGGGACAGGGATCAAACTTGCACACTTCCAAGACTTAATAAATCACCTAGAAAGCAAGGTTAATACTGAAATTGAGCACAACCAATTGTTACCTCTGAAATTCAATTGTAGTCAATCAAACAAGGACAAAATAACTTCAAAAAGTCTTTTTTGCTCTCTTGGTGAGGTTGGCACGCTTTCAGACTCTTCTTGTGATAGCCTTGTGCTGTTGTCTGCTGCTCTTAAAGTTTAAACCAAATCCTGGTCCCCATCTTTGTGGATTCAACCAAGCCATTCCTGACAGTTAGAATTTTAAGATAAGAAAATTTTATCAATTCTGTTGAGAGGATTTCAATTATAAGGAAGTAATTTATTTTTCCCAGTTTGAAGATCCTAACTGCCCATTTTCCAGAATCATCTCCAAATTTCCTCATCTCCTTTTTCCTATGTCCACTATATTACTTTCTTGCTACCATGCTATAAAAGGCTGGTAATCTATATTTCATTATTTGTTTAATCAATAAAGTCTACATTCACCCAAGTGAATTATTGTCTATTTTTTAGCTTGACATAAACCTTCTCAATCCTAAACCATGAGATTACCCAAGACTTCTTTTATGGAGTTTCTTGGGTATAAATGGGTGTACTGGATGATCTTATTACCAGCTGTACTGGCCAGCATTTTGATAGGTTTGTGTGCAGATTCTGGTACCTCTTGCAAGGCACAATTCTTAGACAGCTCCTGGCGCCAGGTGATATCAGTAGTATGGTATACCGCTACTGTCAGGATTGACAATTTTCCCCCTCTGGAACCTCAGGCCCAGGAGCGGGAATCAAACCCGGAACCTGGACTCCCCCGGGCTGCCGGGCCAGAGGACCGCGAGACCAACCGCCCACATTTTTCTGGGATCAAGCCCCTGCGAGCTGATGTTGAAGGAGACAACCCGCCCAGAAAAGTAGATTGAGCCAAGGAAAGTACTGCACTAAGTGAAGTGCCAATCACAACACCTAATGGAGGTGACCCGGCAACTATTGGTCTTATGAGTTTGAAGTCTTCACCAGCAACCAATCAAGAGCCAACCCAAGGAAGAGGCACCAGCCCGCAACTTGGCCCCATGACCTCAATGCTAAAGCAAGATAATCAGGTAGCTAAATTGGGAGCTGCAACCAATGAAAGAACTCACAGGCCAAGCACCATTTTGCTGCCTTTAGACCCAAGTCCCCAGTTCCCCGGCCCTGCCCTTCACAAATGCCCTGATGACCCCCACAAAAAATGTTAAGTTTGGAGGTGGGGAGCTATATAGACCCAAGGACCCCGCCCTCCAAACTTATTGCCATTTTGAAATAAAGGTTATGTTACTTTGGCTTATACAGCTATTACTGTGTTTTGTATTTGCCGTCTATCAGTTCAGCTCAAGATCTTGTGGCCCGTCTGCCCCTCTGCCCGCAGTATTCTGTCCACCTGGTGTACCCTTTGGGCCTGTCTACTTCACCAAGTATCCTTTAAAACCCAAGTACAAGGACTACACGCCAGAGAAAATCATTGAATAGATCCATTAGCCTGCATCCAATCTGCCATCAGATACAACCACCAAGGCCTTTGGATATTCTCTACACCCAAACTGTTTAGAGGAAAGTTCAACTATCTCCTGGCCTACAATATCTACATGGAACCACCAGTAACACCAAAACCAATGCCCCCTTCTTTGCCCGACTTACCAACCAACCACACCAGCAAGCTTTTTGGTATAGTGTACATCACCCTCACAGGGGTGGTGGACACCATTATACCAGCCGCCGGCCCTTGGTCTTGGGTGGGGAAGTCAGCGTCCTACCTTCTCAAGTTAGCTTATCTCTTGTGGTGGGCCCTGCCTGCAAGAAACCCGGCCCAAGTTATCCCCGAAAACAACGGGCCAGCCGCCCAAGACTGGATCCCTGACAGCTACCCCCTTGTCCCACAACCCACCTTGCAAAGAAGAAATACTGAACTACCAATCCGTCCACCAGACCCCCAAACCCCAAGTCTTCCGTCCCTTGGCTTCTGCCTTCCTCTTGTGCTACTTGGGGGTGTACTTCTTCCTAGTGTCATGAATGATACTTTAATACTTGTATTGAAAACCCAAGAGTTAAACCCTGGTTCCCAGGAGGCGGATCTAACCCGCCAGACCAGTCCAGGACCCGCCAATCTGTTAAAAGACAAGCTCAAATTGGTAAATTACTCTGCGTTCTGCCAGCCTACTACAGAGGACCCTCCAAAGATTACTCAAGTCACACAAAGTGGATGGGAGACCGCCCACTTGTTAAATTGCAAACCCAAGTTAACGAGTTACTCTGAGACCCACCAGCCTCCCAGAGAAAATTCCCCAAATGGTCATCAGATTGATGCTAACCTTGAGCCATCAAAGACCCAAACCTATGCAGAGGTTGCAGCTTGCTTTAAGGAGGTTAAGACAAAACCTATTTTTAACCTTGCCAATGACCACCAGCAACTGCCAGTCTCCCGCCCAGAAGGGGTAGTGCAATTGGACTACTCAGGTGACATAGTGAACAGTGGCAACAAAACAAAGTGTCGCCTTTCTGATTTTCCAGAACAGGCACAACCTGGATCTGCCACCCTTGAGACCCCAAGCCAAGACCCACGCCACGCCAGTGCCTTGTCTGCAAACCTGAACCCTGCAAGAATTGAAGAAGCAAAGTCCCAGGGTATAAAAACCCTGGCAGTATGGTGATGACCACATTGTTATTTTTGATAATAAAGTTTTATGAACCTTTGGTTCAAACAAATCTTACTCTATCTAGTCGTGGTGATCTTCCATCTTAATTCCAGTCAAGTAGACCACCAGGCTGCTGTCCTCCCCCAAGACCAACCTGCCAAATTGCCCCCGGCATTATACCGTCCCCTGGGAGCCCCCTTTGGACCTGTGCATTTTACTGAATACCCCCCAACCCAGCCTATTCAGAGTACAACTTGGAACCCATCCTTATTGCTGACCCTTTGGCAAGAACTAGAAGTACCAAGTACATAGGACGCAAAGGAAAGAGGGTTGAGATCCCGCCCTTACTATTCAAAGACAAGTACAATTATCTGCCTGCCTACTTTGTTCCTATGACTCCTCCTTTAACCCCACAACCAGACTGCCTGTTGGAACCCACTGCCTCAGCCAATACCACCTCTACCCAACTGTTTGGAGTACTCTACATTACTTTGACGGGTTTGGTAGACTCCATGGTCCCCAACTCCGGACCTTGGTCCTTACTCGGGTGATATGTATCTTATATTATCAAGTTAGCACCCATTCTATGGTGGGCCCTATCCACCGGCTCGGCCATACCTCACCCCGAGCTGCCCAATGCCTCTACCTACAATTGGCTTCCTGACACCTAGGATGATTTAACCCGCTGTTAGGTTGGTATTGTTTAATTGGAGAATTATTTCACCTTGGTATGGTGTCCTTGCCTGTAGGCTCTTTGTTAACTGGACTAAATTCTTCTGCTATCATTTACCACCTTGGAAGATTACTTCCTATTGGGTGAGTACCTGACATAATCCTTCTGGCTTTTATTGCTTAGGCTTGGTATGTCCACATGTCTTGTAACCCCTGAGGTATCCTTCAATTTCTGGCTTCATCCTGGGCCACATTTAGGTTCTCTGGATCCCTTTGAGATTCTTTATACACCCAGGGTGTCCTGACATTAGGGAGTTGTGTTATTCCTTCAGTATCTCTAAGTGCAGTGGACCTTCTGGTACGTAGGTGTGTCCATGTAGCTGCAGGGTGTTTCCATGTAAGGAGTAACCTGTTTTGTAGTATCAACTGTTGATATCTTTCTTTAAGTCTTTCATGATGGAGATGCAGTGCTGGTCTACAGTCTGAGCTAGTTGGATTTCTTCTCTTCTACTGGCTAGTCCCAGGAATAGGAGCATTGGCTCAATCATGTTTGGAGACAGCAAGGATTTAGTGTTGAATTCTTCAATATCTTTGGTGCTAGGGAAGAGGTCTGCTCTTTGGCTTAGGGCATCAGGTACAATGTTGATCTTTCCAGGTTTGTAGCTGATTAATAAGTTGTAATCTGCTAGTAATAGGGCTCATCTAGCTTGACACTGATTCAGTTGTTGCAGTTTAAAGAAGTATGTCAGGTTCTTGTGGTTGGTCATGATTCTCACTGGGTGGTTGGTGTCACACAAGTATCTTCTCAAATGTTTCAAGGACTGGATGATAGCAAGCATCTCTTTATTGTAGATGAGGTAGTTCAACTCAGGCGGAGTGAACTTCCTTGAGTAGTAAGCTACAGGGTGCAGCTTACTATCATGCCCCTCCTGAAGCAAAACCCCCCAATGCAAATTCAGAGGCGTATGTTTACACTTGAAGGGCTTATTGTAAACTGGCATTGCCAAGATGGGGGCAGAAACAAAGGAGTTCTTTAGCAACTCAAAGGCTGATTTGGCGGCGTCATCCCATACAAAGGGGTGTTTTTCAGAGGTGAGGCGGGTCAAGGACAAGCAGATTGAAGAAAAAATTTGGACAAATTCCTGGCAGAAGTTTGCCAAGCCCAGGAAACTTCTGACCTCCTTGCAGTTCTTAGGTTCAGACCATGATAACATGGCCTCTATTTTGTTGGATATCATTGCAAAACCTCCTTTCAGTACATTATAGCCCAAGAACTCTACTTCCTCTTGGAAGAACTCACATTTCTGGAGTTTGACAAAGGGTCTGTATTCCTTGAAGCATTGTAGGACATATTGAAGGTGTTCAACATGTTCTTCAGGGGTGTGACTGTAGATGAGGATGGCATCTAATTAAGCTACACAACACTGATCCTTGAGGCCTCCCAAGTCCATGTCCACCATAGTTTGAAAGGTTCTGGGAGCGTTGCATAACCCAAACAGCATAACCAAGTAAATGTAGAGACCTTGTCTAGTCTTGAAAGCAGTCTTTTATTTGTTGCCAGGCCTGATCTGGATCTGGTTAAAGGCATCCCTTAAATCAACCTTTGAGAAGATGTTGGCTCCTGAAAGCTGGTCTGAGAGGTCTTCAGCATTGGGTGCAGGGTAACTTTTTTTACAGAGATGCTGTTTAGGTCCTGGTAGTTGATACAAGAGCATAGGTTGCTGGCCTTCTTTTTGAAAAAAAGTAAGGGGGATGAACAATGAGATTTGAATATGTGTATATATTCCTTCTTCAACATCTTTTCCAAGTACTCTCTTAAGGCGGCTTGTTCCTTCATGTTACAACTGTATAAAGGTCTATGCTTAGGTTGAGTTTTGGGGAGGAGGTCAATGTCGTGGTCAAACTGACTGTGTTTAGGCAAGGTGGTGGCTTCTTCCTCTGAGAAGACAGACTCCCAAGGCTTCAAAAATTTTGGGATCTCAGCTTTGTAGGATTCCATGGTGATGTTGTTTAGCTCAGAGGTCTGCTGAGGGTTCAAGCAGGGAACCTCTAAGGTTTAGCTCTCATGAGTGGCTGTCACCTGATGGTTCTTATAGTCCAAGTTCAACTGGTGGTCTACCCACCATTCAAAACCTATCACTACAAGTTTGGGAAGCTTCTCCATGACGTGAAATCTGGTGGGCAGAAGCTTTCCCATTAACTTCAGGGAGACGGACTCTTCACATTTGTGGGATAGTTCTGTTGTCTTGTTACCCAAGGTTACTAGTCAGGAGTTTCCCTGGATTGGTACACCCAGTTTCTCAGCTAAGCTATGTTCCATGTAGTTGAGGGTTGCCCTGCTGTCTAGGAGGGCTACAGTGTTCACCTCATGGTCATGGTAACATAAAGTAGTGTCAATGATAGGATAAGACTGGGAAGATGTCAGGATTGACAATTCTTCCTCTCTGGAAACCTGGGCCCGGGAGCAGAAATCAAACCCCAACCCTAGACCCCCTTGGGCTGCCAGCCTCTGGACCAAAGGACCACCTGCCTGCGTTTTTCTGGAATCAAGCCCCTGCAAGCTGATACCAAGAATGTTGGCCTGTGCAGTGAAACAGGCCAAACCAAGGAAATTATTGCATCAAATGGAAGACTAATCACAGCACCTAACAGAGGTACTGAAGCGGTAACTATTAGCTTCATGAATTTGAAGTATACACCAGTGGCCAATGAAGAGCCGTCCCCAGGAAGAGGCACAGGCCTGCGGCCCAACCCCATGACCACAACTCTAAAGCAAGTTAATCAGGTAGCCAATTTTCAGATTCTTGACCAATGAAAGAACTCCCGGGCCAAGTACCATTTTGCTGCCTTTGAACCCAAGCACCCAGTCCCCTTGGGCCTGCCTTTCCCAATGCCCTGATGAACCCCCTTGGAAAATATTAAGTTTGGAGGTGGGGTGCTATATAGACCAAAGGACCCCGCACTCCAAACTTATTGCCATTTTTGAATAAAGGTTATGTTATTTTGGCTTATACAGCTACTGCCCTATTTTGTATTTGCCTTCTACCAAATTAGTACGAGATCTCACGGCCCTCCTGCCCCATCACCTGCAGTCTTCTGTCCACCAGGTGTACCATTTGGGTCCGTTCACTTCACTGATTACCCCTTGAAGCCCAAATATAAGGACTATACCCCAGAAAAGATCCTCAAACTTGATCCTTTGGCCCGCATACAATCCACTGTTAGATATAATTGTGTCAGGGATTTCTCCCCTGCCTACATCAATTATTTGGGTGAGGCTTTACACCATTCCAAGGGAAACAGAACCAGCAATCAGAGTTCAGACACTGTTTTAATCTTAGACACTATCCCAGACGGGAATCAAACCCAAAACCCTACAGATAATTCAAATGTTAGTCTATACTATCTGGATGATGTTACATTACCTATTTATATTGGTTTTATTCATTTTAATTTGACTTTCAACTTTGATTTTGCTTTGGAAACCTTAAAGAATCAGTTAAAGGACGTCACTATACGCTCAAAGCCTGATTGGCTGCTTTGGCTCACTCTGCTGCTCCCAACGCTAAGTGTTATATACCAGGACATGGCTCTGTACTTTCATTTCCAATGTATTAAGCAATTAACCTGCTTAATTGTTTCTTCTCTGGTTTCTTACTCCTGGCTCATATTTTACAACTATAAAGCTGTACAAGCCATTCAGCTCCAAATCAAGTCAGATATGCATCAGTTATTATTTCTAAACATTATCTTCATGAAAATTACTGTCAAATCACCTCCTAAGATCCTCTTGAATTAACACAGCCCCACTCTTTTGGGTATTTAAGAAGTTTATTCCTACCATCTTCAATTGTTCCAACAATAAAGATTTATCCTACACCTGCTACTCCTTCATTTTCTGATAAACACATTTTTGAAGCCATGAGAGGAATTCTATTCCTATCCTAGTTTCTAGCTTATTTCTTGCCAGTGGTATCGGCCTTGGAAAACCCAACACCTACAACTGACTGGTACAACTCTTCTCCAGATGACGCCCACCAAAAGGAATCCCTCACCCATGGATGGTTCAAATACTCTTATGGACATTGGGGACGTAAATTCCAATATGGTTGTTTGTTTACTACACTGCTTACTGAACCTGCTCTGGTTAGACCTTACGCCTCCTTTTACCTCTTGACGTATTTAGTGGGTTACTATCTACTTGGTTGTTTCAGTTCTATGTTTGGAAGATTTGCTTACCTAGGGCACCTAGGACACCTCACAATGGTCACGGTTCCTATTGGCTCGGTAATAGCAGGTTTGAATTTAGGGGCTTTGGCCCATCAGCTAGGGAACTTGTTCCCTGCCAAGTGGGTCCCTGACAATTGTCAAGGCCTGTGGATATTCTCAATACCAAAATTGTTTAGAGGGAAATTCAACTACCTTACTGCTTACAACATCCATATGAAACCACCTGTGACGCCTAAACTTATGCCTGCTTCCTTGCCTGACCTCTCAACTGACCATACTGGTAAGCTCTTTGGAATTGTGTACATCACCCTCACAGGGGTGATTGACACTATCATACCAGCTGCCAGCCTGTGATCTTGGGTGAGGAAGTCTGTTTCCTACCTTTTTAAGTTAGCCCCTCTCTTATGGTGGGTCCTGCCTGCTAAATCACTGGCCCAAGTTACCCCTAAAAACAATGGGCCGGCTGCCCAAGACTGAATCCCTGACAGAAGCGTTGTTTATTGCTGAAATAGTGGCTCCTTGGGTTATGTTGGAGCAGCTAGTGCAAACCTAGATAAGTGGTCACTCTGGTGGCAATAGAAGCATAGCCCACTTCTGATGTGGTGTTGGTACTCTTTGGGGGTCATTTTCAATTGGAGCCTGCTTGCACCAGGGGTTTAGTTGTTCTGGGGTTGACCAGCGTGGTATCCTTGTGGTTGGCTGAAGTCCATTCTTCTGGCAATAGCCAGGAGCTTGTCTTTGGGGAGGTTGCATTGGTGGTGTCTCATTAGGCTGATGTGGTGTGGGTTCAGAATGTTTCTGAAATGAAGGACTGATATATTGTCAGGGATCTCAGCTGCCTCTTCCAGGCATAGGAATTGTTGTATGTAGGTCTCCAGGTTGTCCCTTCCTTGGGTCAGGCAGATGAGCCCCATGTAGACTTGGATCTAGGCCCCAGTGGGGGTGGTTGCAGAATTCATTCTCTCCAGGAATTGGTTGTAGGAGAGTATGAAGTCTGGGTCTTCCTCTAGGCTGGTCAATAAGGTTTCTCTGGCGGCATCCTTCAGTTGGGCGGCCACCATCATAACCTTCTGAGTGTCATATCTGAAGCTCTTGGGGTGGGCATAGAACAGGGCTTTTATCATGATCATTCCTTTTCTGAAACCAGCCAAGTCCATTTTTGGCAGGTCAGGAAAGGTCATGGGGGCAGTAGTATTCTGGTTTGAAGTGAAGATGGTCACAGTCTGGACCTGGGATGGCTTGGCAACAATTTTTTCTTGGCTTTTGTTCTTTTCTTGTTTCTTGGTCATATACTGTCTTAGGTAGTAAACTGAGTCAAAAATAAAAGCATAAAAGATGCCCCTACAATCAAAGAATAATAGGGGCCCAGGGTTACTAGTTTTGATACAGTTTACATACTGTCACGTCACATACCAGAGTCCAGCTGGGCTCCCATAGGGGAGGCAGGCCGGGCCTGGAAAGCAATGTACACAATAGGCGCAATGTGGACCAGGTAGTTGATGTCACGGTAAGTTCCATAATGCCGGGTATTGTCCGTCCAAGTAAGAAGGCACAGAAGGCCAGGAAACCTGTATCAAAATTGACCAAGTTAATGGATTTAAACCAAACGGTAAATTGAAAATGGGTCACAGCTGCTCCAGTATGCCAGCTGAAACCAGCTCCCCCTTGTAAACTGATGTTGATAAATCAGTGAAAATATGAGGGTCACCCAATATAAGTTCACTAATCAGCATGGTTGTCAGAAACTGGTCATACAAGGGTTCTTTGCAACCTGGACTAGATACTTACTGGAAGATGCCAAAGGAATAGGAGATCAAGACTCAGGTGGTATTGCTTAGTTGATTTTTCTGATATATATTGAATAATTTTCCCTGTTTCAACTCTAAGAGTTGAGTCCTCCTAAATTTACTCAATAAAAATCAATTATCCCAAATTCTAATTTTAAATTTTAAAATGCATCCTGTGCTCAGGTTGTTGCAGTATATCCTGCACAATCTGATTCTGAACAGAATCATTTCAGGAAGATGGGGCCCAGCATTGGGAACTTTGTTGTCAGCGCTGCAAAATGTTAATTTCATGCCAGCCAATTTTGTAGCTCCTCCCTCCATTCCTGAAGATGAAAATTGGGTCACTTCTCAATGCCCAGAATTCTATGCTGAAGATGCATTGATGCTTTCCCAGGTCATTTATCTTGGTTTACTCTGGTTAGGATTGATTGTTCTACTTAATCCTGGAGTTACAATTGGAAAATTCACAAAAAATTATCTGAAGCTACGTTGGTGGTTAATCATCAATTCTATGTGGATTTGGGTGGTTATTCCCCATCATTTAGAAACGGCATCATATTATCCAGTTATTTCTGTCACATTACTCAACTCTTCTACATCTGAGTTTTTGGAAGCAGTTCATCATGAATTTGTGTTTCTTTTCTCCTGCTCTGTTGAGATATCTGTGTTTACCATGTTTATTTGCATCAGTTCATTTCTGAGTTTTCAGTTTGGACTTTTCTTTAATTTTTGGTTTCCATCTCTGGTTGCAGTTGTAGAGACTGGATCCTCTAATTCCTATTTCTGTTGTGTCATGTCATTTTGGCGTCCAGATTATTTTCCTACTCTACCCACTGATGAAATTTCGCGTGAAGTTTTGTCAGCTTTATCATTTTATTCCGGCTCTAGCCTTAGTCACAAATCCCAAGTTTACCATGTGATGACAAAGGTTTCCAAAGATGCTCAAGAATGGTTGCTTTCTGCAGTGGAGCGCAATCCACGTGTTTTAACTGAGAGTGCATCTCTATACCCTTTGTTGAAAAATTTGTGTGTATCTATTGAGGAGCTCAAAGTATATTGTAAGCTGTACGCCTTCCATCAGGGTACAACTCCGCTTTTGGTATTCCTTCCTCAGTTTCTTACCTACTGCCATACAATCAATGTCCCTGAGGTGAATAAACTCTCAGTGTTGTGGTTAGCAGTTGACCAGACTGCCCAGGATTTGGCAGTTTAGGATTCCCCGTTAACCATAACTGAGGCCCTGGTAAGCCAAATTCTTTCTCTGGTCTCAAATCTGTTCACTTCCAAACAAGGTACGTTGGTAATTGAGGACAAACCTGCGGCGCGCTCTTGGTTTTTGGGTCCTAGCTCTGTGGCAGCTCCTTCCAGCCAAAGTCAGGATTGTTCTTCTCATAGCTCTTCTCAGCTACAATTGGTGGTGGTGAACAAACCCGTCCATGTGACTGAAGCCCCCTTGGTGTCTGGTTCTGATAGCTCTTTGGCAATGCTTCAGCACGTCATACCTACCAAGCCTTCCAAGGTTGTGTCCAAAGAGTTGCCTCTCGTACCCATTGATTGTAACTATTCCGTTCTTCCTGCCGCTGTTCAAGAAATGATTGAGAAATACTTCCAGGAGCATCCTGCCTCCTTAGCCGCCGTCCGTACTACCAAGGAGAAGCAAACTCCTGCTGAGATTGCAACCTTTGCTGCCAATAAATCTACTTCTGGTTACTTCTTGTTTTATGGTAACATAGATAATGAACAAACTATCTATTGGCCAGCCATTTTACTGGATACAGGTGCTTCTGAGAACTTCATGAGTTTGGAGACTGCAGACTTGCTACAGCTCAAGTACCACCCTGGAATGCTTATTAGGGGTGAAAACTATCAAACATTCCCCTCCTTCCAACTGAAGAAGCCAGTTACTTTTGTAGTTGCAGGTCAGTCCTTTACTGCAAGATTTTCTGTTTGCTCTACCCTGATGTATCCTATCATTTTGGGAGTGAGTTGGTGGAGAGATCATAATGTATTGACCTTATTGGAGAAAAATGAGCTTCAGGTGGAACACTCTTTGGGTATAACCATTTGTATTCCGCTGTTGGATATGTCTGAATTAGAGCAATCATCACAGACAATACAGTCAGTGCCTATCCCTGTCCCCACAAGTTTGGATTTACCGGCATGCTTACAACCCTGGTCTGCGGCATTTGATGCCACCAGAGGCAAAGTCCTTCCCAAGCACACTCAGTTTGACTTTGACTTTAAGGTCACTGTTGATCTGATTTGCATTGCATCTCCTATTTACCCTTTAACCTTGAAGGAAGACGCATGTTTGGAAGAATGGACTCACGACATGTTGGCAAAAGGCTACATTTTCAAGAAGGCTTTGTTGATCTGATCTCTGTTATTGTTTGTTCAGAAGTCTGATGGGTCCCTTTGTCCTTGTGTTGATTACAGGAATTTGAATAGCATTACAATTCCGGATCCTTATCCTTTACCTCTTGAAGCACAGATCTCTAGATGTGTTGAGAAGGCCAAGGTATTCTCAAAACTTGATCTGTTGAATGCTTTCAATCAAATCAGGATTGCAGAAGGAATGGAATGGTTAACAGCATTCAGAACCAAGAAGGGTATCTTCCAGTTCTGTGTAATGCCTTTTGGATTGAAGAATGCCCTGGCTTGCTTTCAGCAGTTGATTGATTCAGTCTTGGGAGATTTCCTAGGTGTTTGTGCCATTGCATATATGGATGACATCTTGGTGTTTTCTCTGGATGAGGAGTCCCATAAGGCCCACTTGTTGGCAGTTGTAGAGCGCATTCTCCAAGCAAACTTGATCATCAAAAGGAGTAAGTGTGAATTCTTTAAACGTAAGGTTACCTTTCTGGGTAATTTATCTTTGAGGATGGCCACACCATTGCCCCTGACAAGGAAGCTGTGGTTTGAGAGTATGCTACGCCTGTGACGGTATCCCAACTTTGTAGTTTCCTGGGTACATGTACGTTCTTGAAGAAATTCACCCCTCACTTGTCTTAAGTGGCCGCCCCTTTGTATTTGGCTAGTGGAAAGACAACTTTAGTCTGGACTCCTGAGTGTGCAAGTGCCTTCTCAGCAGTCAAGGCTCTTTTGTTGTCCTCCCCAGTGCTAAGACATGTGGATCCTGAGCTTCCTTTTGTTGTTTCCACTGATGCATCTAAATACACTGTGGCTGATGTGCTGTTGCAAATGGCTAGTGACGGGATTGAGAGACCTGTAGGGTATTTCTCCCGGAAGATGGAGGCTCGAGAACGCAACTACATGATTTACGGCAAGGAATTGTTGGCTGTAGTGGAATTGTTAAAGCATTGGCACCACCATCTCATGTCAGCACGTCATCTATTTGTAGTAAGAACTGTCCAAAAAGCTCTTCTATATTATCAACAACCCAGGGTTTTGTCGGGTTGCCAATCCAGATGGCATGGTGATCTGACAAGATACAAGTTCCGCTATAAGTTTATTAAGGGATCTGACAATCACTTGGCTGATGCTCTAAGCAGGAATCCCTCCCATCTCCCAGATGCTAGTATAGACGCCAAGTTTAACACACATACTATGATTCCAGACAAAGCTGTGGTGCCTTTTGTATTACCTCCACCGGCTATGTTGGCCATCATGTCCTTAGCTGAGGGCGCAGACCTGGACTTGTATTCTAAGGTTAAGTTTCTGCAACCTTTGTCCAAAGGTTATTATAGGCTATTGGAGCTAGCATGTGCAAACCCAGTAGGTCAGCCTCAGGGTTATCATAAGATTGGTCCAGTCCTATATCATCAAGGTTGCTTGTGGGTCCCTGAGGGCACTATTTGGGATGAAATCATGGAGGCTAATCATACCTGTCTAACAGCTGGTCATCCAGGGAAAAACAAAACAGTGGAACTTATCTGCCGCCAGTTTTTCTGGAAAGGTTTGACTGTGCAGGTAGCCGCTTTTTTTTGAGATTGCCTGATATGTGTTTGATCCAAGGCCAGTTGGAATAAGACTACTGGTTTACTGGTTCCACTTCAGCCTGCTGCGGGCCCTTGGACGTCTGTGTTGGTGGATTTCATTGGCGAGATTCCCAATTCTAATGGGTTTAACACAATCATGGTGGTTGATTATTTCACAAAGATGGCACACTTTTTACCTTGCTCAACCACAATTACTTCAGTGGAAACCGCTAGGTTATTTGTGAACAGAATCTTCTCTCTACATGGTATCCCAATGGAGATTGAAGTGACTGTGGTCCTCAATTTATTGCTCAGCTCTGGGAAGCTTTTACTGTAATCCTTGGTATCAAATTGTGCCGCTCTACTGCTTTCCACCCCCAGTCCAATGGACAAACAGAGAGGGTAAACCAAAGTTTGGAGGTCTACCTACGCTGCTACACCAATGCGCGACACAATGACTGGTGTGATAATCTACCCATGGCAGAGTTCACATATAATAACACCCCGCACACGTCAACTCAAGTATCGCCATTCTATGCCAATGTGGGTTACAATCCTTCTTCAAACATGGGTCCTTGTTTGGTTAGCAATGTGGAAGCTGCAACTGATCAAGCTGCTGAATTGAAGCAGGTCCATCAGGAGCTCCAAGTTACTCTTGCTGCCGCCGTGACAACTTACAAGGAATACACAGATTGCAAGCGCCAGGAAGGTCCAACTTACAGGCCAGGTGATCTAGTCATGGTCAATGCTTGCAATATGAAACTTAAAGTTCCATGTTGTAAATTGGGTCCCAAGCAAGTTGGTCTCTTCAAGATAGAATGTCAGATTGGTCCCTCCGCCTATCAGCTAGATTTACCTCCTGCTTTCAAGATTTTCCACACCTTCCATGAATGTCTCCTTACTCCCTTCAAAGGAACAGAGACTCCCTCCTCTTAACCCATTCTTGTGGAAGGAGAGCCTGAGTACAAGTTAAATTGTATTCTAGCTTCCCGCAAGAATTGTTGCTGTTTGGAATATTTGGTATCTTGGAAAGGTTATCCTGATTCTGAAAACTCCTGGGTTCCCCACTATGATTGTTCAAATTCCTCTGATCTGATCCACAAGTTCTACAAGTGCAATCCCACTGCTATTGGACACCCTGAACTTACTCTTGCCACATGAAACTCCCACCTGCCCATAAGAATTTCTCTTTATCCCATCTCCCAGATGGTGGTATTGTGCCCAGGGCTAAAGCGGAGGGTAATGTCACGGTAAATTCCATAATGCCGGGTATTGTCTGTCCAAGTAAGAAGGCACGGAAGGCTGGGAAACCTGTATCAAAATTGACCAAGTTAACGGATTTAAACCAAACGGTAAATTGAAAATGGGTCACAGCTGCTCCAGTATGCCAGCTGAAACCAGCTCCCCCTTGTAAACTGACGTTGATAAATCAGCGTAATATGAGGGTCACCCAATATAAGTTCACTAATCAGCATGGTTGTCAGAAACTGGTCATACAAGGGTTCTTTGCAACCTGGACTAGATACTTACTGGAAGATGCCAAAGGAATAGGAGATCAAGACTCAGGTGGTATTGCTTAGTTGATTTTTCTGATATATATTGAATAATTTTCCCTGTTTCAACTCTAAGAGTTGAGTCCTCCTAAATTTACTCAATAAAAATCAATTATCCCAAGTTCTAATTTTAAATTTTAAAATGCATCCTGTGCTCAGGTTGTTGCAGTATATCCTGCACAATCTGATTCTGAACAGAATCATTTCAGGAAGATGGGTCCCATCATTGGGAACTTTGTTGTCAGCGCTGCAAAATGTTAATTTCATGCCAGCCAATTTTGTAGCTCCTCCCTCCATTCCTGAAGATGAAAATTGGGTCACTTCTCAATGCCCAGAATTCTACGCTGAAGATGCATTGATGCTTTCCCAGGTCATTTATCTTGGTTTACTCTGGTTAGGATTGATTGTTCTACTTAATTCTGGAGTTACAATTGGAAAATTCACAAAAAATTATCTGAAGCTGCGTTGGTGGTTAATCATCAATTCTATGTGTATTTGGGTGGTTATTCCCCATCATTTAGAAACGACGTCATATTATCCAGTTATTTCTGTCACAGTTGACAGCAGTAGCTAGGGGGTGCCAACTCTTGGTATGGGGCACAACCTGGTCAACCAGCCCTAATACTGTGATGTAGACAAACCCCAACTTTCTGAAGTCCTGGGCAGGAGGCGCATTGGGAAAGGGGGAGCAGCAGGAATCTCCTTCATAGCATGTGGGAGATTCAGATGATGGGAGTGGTAATACTCCAAGTCAAGAGCACAGGGTGGATTGATTGAGATAGCAGGAGTATAACCAGGAGAATATGGAAAGGCAAGATCATGTTGTGTTGTGGATTCCCAAATAGATGCAAAGAGAACAATTAAATTGGAGCAAAAATAGGCAGCTCCTGCAATAAGATAATGGTTTCTGGGCACAAACTTGCTTTATTAAGATGTCAATAGTGAGGAGGGCTTCTTCCCCTCACTACTTATACTTACTGGTAATTTTGTGGCCTTCTGTGACACCAGGGAGCTGATGGCATCAAATTCAGTTGAACTTATAATTTTCACTGGAATTTGCGTACTTGGGCCAGGGGGTGGGTGCTCATTGGTTGGTATAACATGAACCTTTCTTGAACTGCAGCATGCCAAGGTACCACTGATATTTAAAGATCCCATGAGCAATCAAGTGCCCTATTGCGCAATCAAACAATTGTGTTCCCAATGTACCATTTCCTGATAGGTTAGAGGCCCAAATTTGTAAATGAATCAAAGCCAGGGATTTGAGGCTTGTGTGCCTCTCAAATCCCAGGCCATTTGTTAGTTGAAAGGGGGGTTTTCTTGCTCTGGGAGATACTTGGTAGGGGTTCCCAAGCTGTGTGGTTTTTTGCCTCTAGGAAGGCCAGCTGATTGTCAAGGAGATTCTGGGCCCTGACATTCAACAGTTTTACCTGATTGGGGTATTGAAGAGCTGGATGTATGGGTATTCTGGCCACCGCCAACACACTTAACATCCAGTTATTGCCTGGTTTGATGCCAATCCAATATACTATTCTACATACTGAGAAAGGCAACAAACCAATATCACATTACTTGTCCAAGTATCCAGCAACTTGAACCCATCCTGCACATGACCATTCCCTAGGTTTGATCCAACTAAACCCGCAACACAGTAAAAGCTATATAAGTCTAAAGTATTATCCAATAAAATATAATTCTCTTCTTCTTAATTTCACATTCAAAGCTTCCCCAAAAGGTGCTTCTTATCACTGGTAGCAACTAAAGTTTTTTTACCATGTCCATGAAAGAGAAAATGACTGAACAGAACCCGCCCACCATTGCTCACATACTCAACCAGGCCACATCCCAGGATACCTGTGTCAAAAAAGCAGGCTTGAACCGCCAGCAAGATTCCAAGCAAGCAGGCTTGTGACCTGCAATCCAATTACCCAGCCACTTGAAGCCAGACTAGGAAGTCAACTCAAATTGATAAATCCAACAACATGAACAAATGACAATCCCTTTTGGTGGATACCTTATCTTGGCGCTTGACTCATTACCAGGATCAAGCCACCCCCTTCACCATCCAACGGTGTGATCAACGCTATCATGTTCCTGTTATCCATGATTCACAATGACTATATAATCACTATCTCTCAATAAAGATTATTATCTAGCTTCTAAATATTTTTCCCTTGTAAGTCTGCTAAAACAGCACAGTTACAACATTGGTAGCACAGGTAGGCTGTCCATCCTACCTTATCTTGTAAAATGCCGCCTGTTGCCCGTACTTGCTGCAGCCAACAAATCCTTGACAGAATCATGTCTGGCCTTCTGCTGGACTGGACCCCGTACACCCCTGGTGCCAAGATACCTGATGGCTTCATCCTGTACCAGAACACAGTGATTCCACTACTTGCCTTCAACGCCATGTCTGCACAAGGGTTCTTCCTGACGGCCATCACCATTCTGCAACCAGCCAACAAAAACACCATGCCCGCCTACGTATCCTAAAGACTACAAAGCGCTGCCTTGGAACCTTTTGCCGGGGCCAACAACAACGCTGCCGCATGGATCCAGTCCGCCCAGAGCAAGCTGGCCCAGATGGAATGTCCACAGCAATTTTGGATTGCAGAAATCTCCATATGACTGACCCACAATGCTGGCACCTGGTACAACAAGTGGCACAAATAACATGCCAAGAAGAACTGGAATACCTTCAAACAAGACTTCTTGGCAAGTTTTGTGCTTAAGGACACAGCGCTCATGATCATACACCAAGTAAAGAGCCTAACCTAGATGGGCACTGTGAAGGAACTCACCCGCGCCTACAAGGAACTCCAACTTTGTGCACCCTCTGACATAGCCTTTGACACCCCAGCCACACACCTCATGTACTATGACGCCCTTAAGTTGCATGTAATGAGACACATGAACCTGGATCAGGTGACCAACCTGCAATTCCTGTAAACAAGGCTGAGAAAGCAGATCAAACATCCTATGCCCTCCATAAGGCACAAACTGGAAAACAAGAGAGACCTAAGGATTCTCACACAGGCAGGCGCTCCACTCAACCACCCCTGGAAGCAACAGAAATAACACCAACCATAAACCCACAAGTTCAAATGGACATGGAAGTTGGAAAAATGGCCATTCAAATTGTACTCATTTCTGTATCACTGCCATGCAAGGCAATCAAGACAAGGGAAAAGCCTGGGGAGAGCATTAAGCAAGCCAAGCTCTCCCCACACAACTCCTGACTTGCCAAATGATGAGTACCAACCCAAGGACATGGACCAATGCCCAATGATCCAAGTACCCTTGGAGGACCCGGTACTGTACACTATTGCCAGACATCCCAATAAACTTATGTCCTATCCTTTCTGTTTTTGCAGTTACGCAGGCTTAACACTCCTGGACTTGGGCGCGGATCAAAACCTAGTCAACAGCAGCCTTATAGACAAGTTCAAGCTAGCCATTAATCTTTTGCAGATTAAAAACGTGGTTTTAGCTGATGAACATTGCATCATCATGACAAGGGAAACCGCCCCCTTCTCTGTCATGCTTGAGAATCTACACTCCACCATCCAAGGCCCCTTCATTGACTTTCCAAAGTTTGACATTGTACTGTGGTTGGATTGATTACAAAAAAAAAATCCTCACATAGACTGGGCAACCTCAGTGCTGACCATTAAGTGTGAAGGTTTCAACCACCAGATCTACCCTGACTCAGTGGACCAACTCCTACGCAATCATGTTTTTGTGCGCATCACAGAGACCCTGGACAAAAAGAAAAACCTGAAGGCAACTGACTGGGACTCCTGCCAGTACAAGATCATACACTTCAAGGACCACCAGGATACCTCCACACCTCAGGATTGTAAAATTGTGGCCTGCCATCCAGAAATCTTCAAGGAAGCTCTACCTGGGTTGCCCCCAGAGAAACACATTCAACACTCCATCCAGCTCAAAGGAGCTTTACCCAAAGCACGTCCTATCTACAGGCTGACCCCAAACAAAGATGATGCCCTACGCGCCTACCTTAAGGAAGCGTTGGAGAAAGGACTTATCTGCCCCTCACAGTCTCCCTTTGGGGCTGCCATATTCTTTGTGGCCAAGAAGGACAGTACCTTGCGTCTGGTCACAGACTACCAAGCCCTAAACAAAGTTACCATCAAGAATTGTTATCCCATACCACTGATTAACAACCTCTTTGCCGCCCTGGGAGGAGCCACAGACTTCTCCAAGATTGACCTAACTGCAGGCTAAAATCAGATTTGTATTAAGTAGGAATACATCCCCAAAACAGCCTTCTGCACTAAATACAGCTCCTAAAAGTGTGTGGTGCTCAACTTTGGCATGACAAATGCCCTCTCCACCTTTGTGACCTTTGTGAACAAAGTGTTTGCTCTGCACATAGTCAAGCATGCCCTAGTCTACCTAGACAACATCATTGTCTAAAGCCCCTTGGTGGAACAGCACCACAAAGACCTAGAGGCAGTCTTTACTACCCTGGCACAACACAAACTGTTGGGCAAGCCCTCCAAATTCCAGCTTTTCCGTGAGCAGTTACCTTTCCTGGGACACATAGTCTCAAAAGACAGCATCAAACCCAATAGTCAAAAGATACAGGCCATTTGCAAGATGCCACCACCCAAGGATAAGTTGGAACTCCACACCTTATTGAGGATGGTGGCCTATGTACGCCGCTTCATACCTGACTGTGGCGTTTTGACTGCCCCATTATCCGCCATAACAGTTACCAAATCCAAGAGGTGTGAACCCCCTAACGTGACCTCTGCTTTAGAAGCCTCAAGGAGAAGCTCATGATTGCTTCTATCTTGCAATACCCCAAATGTGACGGGGAATACCAAATGGAAACCAACGCCTCAGATGCATCCATTGGGGGAGTACTATGAATCAAAAATAACGATGGTGATTTCCTGTCTGTAGCTTATGAATCCCAAAAGTTGACAGATGGCAAGTGTCAATACCCTATCCACAACAAGGAACTACTGACCATTTTACACTGCCTAGTCAAATGGTGTTGTTATCTAGAATGGCAGGAAGAATTCACAGCATTGACTGACCACAAGTTGCTCATATACTTCAAAACCCAAGCAAATATATCTTGCTGCCAAGCCTGCTGGATGGAGCTCTTGGAGAGATTTAATAGGCTCATACAGTAAAAACCTGGTCCAGAACTTGCCATGACAGACACCCTCTTGCTCCTGTATGTCTGTGCCACAAGAGGAGAAAATGGGCTTGACCCAGACTGGTCTCTCTTAGTACTACAAACAAAAGACAAGGGTTTCCCTCCTGGTACAACCAACATAACAAAGGAAACATCATCAAAAACAAACACCTATTTGCTGAAGTGTATGGGACCCTGCACAGAAAAATGTCTGACGGTACTACCATCCCTTATATCCTCACACACCAGCAAGTGGACACCATCCTACAATATCATAGAGACCTAGGACACAGCAAGAGCTGCAACCTATACAAATTCCTTAAACACAGGGCCTGGTGGCTAACTCTGTATTATGACATTCAGGAAGTCCTAGGCTAATGTGAAGTATGCAAGAAATTTTCTAAAAGCAAAGCCCCTCCAAAATCAGTACTACCCATCTGCACACAACTACCCTTCAAGGTGTGAGCCCTTGACGTTGTTGGCCCCATTCCAGGGAAACACAACAATAAGAAATACATCATCACCACCATAGACTTTGCTACAAGATGGCCAGTAGCCCAAGCTGTAAAGGCGCACACTGGCAATGACGTACAAAAATTCATAGGAAGAGAAATAATCAGCAAATTTGGAAAGCCAGAACTCCTGATAATCAATGGAGGGAAGGAATTGACCTCCAAAAACACCAATGTATACCTTGCTAAAAATGGGGTCAAACATACTGTGACAACACCATACCACCCACAGGCCAATGAACGTGTAGAGCGGCTTGATGGCAGCCTTGTGCAAGCCTTAGCCAAACTCACTGCCAGGAGACCTGAAGACTGATATAAGCAGCTATCAACTGCACTACTTGTGTGCCAAACCTGAGTGAACGGATCCACCAGAAAAGGCCCTTTTGAGTTGGTATACAGCACACAGCCCAATATCATTCAAGCATTGACAGGACCTAAGCTGGAAATTCCAAGCAAACTCCCCCTTGCTCAGACCCTCAAGTTATATAGGCCAACAGTGAGCAAACAGAAAGGGAAAATGAACGTCTGCAAAAAACATTTGTTCCCATCCAAGATAGACATGAAGTTGGGGACAAAGTTTGGGTCATGAACATTGATAAAAGCAAAATACAACCCAAGAAAATAGACCCAGCAATCATTCTAAAGGTAAACAAAAATAACACTTACCTTGTACAAGGACTCAGGAAGCGCAAACAAGACAAAACCCTACATCATGATTGCCTGAGACCCTGCAAAGCAAGACAAAAACAACAAAAACTGCCCTGCCTGCCACAGAACAACAGTTAGTCCAGTATAGCGCCCAGGCTCTTGACAACCTCCCTGACAACCTACCCTCAGAGGAGGCCAACCTTCAATTGGGGGTGTCAAAACAGCAGACTCAACCCGCCAGCAAGGTTACAAGCAAGCGGGTTTGTGACCTGCAATCCAATTACCTGGCCACTCAAAGCCAGACTAGGAAGTCAACTCAAATTGCCAAATCCAACAACATGAACAAATGATAACCCCTTATGGTGGATACCTTGTTTTGGCGCTTGACTCATTACCAGGATCAAGCCACCCCCTTCACCATCCAACCTTGTGATCAACACTATCATGTTCCTGTTATCCATGATTCACAATGACTATATAATCACTATCTCTCAATAAAGATTATTATCTAGTTTCTAAATATTTTTCCCCTTGTAACTCTGCTAAAACAGCACAGTTATAACAACTGGAGAACGTACTTCTGCACTCACAATATTGACAAGGATATACCTAGTGGATGCACCATATTCAAAGAGCTGGTCATGCTCAAAGCATGCACCAAGATAATTCAATATAATTGCTCTCTTCAACCACAAAAAAACACACAACCGCCTACCACAGACAAAGTCACCAACACTAAGTACATTGGTATCAACAATTTATTTGGTAAAAACAAAGAAAACATCATCAACTGGCTAGACCACACAGCTGCCAAACTCTGCGCCAGCCGCATCCTGCATGAGAAATGGGTCCAGGAAGAGAGCAAGCGCCTGTACGAGGCCACAGCTAACTGGTTTGCCACCTGGGTGGGCTCACAAACTGACAACCAGCTTGAAAATTGGGAAGAGTTCAAAGCAGACATCACGCACAATTTCCGCATCACCAAATCCCTCCAAGAAATTGCAATACAGCTCAGTGATCTTCCCCAGAAGACCACTATCACAGCTTACACCAACAAATTTGAGGAAATACGTTGCAAAATCTAAAACCCAGCACAAGCTGACAACGTACATACCAGAGCCTTATTCATCAACAGAATGAAACCCTCTGTTGCTGCCCTCATCCGCCCAGAGACTAACACCTCCATGCCTGTGCTCATTGCAGAAGCCAAGCACACTGAAAAACGCGCAAACATGGAATATGCCGCACGCAACAGCAATCACTCCTCAAACGGCAATGGCAGAGAAAACTCCAATGTCAACAAACGCTAAAACACCAATCATAGCAACAGCAACTCCAATTTCAACAATGGCAATCACAGTCAAAGCGCCAACCACTCCTGTCCAAGAAAGAGGACACTTCCAAAGTAAACAATGCTGAAATAGCAACCCACTATGAATCTGACCCCACATTCTCTGACCTCAAAGGTCTTGAAACAGAGAAACAGGGAAAAAAGGAGGGGGAACAGGCTTAAGTGACCCTGTCTCCCCCCAACTTGACAAGAAACTGTACCAAGGCACAAACCTTGCTGCTTACATCCCATGTGTCCTGCAATCCTCCATTTTTATGAACTTAAAAATTAAAGATCACTCACAGCTTCTTATCTATCCATGCACTTACAAATCACATACACATGAAATCTTATTTGACTCTGTTGCACAACACACTATGGTTAGCAAACCATTTGTAACCAAGTACAAAATACCAGTTTTCAAATCCAACTTCAAATACGCCAGAATGGCAGACAAATCAAAGGTTCTACTCAAAGGCAAAACAACTCCCTTCAGAATTGACCTCCAAGGCATACAAACGTCCATCAAAGGACTTGTCATGAACAATATAAACTATGACATTGTAGCAGGCATGGACTGGTTCACCCGAGTGAATCCCAGCGTATTTAAAAAAACCATGACCATCAAAAACAACAGTGTCAAATTTAATATCCTCAAATAACCCAACAATCTCATTCTAAGAGACACAGTATTTGTCCAGGTCATAAACCAAGATGAATCAGAACATCTAACCAAAGATATTACCCTCCACATAATGAGGCACACCAAATTCAATAATATACAAACAACAAAAATCCAATGCCCAGAACTCGCAACACTCCTAAATGAATATGTGCATGTATTCAAAGAAGAACTCACAGAGTTACCCCCAAACAGGAGGTCAAACATGGCATTGGCCTAAGTAAGGTCATGCCTAAACCTGTAACCCTCTACAGACTCTCCCCCATGGAGACACAAACCCTCAAAACCCATATTGAGGACAACTTAGTCAAAGGCTTCATCCGCCTGTCTGAATCCCCATGGGGGGCAGCAGTATTCTTTGTAAAGAAAAAGGAAGGCACTCTGCGTCTAGTAACTGACTACAGAGCACTAAATGCAAGCACAGTAAAGAATAAATACCCTCTTCCACTCATAGAGGACCTGTTTGCAAGGCTCTCTGGAGCTAAATTTTTCTCCAAAATTGACCTCACCTCAGGTTATAACCAAGTTGAAGTAAAAGAAAAGGACATACCAAAAACTGCATTGTGTACACAATTTGGATCCTTTGAATGTAGAGTAATGAACTTTGGGATGACCAACGCTCCCGCAACGTTTGTTACTATGATGAACCAGGCGCTGAATGGCCTCTCAAATACATTATGCTACCTCAATAATATCATCATATTCTCAAAAACAAAAAAAGGAGCCCCTCATGCATGTCTGCAAGACACTCAATCAACTCGCAAAGCACAAACTTTATGCCAAACCTAGTAAGTGCCAATTTATGAAAAATGAACTCCTGTTCTTGGGCCACATTGTCTCTGACAGTGGCATCAAAGCAGATCCAGAAAAAATAAAAGCCATAAATAAAATGCAACACCCCACCTCTGTTAAACAAGTTAGATGCTTCCTTGGAATGGTAGCTTACCTAAGGAAATACATCAAAGACTGCGGGAAACTAACCGCACCAATCAATGACTTAACCAAGGGTAATGCCAAAAAGAAATTCATCTGGACTCCATAATGTGACAAGAATTTCCAATTATTAAAACAAGCTTTGATTGAAGCACCAATCTTGCAAACCCCTAACAATAACAGGTGCTACAAGCTTGAGTCAGATGCCAGTGACACTGCCATTGGTGCAGTCCTGCACATCTGCCAGCCAGGGCAGCAAGACTTCCTGCCAGTATGTTATGAAAGCAGAAAACTAACCAATACTGAGCATAGATACCCAATACACAATAAGGAATTGCAAGCAATATATCACACATGCAAGAAATAGAGATGTTATCTGGAAGGACATTTAAACGTCTTAGTACTAACTGACCATAAATCCTTAATCTATTTCAAAACTCAGAATGCACTTGCACGGCGGCAAGCCAAATGGATGTCCTTGCTGGAACAGCTTAACCTGGACATCCAGTACAAAAAGGGGCAGAGCTGGTCACAGCTGATGCTCTCTCTAGACTATGTCAGCTTAGAGAAAATCATCCTGACCACCTGAACCCTGACTGGCCAAACCTGTACAACACTGAGTATAAAACCAAAGGGAAAGACCCCTCAACACATCAACTGACCCATGATACAATAGTAAGAAACAAAAAGTATTTTCCATGTATCAAATGGCACAGTATACCAAATCATTAATGACAAACATGTCCTGTACATCCCACTTGCACAAAGAGTTGACACCATACTAAGACATCACTGCCTACTAGGCCATACAAAGGCTATCAATCTATACCTCACACTAAAAGAGATAGTATGGTAGCTCAACCTCAAACAGGATATAGTTGATGTTCTGAAAAAGTGCACAATGTGCAAGAAATACACCAGTACAAAGGCTCCTCAGCCAACAGTCAACCCAGTACCAGACCCTGAACCATTTAAGGTTTGGGGGCTAGACGTAGTGGGGCCCTTCCCAGAAACAAAGACAAACCAATGTTTCTTAATTGTAGCTATCAACTTTGCCACACGCTGGCCCATCTGTTGGGCAACAAAGGACCATAAAGCAGAAACCATCAACTATTTCATTAACAAAGCAATCATAGCCAACTATGGCACTCCAGACTACATCATAACTGATGGAGCAACAGAGTTATCAGGCCATGTAGTTAATGACAACTTGAAATCCAAAAACATTAAACACTCCACAACCTCTCCATACAGGCCACAGGCTAACGGTAGAGTAGAACACCTAAACGGCAGCCTTATCAGGATCCTAGAGAAAATAATGAATGGCAAAGCCAAAGACACATGGCCACTATACGTGAAACATGCATTATTAGTATCCCAAGTCCACACCAACCAAGGGACAGGCTATTCACCATTTGAGCTAACTTACGGGTACAAACTGGAAGTAATCACCCGCAACAAACAGCCCTATATAAAGATCCCCTGGGGAAACCTCCCACAGTAGAGCAAGCACCAAACCTACAACACATCTGCCTCAAAGCTAAAATAGCTGAAATGAAGAGGCTCAAGACACAAAAGGTAACCTCCACAGAGAAACCACTTCCCATCAACTCCCCTGTCTGGATTCTAGCTGGCAACAGAAAGAAACTAGACTCAGTACATAGGGGACCAGTAAGAGTAATCAAATACAGACCAGAGCACAACACTTACCTAGTAAAATTCCAAAGTGCCAAAACCCCAATTATCAAGAAATACCACAGAACCCGTCTCCACCTCAGTAAAGGAGAGCACTCAACCAGACTAGTTCCAACTAGCAAATAGCTCCAGGAGCATCAGGCGGCAGCTGTTAAGACAAAGCCCCCTCCTGTGTCAGGAACTATTTTCTTGACTATCTGTCAAATATGACTGAAGTATTGGGATCTATTAGCACACAGGCACAAAACAACAATATCTTTAGTTTTATTCTTCCTCCAAAACTGGTTGAGAACAAAACTCAAACCCGGGACTTTAAACATGAAGAGAATGTTAGCTTAAAGACAGCCAACTCCTTTGATTTACCTTTTTATGATTGGCCTATTCAATTCAAGTTTGAAGTCAAAAATCAATTAAAAAGCAAAAAGGTTAATGATAGAACTGCTAACGTCACTTACCGCTCTCTCTCTCTCTCTGATTGGCTGAATCCTGTCACCCGCTGAATCAATAACCCGCTCTCTATGGTTAAGGGCAAGGCTCCGCATATGAAGTTAATAGATCTTCTGATCATTAACCGCTTAACTATCAATAATTTAGTGGCTTCTATGTGGCTGATCTTACTCAAACAAATATTGACTATAAGATTAAGTTATAAGGTATTCCCAATCAAACCAGGTATGCCATAAATCATAACCTTCATGTAAATCCCCTCATATCCCAAGAAACTCCCCTCATATCCTTCAGCCTTGGTTTTAAGCCTATTTAAAGGCCCAACTTTTATTCATTTCAATTGTGCCAACAATAAAGATTTATCCCACACCTGCTACTCCTTCATTTTCTGATAAACACATTTTTGAAGCCATGAGAGGAATTCTATTCCTATCCTAGTTTCTAGCTTATTTCTTGCCAGTGGTATCGGCCTTGGAAAACCCAACACCTACAACTGACTGGTACAACTCCTCTCCATATGACGCCCACCAAAAGGAATCCCTTGCCAATGGATGGTTCAAATACCCTTCTGGACATTGGGGATTCAAGTTCCAATATGGTTGTTTGTTTACTACACCGCCTGCTGAACCTACCCTGGTTAGACCTTACACCTCCTTTTACCTCTTGATGTATTTGGTGGGTTACTATCTACTTGGTTGTTTCAGTTCTATGTTTGGAAGATTTAATTACCTAGGGCACCTTGGACATCTTGCAATGGTCACACTTCCTATTGGCTTGGTAATTGCGGGTTTGAATGTGGGGGCTTTGGCCCATCAGCTAGGGAGCTTATTCCCTGCCAAGTAAGTCCCTGACATCCTGATGCACCAGATTAACTCCTTAAGGAGGGGGTGTTCAGAGGTCTGGATGTACAAGCATTCTGGCTACCACCAACCTACTTAACACCCAGCCATCGCCCAATTTAGTCCCCTTCCAATATACTGTTTGACATACCAAGAATGGTAACCAAGCAATATCATCCGTGTTGTGTTCTGAGGCGCGGCACAGACACACAACGGGGAATCCTAACCTTAGTATTGGATTTTTACTAAGTCTTGGTTAGATGACAGGGAAGGCAATTGTGTTTACCTTGCGGCCCTGGATGAATAATCTCTACTAGGCGTGGCTAGAGAGAGGTGCGGAAGTACAGAAGACACAAAGACAAAAATGTGAATAGAACTTAAATTTTATTGGTGAATGTGAAATGGAATATATAGTGATTGAGAATACCACAAAACACTACCAGGATGGTAGGATCAATTGCCACAAGCATGAGTGGGGCAAAAGGGTTGCGCAGAGTCAGGAAACCAAATAATCATATTTCCTGAAGCGGAAGCCAGTTCATTTCAAGAGTCAAAAGCAAAAGCAAGAGATTTGTCTTTGAAATGGCCCAACAAAGGCAAAATCAAAACATGGTGAATGCCGTTATTCACAACATTGCCCCCCTCTAGATTAGCCTTTGGGGGGTGATACTTGCAGAGGAACTTGGCGTGTACGCAAGCAAAAGGGCGACCACTGGAGAGGAGCTTTACAGTGTACTCAGATCCTTGCTTGAAAGTCACCTCTAAAGGACCAATCCACAGGGAGTCCAGTTTGTGTGTGCGCCCACCCACATGGTGTTGATAGTATAGGACATGGTCACCAACATCAAACTCAAGGCAAGGGGGAGTGCCCTGCATTGTCAGGAGAGAGCTTGAGCATCTTAGTCTTATATGCGGAAGTGTAGGCAGTGGCCTGTATATCAATGATGCGGTTGACTAAGTCTTTGATGTGGTTGTCAGGGTTCATGGCCTTATCAGAGGAGAGTAGGGGAACCCCCAAGAGCAACAGAGTGGTGGCTTCATGCCCATACAACATGGCAAAGGGGGAGTACCCTGTGACCTAATGCTTGCTCAGCCAATAGGCAAAGAGTGCAGCAGGTAAGTATATATCCCAATTGGCAGTGTCAGAGTAGGTGAGTTTCCTCATGATAGAAACCAGTGTCAAGTTGGCACGCTCAACTGCCCCATTAGTGGAAGGATAATAGGGGGAAGATAAGGACTGGTGAGTTCCTAGAGCTTCAACAACAGAGGTTACAAGTTTGGCATTGAAGTTGGTTCCGTTGTCTGATAACAGCACTTGAGGACAGCCATGGCGGTAGAAAACATCCTGCAGCAGGAAGGCAGCAGTAGTCTTAGTAGTGATGTCTTTAGTAGGGCAAGCTTCTACCCACTTGCTTAAGTGGTCAACGGCAATCAGGATAAAGCGGCATCCGGAGCGTGAGCGGGGGAGAGGACCTACAGCATCAATGCTGACAGTGTGAAAGGCATGTTGAGGGGGGGACCAATTTGAACTTGTGAGAAGCAGCTTGGGGCCTCTGAAGTTGGCAGTCATGGTAACTAGCTATGACATCTGGGATCAACAGGCAAAGATTCTCCCAGAAGTAATTCTTCTGAAGCCAGTCAAAGGTCTTGGCAATGCCTCCATGGCCAGTTTCTTTATGATCTTGTGACACCAAGGAGAGGCAAAGACTGGGGCGCACGTATGGCAGGTATTGATCCTGTACCTTCTTGAAGAGTTGATTGTCATATATGAGGGTATCTTCAGATAGTTTGGCAAAGCTAGTTGGACCTATTCTGTCTTGCTTTTCCAGGAAGAAGGGTATCCAATTAGCCTGTACAGGCAGTCTGCCTCAGCAGGATGTAGGGTAAGGATGGGCATTTGGGACAACCCATCAGCGTTCTGATGTTGAATCCTGGGGCAATGGAGCACAGTGAAGTCATAACCTTGCAGGCGGAGAGCCCATCTGGCTAAACGTCCTTCAGGCTCCTTAAGTTGTTGTAACCATTTGAGCAAAGTGTGGTCAGTGACAACAGTGAAATGGGTACCATATATGTAGTGGCGGAATTGTTTGACTGCATGGAGCACAGCAAGACACTCCTTCTCTGTAACACTATAATTCTTCTCATGCTTATTCAGCACACAGGAATTATAGGCTACAGGGTGGTCCACACCTTCATTGTTGAGCTGAGCCAAGATAGCCCCAATAGCAAGATCACTAGCATCAGTGTACAAGATGAATTCCTTATTGTAATTGGGGTACACTAAAATGGGTGCTTCTTTGAGTTTCTGCTTTAGAGTCTCAAAGGCTTGCTGTTGGCTGGCGGTTCATTTGAAAGGGACATTACACAATAGTTGGACCAAGGGTTTGCTAGTATCAGCAAAATCAGGAATGAATTGTCTATAGTAACCCATCATGCCTAGAAAGACTTGTACTTCTTGGAGGTTGGTGGGCGGAAGAATTTTGTCAATGGCTTCAACCTTCTTGGTCATTGGACAAATTCCCGTTTGGGTTACTTCATGGCCCAGGAATTCAAGGCGTTCTTTGAAGAAAGCACACTTAGAGGGCTTTAACTTGAGGCCAGCTTCTCAGATCTTTATGAACACCTCTTTAAGATAGGCTAGGTGATCAGTGAAAGTTGTGATGAAGACTGTTATATCATCTAGGTAGACTAAGACACACAACAACTTCAAATCACGCAGGATGGAATCCATGGCCCTCTGGAAAGTTGCCAGGGCATTGCAGAGCCCTTACAGCATGCGGGTAGGTTCAAACAATCCTTCTGATGTGATGAGTGCAGCCTTCTGACGGTCTTCAGGAGAGAAGTCAACTTGCCAGTAGCCAGACGCCAAGTCCATGGTAGAGAAAAACTTAGAACCTCCAAGGCGCCAAAGAGCGTCATCAATGCGCAGTAAGGGATAGGAATATTTCTTGGTTAGAGAATTCAACCTTCAATAGTCCATCACAATCTGATGGCCTCCATCCTTTTTCTTTAAGATGAGCAGAGGGGAAGCCCAGGGACTTTGAGAGGGAGCTAGCAGTCCAGCATCCAGCAGTTGTTTGAGCTCCTTAGCAACCTGTGCATCTTCCACTTGGCTGCGGCGGTATGGCTTGGCACAAAAGGGAGGAGCATCTCCTGTGTCAATCTGATGTATCACACCTTTGGCTAGCCCATAATCAGTAATATCTTTAGCAAAGATGTCTGAGAATTGGTCTAGTAAATCAAGTACCTCTTTCTGTTGGACCGGGGACAACTGAGGGAAGTCTTGGGCAGTGAACAGAGATAGGACTTGAGGCTCAACTTCAGGTAGGTTAAAGTCTTGAAATGTTCCAAAAGGGTAAAGAGACAAGACGTCAGGAGCATTTAACAACTTTCCGTAACCAACAAACTGTCCTCTGGATACAGTCATAGGAAGCGCAGTAAGGTTGGCAACTAGTAATTGAATGGGATCCTTGTGGGAAACGTCCAGAATTCCAGGAAAAAGGTAAGGCTTGTTCCGCCCCAGCAGAGGAGGGGAGTACAGCTCTAAGAAAGTCTGCTCAGGTAGTTCATATGATATCTGGGAGTCTAGGATAGTCTGAGAGCCTGGGGGGATGGTGATAGCAGATGTGGCCATGAGAGGGATTCCCTCAGTTGCAGGACAAGCCATGAGAGGACACTTCATGTTGGTGGAATGGGTTTGGTATTTTAGGGTGAAAACTCCAGTGGGGTACTCCAGAGTACATGTCTTCAAACGTTTACCAGGAACTTTGATTGGCTCCTCAAAGATCAGGGGGACTTTGTACCCTAGGATAGAAAGATAACCATCCTTTAGGTTGATGATCCCATTATATTCCCAAAGGAACTGGGTACTAACCAAAAGGTCATAGCTCTCATTTTCTAGAACAACAGCCAGAGCAGCCAACAGGAGTTTGCCAAATTGCATTGGTAAGGCAGAGTATGCACCAATGGCGCGAGTCATGGAGAGACCAGCGGTGCCATAGGATTGATGGTAGTTGAGATCAGGGGCCAGCTTAAGTTTCTTCATCAGTTTAGAAGAAACAACGTTGATCGGAGAACCAATGTCCAGGACAGCTTTGATCTTGACCTTTTGGATAGATATCTCTACTCAGGTGGTGGTGCGTCCAAAGGGTGGCAGAACAGCCAAGATATCCTGTGCCTCAGCTAGTTCCTTGTCCTATTTCTCAATCATGCATTGTAGTCCCGGAAACTCCTTATATACGGTCTGGAGAGGGAGTGAGACAGATACATTCTTGAAAACGGTGTCTGCAACTTCAGCGGCTTCCTCTGATGATTCCACTAATACAGGGGACTTTTTTGCCTGAGTAAGATAGGGGCAGGAGACAACTGCTTTGGCCTCAGACGAGGGCTTGGTGGTAGTTGTAGTCTTCCCAGATTGTAGCTTGTAGGGAACTGCAATAGTCTCAGGGACGGCAAGAACAGAATACCTGTATACATCATGGTCTTCAACATCAGATTTATCCACATCAGAATCATCAGAAATTTCATGGAACAGGAGGAGGATAAGAGGAGCTTCATCATCAGCAGGCTCAGAGTCAGTTGCAGGAGGAGGTGTAGGAGGAGACTGGGAATAATTGTCAACTGAGAGTGTCTCTGCCTCTAGGTTGACTGTTCTTTTCCCGACTGATCCTTGGGATCAGCTCCTTTAACCCGCAGATTGGTGCAGACGTGAGAGTGGTGACCTATCTGACCGCAGTTGTGGCAACCCTGACGTCAAGGAGGATTTTGTGAGTTCATAGTGAGGATACAAGGGCCGCAAGAAGAGGAGCCAGAGTTGGAAGCGGCACAACTTTCCCAAACAACTGCCCCAGAGTGGGTAAGATGCATATCTTGGAGCAGTGTCTTTATACTTTTCATGGAGGACAGCATAGCCTTGTGGGCCTTAAAATGAAGGCATAGGAGTTGATTCACCTTGAGGGCTTGGGTGCAGGCCATATACGCTTCATGCGCTGTCAATTGTCTGCTTGTTATTAACTGTTGTCCCTCCATGTAAAATCTGTTGGCAAATTCAGCTAATGTCTCTTTGGGCTTGAAGGATATGTGCATGAAGGCATCCTTTTTCACCTCCAGGCAAAGATCACCACCAAACTTGTCAATCAGGAGCTGTTTCATGTCTTTCCAGGTCTCAATGGTGGGCAGCTCTGGTACAACTACCTCTTGACAGGTTGGGTGTAGCCAAGTCAGAATATGTTCTTTCTTAACTTCATCTGATGCTTGTCTCATAGCAGTCTCGTAAATAGTTAAGAAGGCTGCAATAGTCAAGGATTTTGGGATCAAAGACTTGCTTAAAAGTAGGCTTGAAGTATGCCTTGGGAGCTGGACCACCATTGCTGCTATTGAGTACATTTATGCGCGGGGAGAACTCAGCTTCAGATTTGGAGGGGGGTTGTCTAGCCCATAGTTGTTGAACACTTTCTTCAAGGGTTGTCAGAGTCTTGGTTGTTCTGGCACCTGTAGTGTTGGCTAGAGTGGTCTGTTGTTCAGTAACATCTAGGCGTTGTCCTTGGGTAGTGACAACAGTGGAGAGCTCAGCCAGCCGCAAAATAAGGGATGGCCCCACTAATAGGCAAGGGGCAAATCTGTTGCTTACCAAATTGATCAAGTCACTCATCTCCTGTATATCTCTGTCCAACTCAGTTTGGTCTCTTTTCAAATGGTCGACTTCATTAGCTAGGGCAATCAACTCTCTGGCACAGTGGATTCAAGGAGCCCCTGCCAAACCAGGACAACAGCCATCCTCCTTGTTAACCCCAAGTGGGCTAGCAGCAGCTGTCACTATCTCATGTAAAGCAGCGACTTCTTGCTGTAGTTCAGCAACCTGAGCAGTCAGCGCAAGAACCTGGGGATCAGGTTGAGGCATTTCAGTAGGACGTCCTTGGCTATGAGTGGAAGCACGTAATTCCCGGATGGCCTCCCAGATTTTCTGCTCTCTGTCCACCAGATCATCAGCAGGAGGAGAAGGCGGAGCATCAGGTTTGGGAGAGGACAGCTCATTCACCTGACTCTGAAGTTTGAAAATAGCGGCAGCAGTGATAGCTCTTTCTTGATCAAATTCCACACAGAGCTCATTTAGACCTTGGGTGGCAAGGTCAGCTACCTGTTGCAATTGCTCAAAGGAATAGACACTAAATGCATTGAGCTGTTGCACTAGGTGCTCAAAGTTAGAGAGATAAGCGTTTAGGGTGGAGTCTACTTGAGTTTGCCAGGGTTGTTCTAACTGGTGAAACTCATGTAGCTGCTCCATAACGTACTCAGGAATGGACTGGCACATTTGCTCAATAGAATTGACTAAACGTGTTTGAGAGGTGACCAAATCACACTGATTGTCAGATATCAGGGAGAACAGGGAATGAATCCACTGTTGGTAGGCAGCAAACTGGTCCCAATGATGGGTAACAGCTGCTTGTAGAGACGAGATTTCTTGGACGTGGAGTCCCAACACCATCTGGTGGTGGGCCAAGGTGGGCTGTACAAAGGATGACAGCAGGTGATCAGCGGAGCCAGCCGCTGAGAGGAGGTGTTGTGGGAACTGAGGGGCCACAATTAAATCATAATATTTGGCACGGCTAAACTGTAGCTGAAGGCGAGGGATGGCCCTGTCCTGAGCTATCCCAAGGGCTACCGCCATGACTTGTTCCAAGTCAGGGGTACCCATAGGGTAAGCAACTAGGCGGAGCCCATTCCCAAGGTTCAGTACAGTAGGGACAATAGGCGGGTTGATGATGTCTTCCTCAATAGGAGGGCTGGTAATTTCAAGCAAGGTCAACTCCTGAATAGGCGTAGGCAAGGGACCTGCAAACGTAGATACAAAAAGGATAACCAAGGGGCTTACAGCCCCTCTAGTGAGCACCATTTTTGTTGTGTTCTGAGGCGCAGCACAGACACACAACAGGGAATCCTAACCTTAGGATTGGATTCATACTAAGTCTCAGTTAGATGACAGGGAAGGCAATTGTGTTTACCTTGCGGCCCTGGATGAATAATCTCTACTAGGCGTGGCTAGAGAGAGGCGCGGAAGTACAGAAGACACAAAGACAAAAATGTGAATAGAACTTAAATTTTATTGGTGAATGTGAAAGGAACATATAGTGGTTGAGAATACCACAAAACACTACCAGGACGGTAGGATCACTCACCACAAGAATTAGTGGGGCAAGTGAGTTGCACAGAGTCAGGAAACTGAACAATCATATTTCCTGAAGCAGAAGCCAGTTCATTTTGAGAGTCAAAAGCAAAAGCAAGAGATTTGTCTTCAAAATGGCCCAACAAAGGCAAAATTGAAACATGGTGAATGCTGTTATTCACAACAACCTGACTGTCCAAGTATCTAGCGGCTTAAACCCATCTAGCACATGACCAACCCTTAGGTTTGATCCAACTAAATCCCTGCCACAGTCAAGTCTATATAAGTCTAAAGTATTATCCAATAAAATATACTTCTCTTCTTTCTTAATTCCATATTTGAAGCTTCCCCAAAAGGCGCTCCTTATCAATAGCTTATAGTAGATGAATATGATGTCATCAGACAAACTTGTCAGGCATTTGACCAGGGTGGATTCAATTGCCTGATCATATGGGGAATTCTCAGTGCCATCACATTGGTCGCTGGCAACATTGGTCAACATACGGACTGATGCCACTTTGCCATACATCCAGAGCTGCACCATGCGCTCAGACACCCAAATGCCATGGTGTGCAAGTTGATTCCAGACCTGGGTCAAGGGAAGCTTGGGATCCCGCTGCAGGAGGTCAAGCATAATTGGGTACGCCTCAGTGATTTGGGACTCAGTGGCCTTCTTTGGCTTCTTGGCTGTCCCAATCAGATTCCGCTTGTTCATTAGGTTGTTGAACTCCCGCATTATGTTGGCTTGGATAAATTGTAATTGACTAGCTATCTGATCCCAGGACAGACCCTGCAGGTTCAGTGCCACAATTTCTTGAAGAATTTGGGCAGTAATTATTTGTCGCTTGGGGCGCTGGGCTGTGGGAGCTGGATCTGGAATCTGATTGGCTGAGGGGATTGCAGGTTGACTGTCAGGATTCCCTTTCTTTTATTATTGCTGCTAGTATATTTTTAGGATCACTAAGACCAGTTATCTAAGGCTTTGGTTGATTCACAAACAAATTTACACCTAATCACCTTCCTTCTTTCATTCCCTTGCTCTACCAGTCAATTTTATCTATATTAACGGTTAATTCATCTTTTCAAAGTTACCTTTTATTCAAGACAATTCTCAAACCCGCTATCTTTTTGCTAAGGTTAGCAACAATTAATCCGAGCTCTTTACCTTTTGCATTTTTCAAAGTGGCTTACACCAGCACTTCGGAGCTTGTTTTTCTGTCTTCTCGCCCGCTCTTCAATCTCCTGTTTGTTTTCTTGCTTAAACCAAGCATGCCAAGCAGTCTGCCGCGTCTCCTACTTTCTCTTTATCTTCTACTTAACTTTTTAAAGTTAAATGTAAGTAGAACCATGTTTTCTCTGCCTCTCTTCACAGCAAACCTTCCTAACCACCTTTGGTTAGAGTTCTTCTCCATTTTTTTCACTTCAATTCAGATCTAAATAAAAGGCCTGAGTTTTGTCCAATCTCAACTTAAGTTGAGATTGTTTGACTTGTACCCCAAAAAGGTACTTGTTAGGTTTTGTGGCTTGTGTTTCATTTCCAATTTTAGTTTAAGTTTTTATCTTTGATCTTATGATTCCCTTTGACTTTCTATTTCATCAGCTAGGTAGTTTCTATAGTAATACCCACAATTTGATTGTTGATAGTTTTAATCCTCCAACTAGTGGTGAGCAATTCCCTGACTTAGAAATTGATTTTTTGACCAAGTCATCATTCATTAAGTCTGGACTCTATTTTATTTTCTTAGGTTTAATCAACCGTCTCAGCCCTTATTTTACTTCCTATAAGCTTCTAGGAGCCCTAGTCTAGTTGTTACTACAAACCTTACCTACATTTTTGTATTTGACTAACATAAATATAACTGGGTTAAAAGCTTTAGCCTACAACCACCTTCCCCAAACTATGAGACCTTACATTGACTGCTGGCAGAAAGTTGTTCCAAATCAAGGTTGCCATCCTGATTGGTTGGTTGATGGACAGCTTGTGTGGGGGTGGGTGCGGGAGCGGGGGCAGAGCTAGACACTAAGTGACTACTGAACAAGTCAAAGCCATAGGGGTCAGGGGTCAGGTACAGGTCGGCTTCCTTGTTACCCGCCTCAAAGGCTTGGGTGTAAATGGGTGCCTCCACGTTCTGAGCCTCGCCTCCATTGGAGCTGGCTTGGCTGCTGCTGGCTTGGTTGCTGGTGCTGTAAAAATTGTTGCTAGTAAAACCCATTGTAAAAAAACCTAGGATAAAATCACTAAAAGTAGAAGTTTAAAATTTAATAATTTATTCTTATTGTAATCACCATTCCATATTTGGAAGGTTCTCAAACCCATTTTGTACAAATCAGGAGCCATGAAAATGAATAAAATGCCTTTATTCCTAAATTGCATAGCTGTTGATTGGCTATTAAACTGTTATTTTTTTATTTTAGGCTGCTTGTACTACACATCTTGTGTGACTTCATTTTGTTTTGTATTTGTGGAATCTCGCTTCTAGATTGCTCAAATTTTGTTTCATTTAAGTCCTTCCTTCGGTGCCTCATACGAATCCTTATTGGATTATAATATACTCTGGAACAGCATCCATCTATTTCACTTGTTGTGTCAGTTCATTTTGTTTGTGGTTTGAACTACACTGCTTGATGTTTGATATAATTTCATATAATGGGCTAGTGAAATTTTGTTTTTTTTTGACAGTTCATTTATTAACCAAATTTTTTTTAAATTATTTGAATCCTAAATCTCGCGCGACTTGGATTTTGGTCAAATCTGAAATCATTTCGTTTAAATCTGAGGTATTTTTGGTTGTCGCCATAGCTTTTAAAACTACTGTAATGATTTAGGATTGTATTCTGGAAGGGCCACATGCAGGATCAGGAATTGTCTTGTTAGTTCAGTGACAATGATAATGCCAGAATTGAATAATCTCTCTATTGGGTTGCACATCACAACACTTGCTTACTTTGATGTGATCCGTTTCTATAATTACTAAAACTATTTTTATAAAATATAGCCTGTTTCTTTTAGTTACTTTTACTACTGAGAATATACTATACAGTAATATTTTTTCAGCAATAGATAGAAAATAGTCTACCCTTCATTTTGACACTTTACAGTGTGTAAATTTTTTATTTTATTTCAACTTATTGCTGTTTAAATTTTTAAATGAGCTAGTTTTGAAGCTAAAGTTGTTGTGAGCTTCGTATTGGGTTGCATTTTTATTAGAAAATGACCTAATACTCGAAATAACGTCCCGATTTGTTTACTGTTTAGGTTGTCAGTTTAATATACACTTCTACCAGAGCAGAATAATTGTTTGATATTGAGTGCAATACAATATCTTTTTTATTATTAGCGAGCCATAACTAGAAATTTTAGTCTATTCCCATGGATACAATATATAAGATTGTAGTATAAATTTATAGCTCCTAATTATACCTTGGTTTTATAGTTACTAAGTTTGACTAAAGGATGATTTTAAATGAGTATACCCCAGTAAAAGTTCAAGGGCTAAACAAGCAGCTTGTATTTCATTTCCAATAAAAATCGTGCTTGTAGTCCTAAAGGAAGCACTAAGCATATAAAAATGAGAATAAAATTTTAAGCAGTTTCGTCACAATTATTATCTAAAGAGGACTCGCCTTTACCTAGAGTAAGAGCTTTTGGTAGCTAAATATCAATTTGGTTACCAATCTTTTCTCTATGCTCAGCTGCAGTGGGTGTTTTACGATACTCTGGGTTCATTATATTGCGCCCACGAAGGAGAACGAGCTCCTCGTGTTTAACAAAATCAGGCCATTTGAGTTCATCTTTCTCGACAAGCTCTCGAAAGAAAGGAGTTTCACATAACAATTTTAAACTAAGCGGGCCTTCGGGCTTAATGGGGAAAACACGCGAATCATCTAAATAGTTAGGGAGATCGCTAATAATGCGACACAATGCAGAAATTTTGTGTTGAGTTTGGTCTTTGACAATAGGAACTCTGAGCCGCTTAGGCATGCTTTTGAATTCTTCATTCTGAATTGCTTCGGGATAGGTCATCAATGATTGCCATACAATATCCGCAGTTGTATCAGAAGGGAATCCGCTTACAGCAATAATCGGTTTCCATTGATCTTTTCTGAGAGCTGTAGGTGGTGACCGCAAATGTTGCCAAACTGTGGTGATCTATGATGTCAGCATGGTCAAAACATATTCTACCTCTAATGAATCCTTTCGAGAAGGAACTACTTGGCCAGTTGTCTGGTGGCGAAAAAGAAAAACAGATGTTGGAACCCGAGTAAATTTTAGCTTTGAATATGACATGTTAGCTTAAATTTAAGAAAAATAAGAAACAGAGAATTCGGCTGATAAATTTCAAGAAATCAATTTGCAATGTTTCGACCCATTTTCGACTAGGGCTCTTGAATCCCATGATGGAATGCCAGTTCAGCCCCGGCTAGCCTCCGGCTTAGGCCGCTATAGCCAGAACGGAACTACCTATTATTTAATGATTTAAAATAAATATTTGAAGCGAGCAACCCAGAGCCAAAAACTGGTCACGGCTACCGGAGGCTTGGCCGAAGCTGCCCTAATCCCATCCGATATCAACCTGGATTATCTATATAAAATAGTCCAAAATCAGGTTTACTTGTTTTATTGGACATCTTATTTGCTTTGATCGATTTTGAACGATCTGGATTTAAAATCGAGTGAGATTGAAAATTGGTCAAAAAGATGCAATATAACCTACCAGAGCCAATAGTAAGTTTGGCCACAATCTATCGAGAATCCACCAAAGATCATTGGAATTCTGTCAAAGTTTGTTTTGATTTCAAGAAAGTTTGATTAAGATATAAATCTAATCTCCAGTGAAGTTTGAGTACTATAAGTAGTGATTCACTCCTCTGAAATTTCAGGCTGTTGTTAATCAACCTAAAATCAACTGTTTTTAATAAATATAGGGGAATAATTAGTAGAACCAGGATTTTTAAATGACACTTATATTATAATTTTCATGAAAATTTTATCCCTAAACAAATTTGTAAATTAGAAAAATAAAATAATGCTATGTTGAAAATCGATCAACTTGATGGTTTCTGACGAATTAAATAAGGTTTCTAATAAAATGCCAAGAAGAAGCTAACTGAAGCAAGCTTAAGATATATTTTATTGAAACATGCAGGAAATTTACATTTATTTTGTGCCATTCTTAAAGTTAATATTGATCCTGTAAATAGATAGGGTAAATTTCTAGAGTAATCAGATGTTGATCTGGGATATAAAAGTTTAGATAAGTAAGAGAGCAATTGACTAGGCTAAAATTGAATAATATTTCACTTGGTTGTGCAATAAGACATAGCCTTTTTGATATAGTGTATTTTAATCAAAAACAATAGTATAATATAGTAGTTTTACAACCTGTTGAGATAAACAAAAATGGTTCAGTTAAGAACAAAATAGGTTCAGTCACAAAACAAAAGGCAACTGGTTCCACTTAAAGGTCAATTCACTTAATAAAACTTTTATTTATCTATGCCATGAATATTCCTGACAAGAGCCAAACTTCTACAATTGTCACAATTTGGGACAAGAAAAAATTGGGGGTTCCAGTTAATCCTTGGTATAACCAGGATTTTCTACCCTCAACCAGGGGAAAATAATTTTATGACGGTCCAGCGGAACTTAGTTTGGATCAAAATAATTTATTAACTGAGCGGGCACCCGCCACAGTTGCGCAGGTGTCTGCCACACCCACCAGCACCCCCCTGTCAGCCTCCCACCCACTTGCTTGCCTCCCGGGTCCCAGGCTCCACTCTTCTCCAGCCAACCAGAATCTACTGAGGGGAGTGGCCAATCAAAAAAATTCCTGATAAAAGGACAAAAATTAGAGAAGAACCTGTGCAGTTTAGAATTAGCTGCATCCAATTCTAAAACCTTGGCCCTCAATTATGACCCCAACCAATGGGAATCTAGGACCCAGACAATGTGGTTGGGGCCAGAACCTTGCCAAACCTTGTCATCAAAAGGTAAAAATAGGTCAAGAAGAGCCTATGACTCCTTTTCTTCTCCTTCTCATAAGCAAGTCAGAAACCATTGGCCCTAACCAGGAATTGGCAATCCAGATCCAGATAGTAGGAGAAAAAAGGTTTGACCCTATTCCAATTGCTCAATTTCAACCTTGATCACCCAGACTTTTGGGATTCCCCATTTCCTGTTTTTACTCTCGCTTGAAAAACTTTGCACAGTGGAGTCAACTATAAATAAAGGACCCCCTCTCAGTGATAGGTTGTGCTATCATTGAGAGAATACCCCATCAATTATATCAGTTAGTTTTTACTCTTACCTAAGCCACTAGATTAGCCTCAACCAACCCTCAATCCCCAACCCAGTGAAGATGAACCATCTCATCTTTACAGTTGTGCTCACAGCTTGCCTTGGGATTGAAGGGTAGCAACCTGATCCTGCCGCATTTGGGTCCTCACCAGAAGGGCTTGGCCAAGCCTATTATGAAGAGCCAGCACAACTCAACTCTTCCTATGCTGAATCATGGTCTCCCCTGGTGTAATCACATTCCACCTTATCCATTGCTTCCTACATGTACACTTACTACATCCTAACCTACTTTGCTGGCAGCTTTGGTAGGTACAACACCCCTGCCAAGATATTCCTGTGGATGATGACTGGATATCCCATTGTTATAACCTTGACAGGATTTCAGTTTTCAAATCTCTTACCTTACCTTCTACAGGTAGTACCCAATGCCCTTGGTTATTACAATCTATGTTACAAAAGTAACAAGTTCAAAGCCCCAGGTGGGAATTGAACCCGCTCCTAGCCGCCAGGCGGGGCTAGCAGGCAGGGGAGATTCACCTGCACCTGGATTTTTGCTTTTAGAAGCAAATCCAGGTGCAGGAACCATTCCTGCCCTGATGGTAGCTGCAGGCCCCGTTCTGGGCCCCAAAAGCTATGCCCAAGCCTTGATGGGGTTGGATGGGCCTGGGGAGGCTATTTTTAGCTGCCCAGTAAACCCAGTTCAAGCCCACCCTCCAATAAGTAATTTGGGGTCCCCAATTGGGGACCCCTTTTTTAATCAAGTTCTTTGGGCTCAGGAGAGCCTGTCAAGCCAGTCCAAAATTGGTGACCAAATTGGGGAAAACCCCATAACCTCAGAAGCCAAACCTGCCAGAACCAATGGCCAGCCAAGCCAAAATGGACCACCAAAAAGCCAAACAACTGTTCCTGAAACCCCCCAAAAGAACCATGAAGCAGCCAATCAAACAGCAGAACCTGAGATGCCAAGCCTTGCCACCCAGATAGCACCAGAAGAATGCCCAGAGGCAAATTCATATGAGTAAGTATTAATTCAGAAGCACCTGAAAACTGTTCTGTATAATCATACTTACCAAATAAAGTTGTTATGAACTTTGGTTCACCAATCTGTTTCCATACTTATTTTTGGTACTCTTCCATCTGCATACACCCAAGCGTCAGCGCCCACCCACTGGGATAGATAGCCAGACTCCAGTTGAAAAACAAAAGCCTTTGACTACTACTGTCCACCCACTTCTCCATTTGGCCCTGTGCATTTCACTGAGTATCCCCCAAATCCTGATCACAAACCCTGGACCTTGGAAGACTTGCAGTGGCACACCAGCCCAAAAACCCCCAAGGAACTCTACCAAATTGTCTGTGATGGCAAAGCAATCATCATTTACCCTTTGATCTTCAACAGGAAATACAACAATCCTGCTGCCTACCTAGTCCCCATGGAACCACCCCCAACACCTAAACCAACTATCTCAACCCAACCCACTTCTGATGCCACTGGCCAGAGTAGTCAATTCCTGGGAGTGCTTTACCTGGCGCTCACAGGATTGATTGACTCTGCCTTGCCAGCAGCTGGGCCCTGGGCGGTGGCTGGGAAGGCCCTTTCCTATCTGGTAAAGTTAGGTCCCATCATCTGGTGAGCCATGTCAGTACCTGCTTCAACTCCCCCCTCACCTGCTGGAGCTCCACAGTACTCCTGGTATCCTGACACCCATACAATGATTGGTAAGAAAATTGATTGTGGGGCAGTCACACCCATTCCAGATTATCATACCTGCCCTTTTCTGATTCTGGTATGACCTCATCCCAACGTGAATCCCTCTGCCACTCTGTCTACCTAATGAGTGATCATTGATCCTTGTCTACCATTTAAGTAGAATCATTTCTCCTAATAAAGACAAGTTTATCCACATTTGTGTTGGCTTTAATATTCTTCAAGCTTTTTATTTCCTTTTTTCAAAAGTAATTTCTCATCTTTTATTACAGGAAATTAAGGTATGTGCCCTTAATTTTGCCCTGAAGGCTAACCCAAGGCTAGCTTTGAGCCTCAAATCTTTTGTTATAAAGATTTCCCGCCATATCCTTCTGGATGTTGTCCCCAGGAGCCAAACACAACAAAATGGTGCTCTCTACAGGGGCTGCAAGCCCCTTGGTTACCCTGTTCCCATGTGCATTCTCTGGTCCTTCCCCCTTTGTTTCTGAAGTACCCAAGCAACCTAAAGTTTCTAGCCTTCCTCTAGAAGAAGATACCACCGATGCCCCCTCAACTCCCATGATATTGGTAGTGTCTCCCAGGCCCTCTTGGGCCCCCTTCCATCTTTTTCTCTCAACTATGAGCAATCTTGTGCCACTGCCTGCTCCCTCCTCCACACAGGCACTGTGGCCATGCACAATATCCCTGGTCTCTGTCCTGGATATGCTTTCAAAGATCTGTATTCCTTTCTTTTGGACTTTGCTCTTCCCCCGTGCTGATGGAATTGATGGAGAATATTGGTGTGTTGGTTAACCAATTCATTTAACCTGCACTGGTCCATCATCAGTTGGTGTTAGGGTTGCAAAATCAGCTCTTGAATGCCGTTGCCACCGCTGTTTCCAACAATCATACACAGAATATGGCCTATCAAGAATGGTCCCATAGTCTATTTGCTTGCATTTCAGATAACCAGCGCAACTTGCTTGCTTCACAAAAGTATTTGACCTTGTCCCTAAACTCCCTTTGCTCCTTGCTCCCTGGGTATATCAAGGATCATCTGTGAAAACTAGATGATCACCAAGCTATGTGGTGTGGACAGATAGAAGCCACTCTTCTAAAGTACTGCCAGGATTTTGAGACTTTGGTTACCGAGTTCAACCAATTTGGAGAGCATGTTGATTCTCAGCTCAAGCTGGTTGGGACTCACATTGATACTTGGGGTCACCATCTGTACCACTAATATGGGCTGGATAAGGCTGTGTTAGGCAACACTCTGTATCAGGTACAAAACTACATTGATGATAGAGTAGCGTTCATCAAGGTGACTCCTCCCGTTCCTTCTGTTGAGGTCCAGTCTGACTTTGAAGCTAAGGTATGGGAAGCCATAGCTGAAATCAGAGCCAATACTCAACGTCAATCTTCTGTTCTAAACCCTCCTCCAGTAGATCCTATGCCCAGCCCTTGCATTGCCTTGCTAACCAATCAAGTGGCTACCTTGCAAGGAGAGATTGAGTATTTGAGACAACGCTTCTCTGACCCTGATGATTTTTCCTCTGACTCTGATGGCAAAAGGGAGGCTGAGGTCACTGGTACTCTGTTGTGTTCTGAGGTGTGGCACAGACACACACCAGGGAATTCTAACCTTAGGATTGGATTTGTACTAAGTCTCAGTTAGATGACAGGGAAGACAATAGCGTTTACCTTGCAGCCCTGGAAGAATAATCTCTACTAGTTGTGGCTAGAGAGAGGCGCAGAAGTACAGAAGACACAAAGACAAAAATGTGAATAGAACTTAAATTTTATTGGTGAATGTGAAATGGAATATATAGTGGTTAGGAATACCACAAAACACTACCAGGACAGTAGGATCACTTGCCACAAGCATGAGTGGGGCAAGTGAGTTGCACAGAGTCAGGAAACTGAACAATCATACTTCCTGAAGCAGAAGCCAGTTCATTTTGGGAGTCAAATGTGAAAGCGAGAGATTCGTCCTCAAAATGGCCCAACAAAGGCAAAATCAAAACATGGTGAATGCCGTTATTCACGACATTGCCCCCCTCTAGATTGGCCTTTGGGGGGGTGATACTTGCGGAGAAACTTGGCGTGTATGCAAGCAAAAGGGCGGCCACTGGAGAGGAGCTTTACAGTGTACTCAGATCCTTGCTTGAAAGTCACCTCTAAAGGACTGATCCATAGGGAGTCCAGTTTGTGCGCGCGCCCACCCACACGGTGTTGATAGTATAGGACATGGTCACCAACAGCAAACTCAGGCAAGGGGGAGCGCCCAGCGTTGTCAGGAGAGAGCTTGAGCAGCTTAGTCTTATATGCAGAAGTGTAGGCAGTGGCCTGTATATCAATGATGCGGTTGACTAAGTCTTTGATGTGGTTGTCAGGATTCATGGCCTTATCAGAGAAGAGTAGGGGAACCCCCAAGAGTGACAGAGTGGTGGATTCACGCCCATACAACATGGCAAAGGGGGAGTCCCCTGTGACCCAATGTCTGCTCAGATGATAGGCAAAGAGTGCAGCAGGTAAGTATAGATCCCAATTGGCAGCTTCAGAGTAGGTGAGTTTTCTCATGATAGAAACCAGTGTCAAGTTGGCACACTCAACTGCCCCATTAGTGGAAGGATTATAGGGGGCAGAGAAAGACTGGTGAGTTCCTAGAGCTTCAACAACAGAGGTTACAAGTTTGGCATTGAAGTTGGTTCCGTTGTCTGACAACAGCACTTGAGGACAGCCATGGCGGTAGAAAACATCCTGCAGCAGGAAGGCAGCAGTAGTCTTAGCAGTGATGTCTTTAGTAGGGCAAGCTTCTACCCACTTGCTGAAGTGATCAACGGCAATCAGGATATAGCAGCATCCAGAGCGTGAGTGGGGGAGAGGACTTACAGCATCAATGCTGACAGTATGAAACACATGTTGAGGGGGAACCAATTTGAACTTGTGAGAAGCAGCTCAAGGCCTCTGGAGTTGGCAGTCATGGCAACTAGCTATGACATCTGGGATCAACAGGCAAAGATTCTCCCAGAAGTAATTCTTCTGAAGCCAGTCAAAGGTCTTGGCAATGCCTCCATGGCCAGTTTCTTTATGAGCTTGTGACACCAAAGAGAGATAAAGACTGGGACGCACATATGGCAGGTATTGACCCCGCACCTTCTTGAAGAGTTGGTTGTCGCGTATGAGGGTATCTTCAGACAATTTGGTCAAGGCAAGTTGAACCTCTTCTGTCTTACTTTCCCAGGAAGAAGGGTAGCCAATTAGCTCATACAAGCAATCTGCCTCAGCAGGATGTAGGGCAAGGATGGGCATTCAGGATAGCCTGTCAGCGTTCTGATGTTGAATCCCGGGGCAGTGGAGCACAGTGAAGTCATAACCTTGCAGGCGGAGAGCCCATCTAGCAAAGCGTCCTTCAGGCTCCTTAAGTTGTTGTAACCATTTGAGCAAAGCGTGGTCAGTGACAACAGTGAAATGGGTACCATACACATAGTGGCCGAATTTTTTGACTGCATGCAGCACAGCAAGGCACTCCTTCTCTGTAACACTATAATTCATCTCATGCTTATTCAGCACACAGGAAGTATAGGCTACAGGGTGGTCCACACCTTCATTGTCAAGCTGAGCCAAGATAGCCCCAATAGCAAGGTCACTAGCGTCAGTGTACAAGATGAATTCCTTATTGTAATTGGGGTACACTAAAATGGGTACTTCTTTGAGTTTCTGCTTTAGAGTCTCAAAGGCTTGCTGTTGTCTGGCGGTCCATTTGAAAGGGACATTACACAATAGTTGGACCAGGGGTTTGCTAGTATCAGCAAAATCAGGAATGAATTGTCTATAGTAACCCATCATGCCCAGAAAGACTTGTACTTCTTGGAGGTTGGTGGGCGGAAGAATTTTGTCAATGGCTTCAACCTTCTTGGTCATTGGACAAATTCCCGTTTGGGTTACTTCATGGCCCAGGAATTCAAGGCGTTCTTTGAAGAAAGCACACTTAGAGTCTTTAACTCGAGGCCAGCTTCTCAGATCTTTAAGAACACCTCTTTAAGATGGGCTAGGTAATCAGTGAAAGTTGCGCTGAAGACTGTTATATCATCTAGATAGACTAAGACATACAGCAACTTCAAGTCACGCAGGATGGAGTCCATGGCCCTCTGGAAAGTTGCCGGGGCATTGCAGAGCCCTTGCGGCATGCAAGTAGGCTCAAACAATCCTTCTGATGTGATGAATGCAGCCTTCTGACAGTCTTCAGGAGAGAGGTCAACTTGCCAGTAGCCAGACGCCAAATCCATGGCAGAGAAAAACTTAGAGCCTCCAAGAGTCAAAGGGCGTCATCAATGTGTGGTAAGGGATAGGAGTCTTTCTTGGTTAGAGAATTCAACCTTCAATAGTCCATCACAATCCAGTGTCCACCATCCTTTTTCTTTAAGATGAGCAGAGGAGAAGCCCAGGGACTCTGAGAGGGAGCTAGCAGTCAAGCGTCCAGCAGTTGTTTGAGCTCCTTAGAAACCTGCGCATCTTCCACTTGGCTGCAGCGGTATGGCTTGGCACAAAAGGGAGGAGCATCTCCTGTGTCAATATGATGTATCACACCTTTGGCTAGCCCATAATCAGTAATATCTTTAGCAAAGATGTCTGAGAATTGGTCTAGTAAATCAAGCACCTCTTTCTGTTGGACCGGGGACAACTGAGGGAAGTCTTGGGCAGTGAACAGAGATAGGACTTGAGGCTTGTCTTTGGGTAGATTAAAGTCTTGAAACATTCCAAAGGGGTGAAGAGACAAGATGTCAGGAGCATTTAACAACTTTCTGTAACCAACAACCTGTCCCCTGGATACAGTAATAGGAAGCGCAGTAAGGTTGCCAACTAGTATTTGAATGGGCTTCTTGTGGGAAACGTCTAGAATTCCAGGAAAAAGGTAAGGCTTGTTCCGCCCCAGCAAGGGGGGAGTACAGCTCTAAGAAAGTCCGTTCAGGTAGTTCATATGATATCTGGGAGTCTAGGATAGCCTGAGAGCCTGGGGGGATGGTGATAGCAGACGTGGCCATGAGAGGGATTCCCTCAGTTGCAGGACAAGCCATGGGAGGACACTTCATGTTGGTGGAATGGGTTTGATATTTTAGGGAGAAAACCCCGGTGGGGTACTCCAGAGTACATGTCTTCAACCGTTTACCAGGAACTTTGATGGGCTTCTCAAAGACCAAAGGGACTTCATACCCTAGGATAGAAAGATAGCCATCCTTTAGGTTGATGATCCCATTATATTCCTGAAGGAATTGAGTACCAACCAAAAGGTCATAGCTCTCATTTTCTAGAACAACAGCCGGCGCAGCCAACAGGAGTTTACCAAATTGCATTGGCAAGGCAGAGTACGCACCAATGGCGCAAGTCATAAAGAGACCAGCGGTGCCATAGGATTGATGGTAGTTGAGATCAGGGGCCAGTTTAAGTTTCTTCATCAGTTTAGAAGAAACAACGTTGACGAGAGAACCGGTATCCAGGACAGCCTTGATCTTGACCTTTTGGATAGATATCTCTACTTGGGTGGTGGTGCGTCCAAAGGGTGGAAGAACAGCCAAGATATACTGTGCCTCAGCTAGTTCCTTGTCTCATTTCTCAATCATGCATTGTAGTCCCAGAAACTCCTTATATACAGTTTGGAGAGGGAGTGAGACAGATACATTCTTGAAAACAGCATCTGCAACTTCAGCGGCTTCCTCTGATGAGTCCACTAATACAGGGGACCGTTTTGCCTGAGTAAGATAGGGGCGGGAGACAACTGCTTTGGCCTCAGACAAGGGCTTGGTGGTTGTTGTAGTTTTCCCAGATTGTAGCTTGTAGGGATTGGCAATAGTCTCAGGGACGGCAAGAACAGAATACCCGTATGCATCATGGTCTTCAACATCAGATTCATCCACATCAGAATTGTCAGAAATGTCATGGAACAGGAGGAGGATAGGAGGTGCTTATCATCAGCAGGCTCAGAGTCAGTAGCAGGAAAAGGTGTAGGAGGAGACTGGGAATAATTGTCAACTGAGAGTGTCTCTGCCTCTAGGTTGACTGTTCTTTTCCTGTCTGATCCTTGGGATCAGCTCCTTCAACCTGCGGATTGGTGCAGACGCGAGAGTGGTGGCCTACCTGACCACAATTGTGGCAACCCTGATGTCGAGGAGGAGTCTGGGAGTTCATAGTGAGGATACAAGGGCCGCAAGAAGAGGAGCCAGAGTTGGAAGCAGCATAACCTTCCTGAACAACTGCCCCAGAATGGGTAAGATGCATATCTTGGAGCAGTGTTTTTATGCTTTTAATGGAGGAAAGCATAGCCTTGTGGGCCTTGAAATGGAGGCATAGGAGTTGATTCACCTTGAGGGCCTGGGCGCAGGCCATATATGCTTCATGCGCTGTCAATTGTCTGCTTGTTATTAACTGTTGTCTCTCCATGTAAAATCTGTTGGCAAATTCAGCTAATGCCTCTTTGGGCTTGAAGGATATGTGCATGAAAGCATCATTTTTCACCTCCAGGCTAATATCACCACCAAAATTGTCAATCAAGAGTTGTTTCATGTCCTCCCAGGTCTTGATGGAGGGCAGCTCTGGAATGACTACCTCCTGACAGGTTGGCTGTAGGCAAGTCAGAATATGTTCTTTCTTAACTTCATCTGATGCTTGTCTCATAGCAGTCTTGTAAATAGTTAAGAAGGCTGCAATAGTCAAGGATTTTGGGATCAAAGACTTGCTTAAAAGTAGGCTTGAAGTGTGCCTCAGGAGTTGGACCACCATTGTTGCTATCAATTACATTTATGCGCAGGGAGAACTCAGCTTCAGATTCAGAGGGGGGTTGTCTAGCCCACAGTTGTTGAACACTTTCTTCAAGGGCCGTCAGTGTCTTGGTGGTTCTGGCACCTGTAGTGTTGGCTAGAGCGGTCTGTTGTTCAGTCACATCTAGGCGTTGTCCTTGGGTAGTGACAACTGTGGAGATTTCAGCCAGTTGCAAAGTAAGGGATGGCCCCACTGATAGGCAAGGGGCAAACCTGTTGTTTACCAAGTCAATCAACTCATTCATCTCCTGTACGTCTCTGTCCAACTCAGTCTGGTCTCGTTTCAAATGGTCCACCTCATTAGCTAGGGCAATCAACTCCCTAGTACAGTGGATTCAAGGAGCCCCATCCAAACCAGGACAGCATCTATCTTCCTTGTTAACCCTGCGTGTACTAGCAGCAGCCGTCACTACCTCACGTAAGGCAGCAACTTCTTGCTGTAGTTCAGCAACCTGAGCAGTCAGCGCAAGAACCTGGGGATCAGGTTGAGGCATTTCAGTAGGACGTCCTTGGCTATGAGTGGAAGCACGTAATTCCTGGATGGCCTCCCAGATTTTCTGCTCTCTGTCCACCAGATCATCAGCAGGAGGAGAAGGCGGAGCATCAGGTTTGGGAGAAGACAGCTCATTCACCTGATTCTGAAGTTTGGCAATAGCAGTGGCAGTGGCAGCTCTTTCTTGATCAAATTCCTCACCAAGCTCATTTAGACCTTGGGTGGCAAGGTCAGCTACCTGTTGCAATTGCTCAAAGGAATAGACACTGAATGCATTGAGCTGTTGCACTAGGCGCTCAAAGTTGGAGAGATAAGCGTTTAGGGTGGAGTCTACTTGAGTTTGCTAGGGTTGTTCTAACTGGTGAAACTCATGTAGCTGCTCCATAACGTACTCAGGAATGGACTGGCACATTTGCTCAATAGAATTGACTAAACATGTTTGAGAGGTGACCAAATCACACTGATTGTCAGATATCAGGGAGAACAGGGAATGAATCCACTGTTGGTAGGCAGCAAACTGGTCCCAATGATGGGTAACAGCTGCTTGTAGAGACGAGATTTCTTGGACGTGGAGTCCCAACACCATCTGGTGGTGGGCCAAGGTGGGCTGTACAAAGGATGACAGCAGATGATCAGCAGAGCCAGCTGCTGGAAGGAGGTGTTGTGGAAACTGAGGGGCCACAAAATAACTCATAGTATTTGGCATGGCTAAACTGTAACTGAAGGCAAGAGATGGCCCTGTCCTGAGCTATCCCAAGGGCTACCGCCATGACTTGTTCCAAGTCAGGGGTACCCATAGGGTAAGCAACTAGGCCGGGACCATTCCCAAGGTTCAGTACAGTAGGGACAATAGGCAGGTTGGCGATGTCTTCCTCAATAGGAGGGCTGGTAATATCAGGCAAGGTTGACTCCCAAATAGGCGGAGGCAAGGGACCTGCAAACGTAGATGCCAAAGGGATAACCAAGGGGCTTACACCCCCTGTAGTGAGCACCATTTTTGTTGTGTTCTGAGGCGCAACACAGACACACACCAGGGAATACTAACCTTAGGATTGGATTTGTACTAAGTCTTGGTTAGATGAAAGGGAAGGCAATTGTGTTTACCTTGCAGCACTGGATGAATAATCTCTGCTAGGCGTGGCTAGAGAGAGGCGCGGAAGTACAGAAGACACAAAGACAAAAATGTGAATAGAACTTAAATTTTATTGGTGAATGTGAAATGGAATATATAGTGGTTAGGAATACCATAAAACACTACCAGGACAGTAGGATCACTTGCCTTAAGCATGAGTGGGGCGAGTGAGTTGCGCAGAGTCAGGAAACCAAACAATCATACTTCCTGAAGCAGAAGCCAGTTCATTTTGGGAGTTGAACGCAAAAGCGAGGGATTTGTCCTCAAAATGGCCCAACAAAGGCGAAATCAAAACATGGTGAATGCCGTTATTCACAACGTACTCCTACCCCTAGCAATCATGGGTGTTACCCTGGCTTGGAAGACCAACCCTGTATCAACTGTGTCCTTGCCTTGTATTATCTAGCAGAAGTAACAAATGACATTGCAGATAGACAAGACACACTGGAAAGGAAGGTACAGAACCTCTCTTGATTGACAGAGACAATAAATGAACAGGTTACTCCTTTGGCTGATCAAGCAAATTCCCTGGTCACTTGTATCAATGGGATTGCTGGGTCAATAGCAGTGCAACAGATTAAGGTTGATGAATTTGGAGCTGCTGCCACCACCGCCAGAGATATTATTGGACAAAACAGCGCTACACTGGATAACTTGGAAGAGAGCCTTTGACTTCTCTGGGATAGACAGCCTGCTGCCAAATCTGAGTTTGAGGGCAGCCCCACATTAATGTCATCAACCCAGGTGACAATAGTCAGTCCACTTCATTGTCCATTGACCCAAACTACAAGCCAACCTTCAAGCAGATATTTGACCCTAAAACCTCTAAAATTTTGGCCTTTCTGACAATCTACAAGACTGCAATGCGTAGGGCTACAGACAAGCTGAAAAAGGAGCACATTTTTACCTGCCTCCATACTATGTGCCAAGAAGTTGTGGTCCCATGCTTCCATCCATTGTCACTTGGGAAGATATGAAACACCTCCTTATTGAGGAATTTGGAGGAGATATATGCTTGGAGGTTAAGAAAGATGCATTTATGCACATTGCCTTAAATCCCAAGGAAACCCTGGCTGAGTTTGCTACTGCTTCTATATTAAAGGACAACAGTTAATAACCAGTTGTCAGTTAACCCCCGTGAAGCCTACACAGCATGTTCAAATGCTTTGAAGGTGAATCAGCTTCTGTGCCTGCATTTTAAGGCGCAAAAAGCTTCTATTACAACTATTAAGAGTATTAAGACCCTCTTGCAAGACATGAATTTGACCCACAGGGGTACTGTGGTTTGCAAGAGTAAGGCCAGTAACACAGGGACTACCTCCTGTACTCCACACATTATGACTCTGGGATCAGGTGGGTAACCTAAGATGCAAGGATGTCATAACTGCGGTCAAATAGGAAACCACTCACGTACCTGCACTAATCCATGAGTAAAAGGTTATGACCCTAAGGAGCAGGCGGGAAAAGAGAGGTCAGCTTAGAGGCACAGACGCTCTCTGCTGACCAATCTCCTCCTGATCCTCCCTCTGACAAGGAATCTACCCCTGCCTCTGGCCCAAATATTCTTCACCTGTTTCATGATCTTTCCAGTGATTCTGAGCCTGAAGATTCTGATTGCAATGAATCAGATAGTTATGGATACTCCGTTCTGGCTGTCCCAGAAACTGTGTCTGTCTCTTACAAGCTTTGCTCAGGGAGAACCATCACTACCTCTTGTACATCTTCAGTCAAAGCCAAGGCTGTGGTGGCTCGTCCCTACCTGGCCCAGGCTCATTGACCACCTGTCTTGATAGACTCTTCTGAAGAAGCTGCCAAGCTAGCTGAAGCCCTCTTTCAGAATATGACTGTATATCTCCCCTTGCAGACTGTGTATAAGGAAATTCCTGCCTTAAAATGCACGTTAGCTAAATGGGAAAAAGATCTAGAAGCTGTGCAGGATGTTCTGGCTGTCTTACCCCCCTTTGGGAAAGATACTACTTGTGTAGAAGTATTGATATAAAAGGTTAAAATCAAAGCAATTCTAGACAGGTTCTCCAGTCAATGTGGTATCATCCAAGCTAATGAAAAAGCTTAAGCTGGCCCCTGACCTCAACTACACTAAATCATATGGTACTTCTGGCATGGCTCAAACTTGAGCCATTAGTGCCTACTCTGCCATGCCCATGAGGTTTGGAAAACTCCTCATTGTGTCCCCTGCTGTTGTCCTAGAGAATAAAAGCTATGATCTCCTGGTTAATACACAATTCCTCCAAGAATATAATGGAATTGTAAACCTTCAAGATGGGTATCCATTGCTCTTAGGATATGAGGTCCCTTTAATTTTTGAAGAACCTCTGCAAATACCAGGCAAACACCTTAAGACTTGAGTGTTAGAGTACCCCCAAAGGTATCTTCTTGCTCAAGTACAGAACTCACTCCTTCAATATGTGTCCCCCTCCTCCTTCCTGTCCTGCAGAGGAAGGTGTGCCTCTACTTGCCTCCACAGCTATTACCATCCCTCCAGGCTCACAAGTGATTATAGACTCTCAGATATCTTATGAACTTCCTGAGAAATCATTCTTGGAATTGTACTCCCCTGAGTCTCTCAGCCGCAAAGAGCCTTGATTATGCCCAGGGATCTTAGATCAAACCCATAAAGAGCCTGTGAATTTTCTGATAGCTAGCCTGACTGCTTTGACTATGCAAGTATTGTGGGGCCAAGTTGTAGGGCACGGCTGCATATTAGGGGCAGAACAGGTGGCTTCCCTCTACCCTTTTGGAACCTTCAGCAACTTCAATCTACCTGAAGAAAGCCCTCAGGTTCTCTCTCTGTTCACAGCTGCCAACTTCCCTCAACTGTTGCCCATTCAAAAAAAGATGTGCTGGATCTACTTGACCAGTTTAGTAATATCTTTGCCTCTGGACCTACAGACTATGGCCTAGCCAAAGGGTTCATTCATCAGATTAATATTGGTGATGTACCACCTTTTTGTGCCAAGTCATACCGCCGTAGTAGGGTAGAGAATGCCCAGGTTTCTAAAGAGCTTAAACAACTCTTAGATGCTTGACTCTTGGCTCCCTCTCAAAGCCTGTGGGCCTCCCCCTTATTGATTCTCAAGAAAAAAGATGGGGGCTACCACATTTTGATGGATTATTGCCGCCTAAACTTGCTCACAAAGAAAGACTCATACATCTTGCCTAGAATTGATGATGCTCTCAGATGCCTGGGCGGTTTGAAATTCTTCTCTGCTATGGATTTAGCTTGTGGATACTGGCAAGTTGACTTGTCCCCAGAAGACCAAGAAAAGGCTGCTCTCATCACCTCCAAGGGGCTCTATGAAACTACTCAAATGCCCCAAGGACTCTGCAATGCCCTGACTACATTTCAAAGGGCTATGGATTCCATCCTATGAGACCTAAAGCTCTCTTTTGTCCTCATATATTTTGGTGATATTACCGTGTTCATTGCCACATTTACCAACCACTTAGAACACCTCAAGGCTGTCTTCATAGAGATTTGAGAAGATGGCTTGAAACTCAAACCCTCAAGTGTTCCTTCTTTAAAAAGTGACTCAAATTCCTGGGTCATGAGGTCACCCAAACTGGAATCCGCCCCATGAATAGTAAGGTGGAAGCCATCAACAAGATGATATCTCTCACAAATCTTTGAGAGGTCCAAGTATTTCTTGGCTTGATTGGCTAATACCAACAGTTAATACCCAATTTTGCTGAACTGAATGAACCCCTTGTCCAACTGCTTTGCAACGTCCCCTTTGAGTGGACTGACAGCCAGCAACAAGCATTCAAAGAGTTGAAGGCCAAGCTCAAAGAGGCTCCTATCTTGGTCTACCTTGATTATGATAAAGATGTCATCTTGTATACTGACACTAGTGAAGTAGCTGTGGGTGCCATCCTAGCCCAGCTTGACAATGAAGGCGTCAATCAATCTATGACCTATTCTTCACGAGTCCTCAACAAACATGAGAAGAACTATAGCGTCACAGAAAAGGAATGTCTAGCTATTTTGCATGCAGTAAAACAGTTCAGACACTAAATTTACAGGACTCACTTCACAGTAGTTACAAACCACTCTTCCCTAAAGTGGCTGCAACAACTAAAGGAACCTGAATGTTGGTTAGCACGTTGGGCTCTGCGCTTACAAGGATATGATTTCACTGTAGTACATTGCCCCGGAGCACATCAGAATGCTGATGGTTTGTCAAGGATGCCCATACTAGCCATCTATCCTGCTGGCGCCAATTGCCTATACAAGTTAATAGGGTATCCTTACTGTGAAGAATTGTTGACCAGGGATTGTGGAAAGCTTAATTCATTAGGTGGTCATACTGTAAATTCAGAACCTGAACGTAAAAATGCGGGATTGTCAAATCCTTGGTCCAAATTTTGAATCACTTTTGCGGGATAGCCTTTTTTTAATTAAATTGATTTTTTTGAGTATTTATTTGAATTTTTAAAAATGCAGGAACTCACAGACACTTTGAAAAGTTCAAGTTGAGCTGCATATTTCCAATGGACAAAATAAATTAACTGGAATCAGATTTGAAGCGTTCAAATCCATCAACCATTTTCATTAAGTTTACTATGTTTTTTGGAATTGCAGGATTATCAAATCCAAGAACCAAATTTCAAATCACTTTTGAATGCCACTAGTAAACTCAAATAATAATTGCAGAAAATGGAATCCAAATTTAATATACAGTAAGTAACTAGGAAAAATCAACCCAAATCAGAAAGCTCCACTCTGGATAAAATCAAATGAAAAATCCAATCTTAACAGCCATGTTTAGACATGAAATTAAGTGAAATGAAAAATTGTTAAACTGGAAATGATGCAATATTCTGCACTTTAAATCACTAATATAGCAACCATAAAACCATATAATGATATATGAGCTACCCTCCTGATGACACAGAATTTTTTAAAAGTTTCAAGGAAGAAGGAGAGGGGAAAAAGATAAACCATTAGTTTATTAACTATGTATTTATGTATTGCTACTAAGAATACTTTATTATTAGCGTTTTTTAAAATCTACTGTAATCAAGCATCTAAATTTTAGCCGTCCTAAATGGAATAGGGTGATTTTTGAGAATGCCTATGATTCCTAAAAGAATCAGCACAAATTCACTCTAGATCCTTTAACATCCTTTTTGAGACACCCATAAATTATATTTACTTCAAATTCACTGCAATTATGATTTGAAACTTGGTTCTTGGATTTGACAATCCCGCAATTTCAGATTCATTAATTTTTACATGATGTCTATGATTCAATTGAAATACAGGAAATCTCAAATTGTACATTAGAATCCTGCATTTCTGATTCATGTATCCCACATTTTTTGCTGAGTTTTGTCTTTTGTTAGTTGAGTTATCTGCTCAAGAAATTCAAAATTTGCCAATTTAAATAAACCAAAAAAAACAAAATAAATGGTTGATTTTATTAAATATTTTATTTTTCACTCAGCTGAGTTGCCCGCAAAAGTGATTTGAAATTTGGACCAAGGATTTGACAATCCCACATTTTTACGTTCAGGTTCTGAATTTACAGTAGACAATTAACCAGGGCTAGTCAATTACCCTTTTGGAAATGAGTGCCAACTTACCACATAATTAAATGCATGATAAACAAGCCATGACGTTGTTGCTAAGGATTAATTGCGCCACGCTGCCGCCACTCTAAATAACAAGCGCCACAGCGCCGGCATTAGTTATTCTTGGTGCCAGAGCGCCGCAATAAATTACATCAAGCGCTGAGACGCCAGCTTCAAAAGGAAATAACACCAAGGCACCAGGGTTAATTTGATTGACCTATTCAACTTGCGTTTGGAACCAGAAATGGAAGTGATTGCTTACCTTAAAAAGGATCACTAATTAATGTGCTAGCAGAGGGTGTCCTTGTGCTAGACATTGCGGGATTGTGCCCAAAAATAGAAGGTTGTTCCCTCTTCTTCCAACCCAGTCAAGACTCTACAGTGCGCTGAAATGTCCTAGAAGACATTGCCAGTGACTGGTGATTAGTAATATGAGAATACCCCTATATATGGCATTGGCAGTAGACGCCCAGGGGACAGTTTTTTCTTCCTACTTGTATAGGACCTAATAAAAATATTCATTACAATTAAGTTGGTCAATGTCTTCCAAATCCTCAAATTCCAAGGCATACAGTGAGCGTGTGCCCCTGTCTACTAATTCTCCTGTTGAATCTGCTGGCGTGCGCCCATTTTCAACAAGGGGTGCTCACTACAGGGGCACCACTTGCTCCAAACAACTCTTGTCCTCCAAATCTGATGTGCCCCTCTCTATTCCCAAAGGCCTAACTGGATTTGAGGAACATTACTTGGTAATGGAAACCAGCAACACGGAGAGGGACCAGCTTTTCTGACAGCAAGAGGATGTAATCAATGTGGAGGACTTACCTGTACTGCCTTCCTGCCACTACACAGAGGTTCCCGTGGTGCCACTTGCTTGCCTCACACAGGTCAATTGCCAAGACCTAGCTTCAGTGGCCTCTGGGCTCTTCCTTGGATACCAACTCAGCCAGGAACCTACAAATATCTAGTTGTCTCTCTTTCATTAGCACCCTGAGGCTCAACACCCCATGGCTATATTCCGCAGCTACCCGGCAACCAACAAGGGAGACCTTGAATGCTTTCCCACCCTCAAGAAACCAACTGACTACCTGCAAGGATTTGTCCATCCTGCGGTACATCAGTTGCTGGGAGTCCAAATCCGACACTACCTGGAGCTTTGAGACTTGGTCACGTACACAGAACGCCAGCACCAGTACCAGGATTGATTGGTGCAACAATTGAACTCTGGGTTTGAAGAAATTCAAGCTTATACTCAAGCCAACAAGGACAACCAAACCACTATGGCTTGTCAGCTTGAGGACCTTACCCACCAGCTGAACAATCACTTGGTCTATGTGATAGAGTCAACCCTGAAAAATCTTGGAATGGGACCCGCCTGGACCCAGGACGTCACTCTCCATGCAATAGCCATCAAACAATACATGGCAGGTGCCAATGCAACCAGTAACAGCGTGAACAATCTTCTCACCAAGCATGGCGCCTCCTTGGAGCAACAGGATAATCACCTATGCAACTTGGATGAGAAGGTCTCCAATAATAAGGATAATATCAATGAGGTACAACACCTTGCATGGAAAGAGAGCAAGGAGTCCAGCAACATTGCCAACGTTGCCAAGGCCAAGGTTCTGGAGCTTTGTGATGACTTCATCCAATATGACAACCATATCAAGGAAGCCATTGGAGAGGAGATCTCTCAACTATGCCAGGAACTCTCACCTCAATTCACCAACAGCTCCATCACTGAGGATTTTGACCGCTTGGAACTCAATCAAATTCAGCAACAAGTAGAGGATATTGCAGCCACAAACAACAAGATATTCCAGGAAATGAAAAGAGTACATGACAAAGGAGAACAGAGTATTGCCTCCCTCAAGGCTGAGCTCAAAGAATTGCAAGCTGAGCTGAAGGGACATCACAAGTGTTCTGCCTCTCAGCGTGCTGCCTTAGAAGACTTTTGCAAAGGGATGGTCCATTGCGCCAGGTTGATTGAGCGCCTAAGCTCTTCTCTCTGTAATGCAGAGATGGAAATAGCAGACGCCCAGGCCAAGTTGGTGGACTCCAGATGCCGCTGCAGTGGTCAAGATTTGGGCGTATTGGGTCTTTCCAGCATACCTTCTGGAGAGAGCGCCACACTACAGCCCACCTCCAGCTCAGTATACAACAACAGGGCTACCTTGTCCTCTTCAGGCCGCCAAAGCCTCCCACGGGTCTTTGCTATCCCCCCTACGCCTGTGGATACCCCACAAGCGCCCAGGGATACTGGTCCAGCCAGGAGCTCTCACACCAACTTCTTTGACCGGAGTTGCCGTGAAGAGTCCCCCCCGCTGTTGTCCTCAGTCTAAAACTCCTACCTGGTTCAAACCAATGAACTTGCCTAATTTCAATCCTAAGGGCAACATACACACATTCATCTGCCTGTTCAAAATGTCTATGTATGGGGCCAACAACCAAGATAAGGCCACCACCCTACTCAACCAATTAGACGCCGCTAGTACTGACCTCATTATACTGCACATGCCCAAGCACAATTGGGCGTACACAGCAGCAAAAAGCGCATTGCTATACGAATTTGGTATTATTGCCTGGGTCACCAAGAGAAAGAATGAATTCTTGATGATCAGCTTCAAAAAGGATGGGACTATCACTGACTTTGCTGACCGCTTCTACCTTGAGGCACAGATCCTCACCAGTTCAGGGTCTTTGGCTGTGCATGATGCCCATTTAGCTTTGGGCGCAGCAGTAAAATCCTATGAGGCTTTGTACCAAAACCTTATGCCGGCCTTCCAGGACAACTGCACTTTGGATGGTATGGTACGCTACTTGCGCCAGTGCAGTGACACCTTTGGGCCCCCCAACACTGGACCAAAGTCCCGCCCAGTCTCCAAATATCCAGGATGCTTGGAGGCTCCTGCTAATAACAACAAGTCCATGCCAAAATCTGATATCACCAAGGTGGTCTGCCACCGCTGCAACCAGAAGGGCCATTACGCCTCTAGTTGCAACTCCAAGATGGGGATCCACGCACTACCACCCTTAGAATCTGAAGTACAGGGAAAAGTCAGTGTGGAGTAGAGGAGGGGCTCTCTACGTCCACGCAATCCACAAACGTTCCACCTGACCTACTCTTTACGCCTGATACCAGATTCTTGGGGGACACGCTTCATCAGGTCCTTGTTAACAATGTGCATATGGTGCAAACTTGCTCTAAGGTTCAGGCCTCTCAAGAGGCCGCTAAGGAGGTGTCCAAGCCTTATGCCCGTCAATTATTAGACAATGTGCCTGACACAGAACCCCAACACTTGGGAGATGCCACCCCCCTTAGAGGTGTCAATGTGGCCATCCCCATGGAGACAATGAAGGACCACCATCCCAAACTGTGTGACATTATTGTCAAATTTCTTTCCACTGCCAACAATTTAGACATTCACTTATTAAATAACATTGGTTCTTCTTATTCCAAGTGCACTTATGCTTATATTTTTGTGAACAAACTCAAGGTGCAAGCTATCATTGACACAGGGGCCCCTATAAACATAGTGTCCTCCAAGTTAGTGCGGCGTATGGGGCTCACAACAGATATTGATCACAAGAAACAGTATGGTACAGCTGGACTAGGCTGTACAACCGCCCAAGGAGCGTAAAGCACGCTCCCTTTACGCTTTGGCTTGCTAGCGGTCTCTGCCCCAGAAATTGTGCTTCCCAATGAAAACTAAAATATCCTGATTGGAACCTCATTCATGTGACAGTATGGAGTAAAGACTAACCTTGATAATGACATTCTTGAAATCTTGGGGCAGGCAATCCCTCTGTATTACAACCGCTTGAACCCAGAGGTGGGCAGCCATACTACCCCCTATGTTAACCTCACATATTGCAACAGTGTTGTCCCAGTCAAGTACCATAAAACGGGGTGCCAGGTTAAACATCTTCCCACTCAAGTTGAGGAATATAAGGGTCTGCCGTTGCATGCCAATTCTTCTTACACTATCCTGGCTGGTCATCAGGTGTTAATGGATATTGGATTGGAATTACAGATCCCCCAAGGGCTTTACAGGGAGATAGAAATCCCTAGGAATTGCTCTAGGCTAGAACCCCTGGTTGCGCCTGGGATTGTACTCCCTAATCATGGGCCTATAAAGGTATTGCTTGCCAACCTCAATCACTCTCCTATTGAGGTAAAGCACCATCAAGTAGTGGTGTACCTGCATCTATTACTGATTGAAGAGGTGATGGAGATACATAATTTTGGCACCTTGGATGAGTTTGGCCTTCCTTCAGAAGAAGAAATGCCGCCTGCTGTATGCACAATCATCCCACAGGAACAACTACAAGGGCTCACTGTAGCTCAACAGGACACAGCCCTTGCCCTATTCTAGAAATACAAGGATATATTTGCCAAGGATGACTTCAACCTGGGGTGTGCACAAAACACACTCCACCACATTGACACAGGTGAGGAACACCATATACGCCTTTGCCCCATACAACGCTCTTGTGCTTCTGACGCCGCAGTAGATGAAGAAATTGGAGAGCTGGTCCAACTAGGCCTGCTTGTTCCATCCAAGAGCCTGTGGTTGTCTCCAGTACTCATAGTCAAGAAGAAAGATGATAGTAACTGCGTTGTTATTGACTACTGCAAGCTTAATAACATCACTAAGAAGGACTCATACCCCCTTCTGCGCATTGACAACGCACTTGACTGCCTGGGAGGTGCTAATTTTTTCTCTGCAATGGATTTAATATCTGGATATTGGCAGATTGAATTGCCCCCCAAGGAGCAGGAGAAATGCGCCATCATCACCAGTAAAGGGCTCTTCCAACCCACCCAAATGCCACAAGGACTGTGCAATGCCCCTGCCACATTCCAACGTGCCATGAACAACATGCTCCATGACCTCAAGCTGAGCTGCATTTTGGTCTATCTGGAAAACATCAATGTATTTTCACAAACATTTTTGGATCACCTTCAACACCTTGAGGAGGTCTTCCAACGCCTGGCGGCCGCTAACCTTAAGGTCAAACCCAGGAAGTGTGACTTCTTTAAGGATCAACTTGAACACTTTGGCTTTGTGGTCAACACCAAAGGGCTACGGCCTCAGCCAGATAAAGTTGAGGCCATAGAGAAGATGAAGGTGCCATCCAATAAACAAGATGTCCAAGTGTTCCTGGGCATGATTGGCTATTATCAGCGCTTTGTCAAAGACTTCTCAAGGAAGGGGGAGGCCCTCTTCCATTTTCTGAAGAGTGATGTGCAATTTGACTGGACCCCAGCCTGTCAACTTGCCTTTGACACCCTACACTTGAGCCTCATGAACAAACCAATCCTGAGATACCCAGATTTCAGCCGCAAATTCATTGTTCAAACAGATGCCTCACTGACTGTGGTGGGTGGTGTGCTTTCCCAGGTGGACTCCAACGGTGAATAACACCCTGTAGCCTACTGCAGCAGAACCCTAAACGTTCATGAACGTAACTATACTGTGACTGAACAAGAGTGCCTGGAAGTGATATACACATACAACCAGTTCTGCGTATACCTTCATGGCGTCCACTTCAAGGTAATCACAGATCATGCATCACTACGCTGGCTTCAGAACTTGAAAGAACCTGAAGGACGTCTAGCACAATGGGCGCTAAAGCTTCAGGCTTACAACTTTGAAATATCAAACAGAGCAGGGGTCAAACATCAGAATGCGGATGGACTGTCCCAATTACCGACAGTTGCCTACCTGGCTGATGTCTCTGACCTACTTTACAATAAAATGCTGACAGGCAACTACCAGGACAAGCCTGCAGAAGTTCAGCGCACCCTAGATAGGCTACTGGAAGACACAGAAATCAAGAATGGGAGTATATTGAAACACACCTAAGAAGGAATAAGAATAATGCCCAGACCATCAGAACAGGTGGACCTAATAGTTTGCGCCCATAAGACAATAGGCCAAGGAGCTTTCCAGAAGACACTTGCACAACTAAAAACCACATACTTTTGGGAGGCCATGGCCTTTGACGTACAAGAAACGCTGAGCTGCTGCAAAGAATGTCAAGGGGAAAAACTGTTCAAGAAGTCAACAACATATCACTTGGCTTGACCTAACTTTGCTTGGAACACTGTCTCAATTGATGTTGTAGGGCCCTTGCCAGTCAGCAGCTACTGCACCAAGTACATCATTGTTGCAATAAATCACTTGACCAAATGGGTGGAGGCAAAAGCAGTGCGCAACTTGGGTGCTAACACTACCGCAAAATTCCTACTTGAACAGATCATATTGTGCCATGGTTGCCCTCAAGTCATCCTCACCAAAAATGGCACCAATTTTACTTCCCATGTGGTGACCAAGCTCAATGAACTTATGGGAATACAAGGAGTATTTTCAACACCCTATCACCATGAGTCAAATGGAATGGTGGAGAGAGTTAATAGGACCTTAGTAGGCATCTTGAGGAAACTGGCCGCTAGCCGCCCTGCCAAGTGGAACACGTTCCTGCCACCAGCTATCTTTGCCTACAACATTGCCACTCACTCCTCTACAGGGAAATCACCATTTCAACTCTTGCATGGCAGACACCCCGCGCTACCCCCATTCTATACTTGTGCATTGGGGAAGAAGACACTCAATTGCCTCATGCGTACCAGCAAAGACTGGCCTGCACTTTGATTCAATTGCAGTCAGAAGCCTACTCTAACACACTTGCCAAGAAGATACAGAACCAGGAAAAGATAATGTCTGGCGGGCCCCCCCTCCAAGAGTTCCAAGTAGATGGCTGGGTACTCTTCCATAATACACATGGATTTGGCAGAGCACACAAGCTAGCAACTCTGTGGATAGACCCATTTGAAGTCATTTCTTGGACGTCCACAGACGCCTACACTATCAAAGAGATTAAGGACAGACAGATGGTCAACCATGTACACGCAAAGTTCCTGAGGAAGTTCATAAAGAATCCCCCTCCCAAAGAATAAAAGTGATACCACTACAAAGAGTTAAGTATATGGGGAAGTAAAAAAGAAAAACTGATACAAACAAAATAAAAAAGAATAAATCATAAATATAAAGACAAAATAAGGAAGCAAGGCTTTATTGGCTGACTATTTGGAAGGGCAACGTTTGGAGCCAGAAGGAAGGGACCAATTGGCTGGAATCTTGATGGAGGTACCTGGGGAAGGAGCACTGTCTGCAGGAAGATGGGGGATGGAATGACAACTGGGATTGGGACAAGGGCGTTTAGAGGTTGAACGGGGAACTAGAGGAGCTACCAGTTCATACTCATCATTATCCATTTGGTTGCAGACAAAGGCAAGAACCACCAACATTTGGCACCAAGCCAGCTGAGAATTGCGGGACATACTGGTCCAACCGCACAGAGGCAAGCAAAGATTCCCCTCATGAACCAGACTTCCCCACCCACCACAAGCAGAGAAGGCAGAGCCTATGGTAAGGCAATTGAGCAGCACATCCTTCATATATGAGTAGCACACGGGCAAAGATATCTTTGCCTGGTAAGCTAGCCCACAAAAGTGTTCAAGGCAACACCCTGCAAAACCCACAGCGCCAGAGGAGCACACCTTGGGAGGGTACCACATGAAATGGGTAACAGATGAAGCTAAGGGAAGGTGCAACTGTGGGTTGTTCTCCTTCATTGCTTGGACAAACAAACGCAAGGCCAAGGAGAAACAACGGGGCGCGTTAGCCTGAAGATCCAGCCCAAGAGTGCGGGGAAGCTCAGAATTGGCGGACTGCTCTAATGCCCAGATGCGAGCAACCTCACGTACATACTGGTTGCACTGGGTGATGGTGTAAACATGCTGTGAAGAAAAGCCACTAGTGTCTTTAGCTGTGACATGCAAACAGAGGTCAACCTCCCCAATTAACTGCTCCACGTTGTAGCTACCGTGATAACAAGCGCCCAAGCAAATTGGCGTCACTGTGTCATCCTTGGCAAACAACACCTGCACATACACGTAGAGCATCTCTTCATGGTGGCTTATCCCAAACCAATTAATGATGGCAGGATAGGCAGAGGGCAGCTCTTCAGAGTTACAACAGGCGTGAAGTAGCGCGGAGGGTGTTGCAAGCGGGGACAAGGCAGTTTCAAGGACAATGTCATTGTACCTGTTGGGAATTTTGACCAAGCAATGATGCCAATTATGACGGAGCTCAAAGATTGGGATTGCTACAACCAAATCCATAAATTAGTAGTACAAAATACAATGACACTAATTATGACAGAGCTTGCAGATATGAATTGCAGCTACCAAATAACATAAATTGGTAGTATAAGCTACATGCAAATTGGATTAGCAGTAGTCTGCTGACCTAAGCCTAATACTAGCCAATGACAAGCGCCGCCGCAACAATTAATGACACATGATTTGCCGCCGCAGAACTTAATAAATACACAAAGCGCCGCGGCGCCGCCTAGCCATTGGATTAAGCGCCAAGGCGCCAAACTAATTTTACGTCAAGTGCTGCCGCGCCGCCTGGCAAATATTACAGGTGCCGCCTTACCTTTACATTGAGCGCCAAGGCGCAGGGTTTGATTCCCCATAATCTCAAATTCCCTTAATTGTCACATTAATAAGCATTAAGCTGCAGTACGCTAAGAAAGCAGGAAGTGATCCTGAAGTAACTAAATTATTCCACGCCAGCAAGGATTGCCTGTGCTGGGTGAAGATGAAGATATTCTATTGGTTGAAGTGCAAGAAGCGCCAAACCTAGATTAATAATTACCCAAATTAGGGGCATGTTAGAATGTCCTAGAAGATATTTCTAGCAGCCCAGGGATTACCCTTGTAGTAGGTATAAGAATAATTAATCATTTACAATAAAATCAATCTTGAATCTTTGGAATCATATTTATTTTATCCTTAATCTGGTTGACCTTTATCCTAATCCTTAAGTGCTTCTGCACAATCAGAAGCCATTGCTGGGCAATAATCATGGTCCTGCTCAACCCTGGCTCTTCTTCTACAATACTACTCATATCCTCACATATGACTGTATTCAGGAAAATGTCCTGTGCCCTATAATCTCTAATAATTGTTGCGCTGTCATGCAAAAAGCGTGACAGGTCCAGTCTTGGAGATTCTCAAAGCCAAGGTGAGGAAGTCAGATTAGGGGCACCTCAGCCTCTGCAAAAATGGAGTTGGCCTCCCCATCCCCTTTGGCAGGCGTGACTGTGACATGTTCTGACCCTGCCACCATGGTGTCACAGTCCTGGGGCTGCAATTAGTGATTATTGGTGGGAAGTAGCTGGTTTAAGAAACAGACTTGTGAAGGGCATGGCATTTGCATGAAAGCGTTACAATCTTCTTTGGTCATACCAGCCATAAGGCCCTGGTAGACTTGACACAAGGAAATTTGATTGCTATTGTGGGCGCTCATGAGATAAAGAATGAAGAGTAGCCCTGGTCAAGTGGGGGGATATGTGAAGAATTGTTGACCAGGGATTGTGGAAAGCTTAATTCATTAGGCGGCCATAGTCAATTAACCAGGGCCAATCAATTACCCTTTTGGGAATGAGTGCCAACATACCACATAATCAAATGCATGATAAGCGAGCCATGACGTTGTTGCTAAGGATTAATTGCGCCACACTGCCGCCACTCTAAATAACAAGCACCACAGCGCCGGCATTAGTTATTCTTGGCGCCAGAGTGCCGCTCTGGTTTACATCAAGCACCGGGGTGCCAGCATAATTAATTGCAAGCGCCAGAGCGCCGCAATAAATTACATCAAGCGCCAAGACGCCAGCTTCAAAAGGAAATAACGCCAAGGCGCCAGGGTTAATGTGATTGACCCATTTGACTTGCGTTTGGAACCAGAAATAGAAGTGATTGCTTACCTTAAAAAGGATAACTAATTAATGTGCTAGCAGAGGGTGTCCTTGTGCTAGACATTGCAGGATTGTGCCCAAAAATAGAAGGTTGTTCCCTCTTCTGCTAACCCAGTCAAGACTCTACAGTGCGCTGGAATGTCCTAGAAGACATTGCCAGTGACTGGTGATTAGTAATATGAGAATGCCCCTATATAAGGCGTCAGCAGTAGACGCCCAGGGGACAATTTTTTCTTCCTACTTGTATAGGACTTAATAAAAACATTCATTACAATTAAGTTGGTCAATGTCTTCCAAATCTTCAAATTCCAAGGCATACAGTGAGTGTGTGTCCCTGTCTACTAATTCTCCTGTTGAATCTGCCGGTGTGCGCCCATTTTCAACACTGACTCTTGGACCACTGAGCCAGAAGACATTCACCTGGCGTTACAAACCCTATCTAAGGATACTGTGATTCAAGATAGACAACTCTTCAAGAGAGTCAACAATGCCTATTTGCCCTACATCTGCCCCAGTATGAGAATAGCCATCATCCTCCAAGCTCAAATTGATACTGGACATGGAGGTATAGCAAAAACTCATTACTGGTTGTGAAAGAACTTCTATTGGGAAAACATGTGCCTTCTAATCCCTGATGTGCTTGCCTCCTGTCATTCTTGTCAGCTCCAACAACCCCAACCTTCCCAATATCAATTCAATCTCATCCCCCTAAGCATTCCTTCCAAACTGTGAGTATTGATGCTGTTGGGCCTCTCCCTCAGTCTAGGTCTGGGTGTCAATTTATCTTGGTCACCATAGATCATTTTAGCAAATGGGTTGAAGCCAGAGCTAAAAAAGATATAACTGCCAAGACCACTGCTAACTTCTTGTTGTAAGACATCTTCTACCGTCATGGCTGTCCTCAAGTACTGCTTTCTGACAACAGCACCAAGTTAAATGCTTGCCTCATCACCTCTATTGTAGAGGCTATGGGTACCCATCAATTTTTCTCTGTGCCATATAACCCATCAACCAATGGAACTGTTGAACATGTAAATTCCTCCCTGTTGTTCATAATGAGGAAACTCACCCTCTCTGATGCCGCCAAGTGGGATATATTCCTCCCTGCTGCTCTCTTTGCATATAGACTCAGTAGCTACTGAGTGACTGACCAGTCCCCCTTTGCCATGCTGTATGGGCGTGAAGCCACAACTCCCTTAATCTTAGGACCCCCTTTGATTGAAGTTGATGCATCTGCCAATCCTGAAGCTCATGTCAAAGACTTGACTAACTGTATCATTGACATTCAGGCTACGGCATATTCAACTGCCTATAAGGTCAAGACTTTAGAACTCTCACTGTCCAATGCTTCTTGAGCCCCCCTCCCTGAGTATCAAGTAGGGGACCTGATTCTATACTACCAGAATCGTACTGGAGGCAGAGCTCATAAGCTTGACTCCCTCTGGGTTGGGCCTTGTGAGGTCACTTTCAATAAGGGTGTTGAGTATACTGTGAAACCACTGTCCTCTGGACGTCCTTTTGCCCAAGTTCATTCCAAATTTCTCTGCAAATATTAACTCCCTGTGTCCAATCTTGAGGAGGGGATTTTGGAAACTACACCATTAATGCTATTTTGATATGGCCTTCAAATAGTGATAAATGCAAAGATTTGGTTGGTTTCACTTTTGACTTTGGAATTTCCTTGCTTTCTGTAAATAGGTCTGTTCTAATGTCTACCCATTCTGAATTAACATGCCTGCCCTTGTCTGATCCTGGTATGACCTCATCCCAATGTGACCCCCTCAACCACTCTGTCTAGCTAATGAGTGATCATCAACCCTTGTCTACTATTTAAGTAGAATCTTTTCTCCTAATAAAGACAAGTTTATCCATATTTGTGTTGGCTTGAATATTCTTCAAGCCTTTTCCTTTCCTTTTTTCCAAAAGGAATTTATCATCTTGTATTCCAGGAAATTAAGGTATGTGCCCCTAATTTTGCCCTGAAGGCTAACCCAAGGCTAGCTTTGAACCTTAAATCTTTTGTTATAAAGATTTCCCGCTGTATCCTTCTGGATGTCATCCCCAGGAGCCAAACACAACAGCCATGTCAGTACCTGCTTTCATTCCTTCCTCACCTGCTGGAGTTCCACAGTACTCCTGGTATACTGACATTATGACAATTCACCTCAAAATTGGTAACCTGGGCCCCAAGATGTTATTAGCACTTGGGACTACTTGTATGTTTGTTTTTATGATTATCACTTATTACTGTTATTTGTGGCTATCATACCAAATCTCCTCCATGTGAAAGAGAACAACCTGGACCTTGGATAATTCCAAGGATGATCCAGAGAGCAAAGAACCAACCACAATACCCTACTCCCAAGTACAGAACGCCATTGTGAACCAAACCACCTCCAATATGACCATGTCCCAGATGGGCAAGCTCAGCCTAGAGGAAGCTAGAAGAGTCATGACAGTACTGCAACTGCACTTCCTAGCCAATGCCGCCGCCTACCCCAGCAATACAATCAAAGTCTTGGGAGTAACATCCATGCTAACAGGGGATGCCCTAGACTAGTTTAGCAAGGCCACCACCAATGACATAGAGTTTTTCTTAGACTATGCTCAATTTAAGGCTGAACTAATGACTACAGGAGAGGACCAAAATACCCAAAACTTTTCCTTCATGACTGTGTTGGAGTCCAAACAAAACAGCTGCCCACTTCAGACCTATGTAGAAGAGTTCATCAAACTACAGACCCGTGCTATGCTGGACAACAAATTGGCCACCATCCTATTCAGAAAGGGCGTGAACCCAGGGTCAAAGGACCTCCTCAAGCACCACCACCCACAATTGGGTTAAAAGAACTGATTTTGCTCTGCCAAGGACTAAGTATAAACCAAGAAACCCACAGCGCTGCCCCCATGGACCCCAAGTGGCCAGAAGCCCCACTGTGACCAGACCAGCCATGACACCCAAGGAGTTGCAACATCATTACAGAGGCAGATTGTGTTTACACTGCCATGAACTAGGGCACCAGACCAGGGCCTATCCCAGCAGAAACTAAACTTCATGCTCCCTTGCCCAATTAAACAATACCTCCCAGTCTTATAAGTACATAATAGTGACCCTAGAAGTAGGAGATAAAGTATTTCACAAAAAGGCTTTCTTAGACACAGGGGCTGATGAAAGTTTCATTGACCCCACATTGGAATCCAAGCTAGGGCTCACCCTCTAAGATACTTAATTCCAAATCACTATGGGAAATGGTTCAACTGACATTGGCCAGTAATGTAACCAAAACCTCAAGCTGAAGATTGGGCAAAACACTTACCCCTTATCTGTTATCTTGTTGAAAGGATTACCACACCCATTGATACTTGGAGACTCCTGGGCTGACAAGCATGGTGTAATACTGAACTATTATGACCAAATTGTAGCCCTGGGAAAAGGCCCTACCCCAACACTGTACCTGTTCAGCTGAGCCCACACTTAGTACCCCCCACCAAAATCATGACCATGTGATTGAACCCTTTCTCAGGGAAGCTGCCCTCAGCCCTCAAGAAATGAGCCAGTGTCTTTAGCAAAGAGGCGGCAACTCAACTACCAAAGCACTCTATCTACAACCATGCCATTGATTTAATCCCTGATACGCAACCTAGTCACAGACCCATCTATAGTTGCAACCACAAAGAAAAAGTGGCCTTGAAAGATTACATTGAAGACATGACCAAGAAAGGATTTATCTGAGTCTCAAAGGCCCCATGCTCTTCTCCCTTACTATTTGTTGGGAAGAAAGATGAGTGAATGAGACCTTGTATAAACTACCAGAAGCTGAACAAAAGCACAGCAAAAAACCAATACCCCATAACTAATGCCAATGTCCTATGTGATGTCTTGACTGGGGCGCAAGTATACTCTAAGATTGACCTCCAAGACGCTTTAACCAAATCAAAATCAAAGAAGGCAATGAATACAAAACAGCTTTCAAAACTTGATATGGACTCTATGAATATCTGGTCATGCCTTTTGGGCTATGCAACAAACCTAGCACCTTCCAGAGCATGATTAACTCAGTCCTTGGAGAATACCTTGACCAATTCTGCGGGGCGTACCTTGACAAAATCCTGATATATAGCAAAATACACAAAGACCACCTCCACCACCTGGAACTCATATTAGAGAAACTAGCAGTGACCAAACTCCACATCTAACTCAAGAAGTGTGAGTTCTTTCAACCTGAAGTATAATTCTTGGGCTACGTGGTAAAAACTGGGGGGTTTTCCATGGCCCAAGATAAAGTGGAAACAGTCACAGCTTGGCCTACCCCCACCTGTTGGAAAAACGTTAGGAGTTTCTTGGGGCTAGCAAACTACTGTAGATATTTTATAATTTTTTTCTCAGATTACTCTGCCCCTGACCCGCCTTTTCTTAGACAAAGTCCAGTTTGAGTGGACCCCTGACTTTGTTGTTGCCTTTGAAGCCATGAAGTTGGCTTTCACCTCTGCGCTTCTGTTGGCCATGCCTGATCACACAAAGCTGTTCATCCTGGAAACCAACACTTCTGACTTTGCCCTAGGAGGGGTGCTCCTTCAGGAAGGAGGGGATGGTATGCTACATTCTGTAGCATATTACTCCAAAAAGATGATACCTGACAAAGGAAATCATCCTATTTACAATAAAGAAATGTTGGCAATAGTGAAGACCCTGAAGCACTGGTGCAGATACCTATGCGGCGCTGCGCATCCAGTAAAGGACCTGACAGACCACAAGAACTTGGTTTACCTCTTCAATCTAAGTAAGCTTAACCAACAACAAGCAAGATGGGCTCTAGAACTAGAGGACTACATACTAGAAATTGACTATAAACCCGGCAAAGTAAACATTGTTCCAGATGCCCTAAGTAGAAGAGCCAACCTGATCCTGTCCTCCACCAAATTGAGAGAGCACAACACACATACCCTGTTGGATACAACCAGTGGAAGAATACAGCTAAACTACCTGAAAATAGTTGCTAAGAAATTGGACGTATTAAAAGCTCAGGTAAAAGACCCTGCTGCCAAGACCATGGTTTCAGAACTCTCAACACAACTAGACAACCCCTGTACAAAAGAGGTTACTCACTAAAGGGAACCACCTTACTGTTCCTATCAGGGAACTACTTGAGAGGGAACAAGTTCCCAATATGATGAGCCAAGGCCCCTAAGCTGAGACCTGCAATAAATGAACCAATAGGAACTGTAACTATTGCCAGGTGACTGAAGTGCCCTAAAAATGCAAACCAACCCATCAAAAAACTGAATCTTCCCAGCATATAATAACCCACCAGATAAGATAACAAGTAGAAGGAGGCATTTGGTCTCACCAAGAAAGGTTCAGCAGGTGGAGGTAAGGTGGTTGACTGGCTGTACTGGAACTTCCTTCCCCAGTGACCTGAGGAGTATTTGAACCAGCCAGAAACAGCGCCCATGTCAACAATTTGTCAACATGGCCACTGTTGACTTGAAACTCTAAATCTCCTATGTTTTTGCTAGTTGCTCTAGCTTAATTCTTTTTTTAAAGCATTCTGGGGTGCAAACCCAGAAAACACAACAAATTGTGGCCATCTTGAAACAATTTAATATTAAGCTTAATAAAAAACTTGATTTAACCTGATTTTTTCTTTAATTTTACTAATAAAATTTATTTTATTTTATTATTTATTTTCACAACATAAAAGTGTCAATGTTGACACTTTTTAAGCCAAATATATTTTTAATAACAAAACTGAAGCATCTACAGTAAAAAAAATAAGTGCACATTTAAAATTTTTTTTTATTAAATTATTATATTGAAAAAGATAGTGCACATACTGTAAGGGCCGCAACCTCAAAGATAACAAGCCCGGGGATTGAACCCACAACTCTTGCTGCAAAGTAAAAACACGGGCAACCACAAAAACCTGCTGGGGGATTTGAACCGCCCACAAACCATCAGGGCAGGTGGAAACCAACTCTCAAAAGAGAGATTGGTTTAAATTTGTTATTCTTAACAAAAAGGACCAATATGACTAGGGCCAGTTTGCAAACTGGCCCAGGGGGGCTAGCAGCCCCCAACGGTTGCAGAGCCACCAGCTCCAATTCTATAAGTGAGCTGGGTGGCTCCAATCAACTGTTTAACAACTTTTACTGGGTTATTCAGCTGATCCAGTATCAACTGGGTCTGTTGAATAACTTGGAAAACAATTCAGTTCCAGTTCCCAACAATGCCACCAGTTTCAGCAAAACAAAAGTTCCTTCCCCAGTTCCACCTCCCAGTCCTGATTCACTTGCCAACCTGCAACCTGCCTCCAAGAATAATACCACTTCACCCAATGATGTAATGAAACATCACCTGCTGGAAGATGTACCAGTTTTCCCCTCCAATCAAACAAACTCAACCAAAGAAGATCCCCAAGCCCTGAAAATCCTCAAAATGCCTGCAGTTTCCAACCATTTAATTGGGTCAAGTTCAGAAGATCAGCCACTTAACCAGGAATATTCACCAGCAGTTAACAATTTCCCTGTCCAGAAGCAGATTCAAATTGACAAGCAGCCCCAGCCCCAAATAATTGAGAAGGATATAATTAGCCGCCAATCAGCTACCAGCAATCCTCAGATGAAACCAGCTGAGCCAAACCCAGAAACCAGAACTTTCCCCAGCCATGAATTAGGCAGCCAATCCCACAACCCAAGCCCAGAGAACTTCCCATCTACACAGTCCAAAATTCTTGGGACCTTATCCCCTGTTCCTAAGAATGCATTCTCCACTCCCAAAGTACCTGTGACCAAGGATTGGACTACTGGAGTTCATCAAGGAGCTGCCAGTAGTTGCTTCCAAGGAAGACCAGATGAATGGTAATAGAACCATTTCCCTCCAATTAAGAAAATTGCAGACAACATTAAATAAAGTGTATGGTCCACAGAGTAGTCTTTGCCTTCATATCCCACATACTATTATCATCTTGGACAATCCCTTACCAACCAATTCAGTCACCAGCGACACCACTAGTGGAAACAGTAGAACCCTTAGCCATGGACTACCAACCAGGGCCCAGCCCTGGATAGATAGGCAGCTTCAACCCTCTTACTCCTCCTCCAACCCCACAACCTTCTGCTGAAGTCATTCCTTATGACCACAGAAGATATGGGATAGTCATTCTGACTGTCCTTAGTCTAGCTGAAGTTGTAGTACCTCACCTAGGAGCCTATTGCCCACTTGCAGCCAGAATGCTGTACCTATCCCGCTCCTTGCCCTTTCTGTATTGGGCCTTGGTGTCAAGATATCCTGATGGATGGACTCCTCCACAGTCTCCTTGGTTTGATGCTACACCCAGCCATGACACATACATTTAATTATTGAAAGGTTCATATTGTAAATATATCTGTGGTACTTATTACGGCTTTGATATATTAAGTGGATTAGTGGCTAACAGGGATCCAATAATTTAAGCGTGACTTACTATGTAAGTTACTATAGAATTTATTATTAAAAATAATTTTGACACTTGTAAATGTTGTTTATTTGCTTGTGATCATCCCCTGGGGTGGAGTTAAGAAAATTAGAGTGGTGCAATTAAGCCTAGATTAATATACCACCTCATACAAAGAATGTTGTAAGTGACGTTGTTGACACTTTACCCTTTTCAATACTGAAAACAACTTTCTTTACAACTGCACATATACACAATGGTAAAATATCATATTACTACTACCCAAATATTATTTTTAATAAAAAAATAATGATCCTTGATACTTTTTTTACTTATTTTTATATGTTTTTTATATTTTTATATGTGAACAAAAACACACAGAAAATGGTTAATTTTTGCTAGCCTGCTTAAATTTAATTAAGTGCACTATGAAAAAACATAGTAACTTTTCAAAAAAATGTCAACAGTGACAATGCCATCAAAAATAATGTCTACAATTTTTGTAATCAACAGCAAGAATTCAGCTTTTTTACTAATTGTCACTCATAATGTCAAGACTTTTCAGTTCTCACATATAAAACTTTATGTTTTACATAATAAAAACTTCTCATTTTTTAATATATTGTATTTTTGAATTTTCTTTTTCATATTTTTTAACTTTTAAAATAAAATTTATATCTAAATATAATACTTTCACATTTTTCTCTTAACTTTTAACTTTTGATATTTACAACTTTAATAAAATAAAAACTATATAAGTATTTTTTAACTTTTAAATGCCAAGAAAAGCCATTTAAGATTTAATTTTTATATAATATGCCTTTTAAGTTGTTTTTACATACATTGCTTTATTTTCAACCATTTTACTTATTATTTTAGGACAAGAACACTCCCAAACAGCCCAAAGGAACGAAGCGTCTCTCTAAGCCAACCAAATCTATCAAGAAAAACCCTGTCTCATCAAAGAAGGCCACCCCCAAACCATCCCCCAAGCTCTCACCAAAGCCCTCCCCTGAGCCCTCTTCTGAGAAGAGCCCTGCTCACTCCACTGGGGGAGAGGAATCTGATGGCTCTATTATAGAGCACAGTTTCTACAACTTGGCTTCTGACAAGGAGCCAACCAAGAAGAAGTGGCAAGGCAAAAAGACCCCTCCCAAAGAAAATTCTCCTGCACATGAGGAGCACCACAATAAGCCCCCTTCTGCTTCCCCACCCCCATAAAACCCCCCTTCAAGCTCATCTGGGGATGATTCAAAGCCCCACCACAATTACTTCTTGGCTTCTGCCATGCTCCTGCTGGCCCTTGGGACCCTCTGTTGGCCCACAACATCTGCAACATTGACAGCAAATTCAAGGTTCCCTCTTCCTTGCCCAATTACTTCTCAATCATGAGTGTAAAGGGTGGGCCAGCCATGGTGGCCAATGGGTATATCTTCAGCTACAACAATGCCAACCAGGGCTTAAAGAGCTGGAATTACACATGCAAAGACTGCTCCTGCCCAGTGTGGCTCAACAATGAGCGCTGGGACCTGGTCCAAACCATAAAGGGCAAGCATACCTGCATCATGCCCAACACCACCATAGCCTGTCTTCTCAAGTGGTATCTGGTGCAGGTGATGCCCACCTCCAAAGACCTTTCTGCCACCCAGCTGGCTGTGCTTGCTTTCAAGTACCTGTCCCTACTAACCTCAAGAGGGTCTCTACCTACACCCAGTTGGTCAAGTTTGTGAGTGATAGGCGTCAAGCCTCCAATCCCCTGGCCAAGAGTGCCACCAGTATCAAGGACCTTATCCTCGCAGATGCCCTCAAGAAGACAGAGGATGGTGAGATGTTCCTACTCCACGACAATGGGCAGGAAGTGGAGAATAGAATTGTAGCCTACATCACAACTCAAAACCTGGAGCAGCTGAAAACTGCTACCACCTGGCTGTGTAACGGCACATTTGCTACTTGCCTCTCTCTCTTCAAGCAGCTTTGGGTCCTGCACGGGCAGTTTAATGACAAGGTCATCCCCCTTGTGTTCTTTCTCCTTCCTGATGCTAAGACTGAAGTCTACACCAGAGCCTTCAAGATTGTCCAGGATGCTTTGAGCTCCCTTCCCACCAACCAGCTCCCCCTCCCACCCACATCACAAGGGCAAATACCTCCTCTGCTGAGAAGGATGAGGCAACCTTGGCCGCTGAGCATCTAGCTCATGTGCTCTCACTTGGGCCAAAGGTTATCATAATGGACTTTGAGCAGGCTCAGTTCAGAGCCTTCCAGGCCACCTTTGATGGAGAATTCTAGGGTTGCTTCTTCCATTTTTGGCAGGCCCTTGTCAAGAATCTCAAGAGTGAGAAGGACCTTTTTGACAAGTATCTTAACAATGGTAAGGGGAAGTGCCGCTTTGCCCTGACCCAGTTTGCTGCCTTGGCTTTTGTGCGCCTGGAGCATACTGGGCTTGGCTTTGAGGCCCTCCTGGAGGATGCTTACGTGAAGAAGCACTCCACCATCTTCAAAGGCTACCTGGATTACTTCAAGCGGCAATGGGTGGGCAAGAAGGTGACTTCCCAGAGAGGTAGGAGCGGGGCCACTGCCCCTTGGAACTGTCAAGGCGCCTGTCTCAAGGGGGAGATGACAACCACCTCTAGCCTTGAGGTTTGGCATAAGCACCTGAAGGTGAAGTTTGGGACCAACCCCAAATATAACAAGTTCTTCTCCAAGCTACAAGAGGAGCAGGCCCAGACTGTCTCCAAGTTCCACAACCTGGCCAACCAGGTGGCCCCCAAGAAGAGGAAGTCCAAGGAGCAAGACTACCAGGAGGACGTGCAGAAGGTGGTCAAGAAAAAGTATAAGGTGACGGAAATCAAAAAATACCTTGAAGATGTTGCCACTGCTCTTGCTGGTGGCTTTAATTAGCCAAATAAACTTTGCTTTGCTTTGCCTATATATTTTTTACTTTTAAACTTTTAATTTTTTAATTTTTTTTGGATAGTAATAATCTTTTAAAGTATAAATGATAAGTTTCAGATACAGTTTTAATGTGGTTTAGTAAGAAATATCTTATATTTTGTTAACTTATCTTTAAGCTATGAGATATTTTAAGTTATGCTTATAAAAAGTATAGTAAATTAAATATATAATTTTCTTATATTTTGTAGTTATTATGATATATTAAAATATTCTTATTTTTGGTTCATTGGAATTTTAATTTTTATGGGAATAAAAAATAATTTTATAATAAAGAGTGTGTTTTACATAGTAAATTGAAAAATAGTTTCTTATATCTCTTTATTCTTATTACTCATGGTATTTTTTTATTGCATTTTTTAACTCTCTGGGGTTATTTTAGTATAATAAGTGATTTTTATAATCTTTTTTTATTTAAAATGTTCAGGGTAAAGTGTTTCATTAATTAAAAAGTGTTGACATCCAGGAAACAACATTAAGTAAAACCGGGTTGTCACTTTACTATAGTGTCAACATTAAAAGTGTTGACATGGCCACTGTCATCATTTTTAGTGTCAACATGGGCGCTGTTGACAACCAGTTGTTTGCCAGGGACTTCTTCTGGTGGTAGTCATCAGGAGAAGGATTGTGCCAGTCTGTGGTGGGAGTTGGATTTTCAAGGCCCAATACTACAGAAAGCCAAAGAACTAGAAACCAGAACAGGAATGAACTTCCTTTAATGGTTTCAAAAAGGGGGAGCAGAAGATAGTGTAGGCAAGTGTAGAATAGAAGATCATTATTGTTGGAACAAGTAGAAATGACAAGGATTGACCACTTAAATATCCTCAAAATGGAGGCTGGCACATTTAAATGGTTATTGGGAAAATAAGAGGGATTTAAATGAAGTGATGATTAAAAATAATATCTTTTCCATGTTATAGTGAAGCTGAAGCTTAATAAAATGCATAATAAACTTATAGTGAAACCAGAGGAGCCAGGAATGAGCCACAAATTTAATACTGAGTGAGCAACTTAATTGTTGAATATCAAAGAACATCAAGTACAGAGCTTGGCTCAAAGTTAAGTAGAGCAGGTTCCAGAGTGTCAATCATGGTTTTCTCAGCCAATAAGAAGCGCAGCAGTAAGAAACATTGTTTCTTAAACTATTAACCTTTTTGAACTTGAATTGAAGTTTTAAAGCAAAAACCAAATGAATTGGTTTAACATAAATAGGTAATGTATGTAAACTGATTGAATTTAAACTAACATTGACCTGGTACTTAGGTTTCTTGGTTCAATCCCTGTCTGGTTCCTTCCCAGAGGTCACATTGGTGTCTAAAACTTGGTTGTTGGTTTCTTTTGTTTTGGTATATTGATTGAGGGGCTCCAAATAGTTGATGTAGTCAGGAAAGAATTCCCTGACAGTTCCAAGGAAGGATCTATGTACCAGAAGGGTTGGCTCAGATTTCCATCCTAAAAGACTATCACAACTCAGAACTAGCTGGCCACCTGGGCTACCACAAAACCCTTCAAAGCATCAAAAGGAATTACCTGTGGTCTAAGATAGACACAGATGTTATCAAATACATTGAGGGCTGTGAGACATGCAGGTTCACCAAAACAAGACGCTCTAAACCAGAAGATCTCCTCTGCCCCCTAGACATCCCTTCAGGCCCCTGGAAATTGGTATCCATGGACTACATAGTTGAACTCCCACTCTCCAAAGACCATAACACAATTCTAGTGATGGTTGACTGTTTCACCAAAATGGCTTAATTTGTCCCCATCACTACCCATTGCACTGCCGCTGAAACTGTCTGTCACTTTCATGACCAAATACTCACCTAAAACAGAACCCCAGAAGAAATAGTGACAGACCAAGGACCACAGTTTACATATCATTATTGGGCGCAAGTGATGAAAGACCTAGGAATCAAAAGATGTGTGTCCACTTTATATCACCCCTAGACCAATAGCCAAACTGAACAGGTAAACCAGATTTTGGAACAGTGCCTACAATGCTACACAAACACCAATCAAGACAACTGGGCAGACCTATTATCCACGGCCCAGTATGCATACAATAGCAAAGACCAGGTGTCCACCGGGATGTCTCCCTTTAAAGCCAATTTTGGATTTAACCCCACTTGGGATCCCAAGATTGGAAACCAGGAGTCTAACAAAGCAGGTAGAACCTGGATGCAACACATCCACAAAACCCAGATAACCTGCTCCCAAAACCTAACCTGCACAGTACAGACTTAAAAAGCCTTTGCTGATAGAAAGCGCAACCCTGGAAACCCACTAGAGATTGGGGATAAGGTCTATCTAGACTCAAGGAACATACCCCTAAATGTCCCATGCCAGAAGCTAGCTCATTGAAGAAGTGGCCCCTACCAGATCACGGGCCAAGTAGGCAAAGTAGCTTACTGTCTGAAGTTACCTGACACCTGGAAAATACATGACATATTCCATCAATCCTTGCTGTTCAAAAAGGACGGAATGTCCCTACCCTACCAGAAACTGAAGACTGCCCCTCCGCCTATCCTGATAGGGAGATCCCTTGAACATAAAGTAGAGTATATACACGGCAACCACACCCACTACCATAAACCACAGTACTATGTCAAATGGCTAGAATACCTGCCCAAGGAAAGCACCTGGGAACCAGCTGAAAATCTTATCAACTCAGCTGATGCTGTTTTTCAGTATTGGGAGAAGAAGAAAGCCAAGTCCAGTTTAGAAGGGAATAGTGTTACAAAAGTAACAAGATCAAAGCCCTGGACAAGAATCAAACCTGCTCCTAGCTGCCAGGCGGGGCTAGCGGACGGGGGAGATTTTCCTGCACCTGGATTTTCTTCAAAAAGCAAAAATCCAGATGCTGGAACTATTCCTGCCCTGGTGGCAGCTGCAGGGCCCGTTCTGGGCCCCAAAAGCTATTCCCAAGCCTTGGTGGGGCTGGCTGGGCCTGGACAGGCTAATTTTAGCTTCCCAGTAAACCCAGTTCAAGCCCACCCTCCATTAAGTAATTTGGGGTCCCCAATTGGGGACCCCTTTTTTAATCAAGTTCTTTGACCTCAGGAAAGCCTGTCAAGCCAGTCCAAAATTGATGATCAAATTGGGAAATACCCCATAACCTCAGAAGCCAAACCTGCTAGAACCAATGGCCAGCCAAGCCAAGATGGACCAACAAAAAGCCAAGCAACTGTTCCTGAAACCCCCAAAAATGACCATGAAGCAGCCAAACAAACAGCAGAACCTGAGATGCTAAGCCTTGCCACACAGATAGCACCAGAAGAATGCCCAGAGGCACCTGCATGTGAGTAAGTATATAAATCATAAGCACCTGAAAAATTTCTTTATTGTCATCCTTACCAAATAAAATTGTTATGAATCTTTGGTTCACCAATCTGTTTTCATACATATTTTTGGTACTCTTCCATCTGCATACACCCAAGCGTCAGCACCCACCCACTGGGATAGATAGCCAGACTCTAGTTGACAAAACCAAAGCCTTTGACTACTACTATCCACCTAACGCTCCATTTGGCTCTGTGCATTTCACTGTGTATCCCCCAAATACTGATCACAAACCCTGGACCTTGGAAGACTTGCAGTGATACACCAGCCCAAACAACCCCAAGGAACTCTACCAAATTGTCTGTGACGGCAAAGCAAATATCATTTACCCTTTGATCTTCAACAGAAAATACAACAATCCTGCTGCCTACCTAGTCCCCATGGAACCACCCCCAACACCTAAACCAACCATCTCAACCCAACCCACTTCTGATGCCACTGATCAGAGTAGTCAATTCCTGGGAGTGCTTTACCTGGCACTCACAGGATTGATTGACTCTGCCTTGCCAGCAGCTGGGCCCTGGGCGGTGGCTGGGAAGGCCTTTTCCTACCTGGTAAAGTTAAGTCCCATTATCTGGCAAGCCATGCCAGTACCTGCTTTGACTCCTTCCTCACCTGCTGGAGTTTCACAGTACTCCTTGTATCCCAACAATCTAGGTCCATATTACTAAAATTATGACAGACATAGCTTTTTCAGGTGTGGCTAGGCCAAAGCGCTGCTACCCAAAAAATATCCAAAGCCACACCTGCTGGTGACAACCATAGATTTAAATCTAACACTTGATTGCAAGTGGCTGGTGGAAAGGAAAATTGAGTCTGAGTAGTGTGTGGATGCCCCATACTCAATTTTCCTGCCAGAAATTGCTTGTGTGTCAAATCCAACCTCCTAAAAGTTCAGGTAACAGCTTACAGAACCACCATTGGTGGTGTCTGTAAGTTGACTAAGTATACAAAACAAGGAAGCCACCTTATTGAGATGTACTCAAAGGCTTTACAAAGCATCAATTTCTAATAAACTACCTCAGTAGTTTGATATTTTCAATTTAAATAAAATATCTTTCCTCATGATTCACTTATTTTAATACCTTCCCATAATATTTTTGTTGCAACATCTTTGATTACTTCCTCCTGAAGAAATGAAGCCAAAAGCAGTTCACCAAATGGCTCACCAAATAATCATTAAGATGGTGGACCCCTATCATTCAATCATCTATTACAGAGATCACTCAATCCAGGTCCTAAATGGAACAAAACTTGATCAAGCCTCATGACTCAAGAGGAACATTACTCAGATAAGCCCCATGATCTCTATGACGTACATGGACGGCATGTGGCTTTCCATGATACTATATATTATCCTATATTCATATCCAATAAAGTATCATTCTCTTCTTAATCTTCCCCTTTATCTCATTTATTTTACTTCCCAGAAGTATATACACAACAGTGGTAGCACAGATAGGTTATCCATACTTACCCAACTCAAAGGGAAAATTCCTCCTAAGAAAAGGACCCAAGCAATGGTACTCCCTAACAGCTGGAGAGACTACAAAAAACAACAGGACATTCCTGCAGGCCTTGTCATCTACGTCAACATACTTGTACCCATAAAACAGTACAAAGCTCTCAAAGCCCAAAGACTGTTACCTGCAGCCCCAGCTGCCACAGAACCACAACAACATGAAATACCTAACATTGTATTCCAACACCTATGTTCAGCAGAAATTGGGGCTTTTGCAGGACTACATCAGGAAAATGCCTCCCTCTAGATCAACAGTACACAAAGCAAATTTGAGCAAGTGGACTACCCCCAAAGACTCTGGGTCAGTGAAATTTCCCTTTGCGTTACAGGAACCACATCACATTTTGTAAGTGAATGGTTAGCCCAGCACTTTGACCAGAAGGAAAAATGGGAAATATTCAAAGCCGCCTTCCTTGAAAAGTTCTCCATGAAGGACTCTGACATTGTAATCATGACCAAACTCAGAACGTTCAAAATGACAGGAACAATCAAGGAATACCTTGCTGCATACAAAAATCTACATGACTGTGCAACTAACACCATCAACTTTGATGAGCCTGGACCACAGTTGGATTTCTATAATGGCCTCCCAACGCACATTAGGCAACAGTTTGACATGAACTGCTGCAAGAACCTTGAAGATGTATTCTTGGAAGGAAAGCACACAGCTCAAAAGCCTGACAACCTACATGAACAAACAAGCGCAAGGAAAGTCCCACAGCAAAGAATGACCCTCAACCTAATAAGAAGAACAAACAAGCCAACAACTCCCATCCGCAAAACAGAAATTTCACCCCTCAAGCAAATCAAGAAAGCACCAATAACACCACCAAGAAGGAGAAAGCTCAAGGGAGTGTCTAGGTGAGCCGCCCTTTCCCACTTTACAAGACTTGTACAGGGACCAGGACGTGGATTCAATCACCATGATCCAAGTACCCTCCAGCAACCCTCTACTGTTTGCCACTCAAACTGGAAATAAACACCTCACTTATACTTTCTGATTTTGCAGATATTAGAGCACTGCAATATTTGACACTGTATCAGACCAATCCCTCATCTACAAGAAATTTGCCAACCTTGTGAAACTACCTATAGGCCAAAATAATGTCAGGAGAGTCATCATGGCAGATAACAGAAGCACGCCAGTCACTCAAGAGGCAAAACCTTTCTGCGCCCAAATTGGAGACATGCAAACCACACTCAGTGGTCCAATCATACTAATACCCAAGTATGATGTTATACTTGGCCTGAATTGGATAAGAAAGACCAAACCTCATATTGACTGGGATAGCGCTACTCTCACCATACAACAAGTCAAGGTGCACCACCATGTTTACCCAACCCACCTTGAAACACTTATGAGAGATCATGTGTTTGTGAAAATTGTGGAAACAGAATAGGAAACTGACCCTAGCAAGATCAACTGGAACACCTGTATATATAAAGTTATTCACTTCAAACATACAGAGACCAGACATGAAGAGAACAGTATCCAAGATCAACTAGTCAGTGGGTTTCCCTCTGTCTTCCAAGAAACCCTGCCAGGTTTACCACCAGAACACAGCATACAACATGAGATTGACCTAAAAGGGAGTGTGCCTAAAGCACAACCTATCTACCGCCTTAAACCACAAGAAGAAAACACACTAAAGACTTACCTTGATGAAGCCCTTGAGAAAGGAATCATATGACCATCAAAGTTGCCCCTTGGCACCACTGTCTTCTATGTAGCCAAGAAAGACAGAGGCCTCCACCTAGCCACAGACTACAGAGCACTCAATAAGGTCACAATCAAGAACAGGTATCCCCTGCCCCTGATTGACAACCTTTTTGAAGCCCTGGGGGGTCCCAAATCTTCACAAAGATTGATTTGACAACAGGCTACCATTAAATTTGCGTAAAGCCTGAGAACATTCCAAAGACTGCATTTAGAACTAAATACAGATCCTTGGAATGTGTTGTTCTCAATTTTTGGATGACCAATGCCCCAGCACCTTTTTAACATTCATGAATGAGGTCTTCAAAGAACACATAGAAAAACAGGCACTTATCTACCTGAAAAATATCATCATCTACAGCCCAAACCTCGAATAGCACTAGGAAGATGTCTGCCTGGTCCCCCACACCCTTGAAGAAAACCAACTGATTGCAAAACCAACAAAGTTCAAATTCTTCTCAAAGGAACTTTCATTCCTCAGGCACATTATTAGCAAGGACAGAATCAAACCAGATTCAGATAAGGTACACAACATAAATAAAATGCCAGCCCCAAGAAATAAGAGCAAACTCCTCACATTCCTTGGAATTGTAGCATACATAAGAAGGTCTATCCTGGATTGGGGTGCTCTAACAGCCCCTATCTACTATTACAGGCAAAACAACCAAGTTTGTCTGGACGCCACTGCAAGACCAGCACTTCCGCCAACTAAAAAAACATATGGTCACTGCTCCTATCCTCCATTACCCAAATTTCAAGGGAATCATGAGCTAGAAATCAAAACATATGACTACACCATAGGAGGAGTACTACATATCCAAACATCAGAAAAGGACTTTCTCCCCATGGCATATGAGTCAAGGAAACTGTCTGACGGCAAAAAAAGATATCCCATACACAACAAGGAGTTGGTAGCCATCATACACTGCCTCATGAAGTGGTGATGCTACCTGGAAGGAGTTTAAACATTTAAAGTAATCACCAACCACAAGTTGCTGATATTCTTCAAAACACAACAACTCTTGCCAAGAAGACAAGCCAAATAGATGAGTCTCATACAGAGATACTCATGCAAATTGAATACAAGTCAGGCAAGGAAATGCTTACTGCAGATGCCCTGTCAAGGCTATATAGCAAACACGTCCTTTGCGCTGATGGCAACCCCAACTGGCCCATATTAATCATGGGGAATCTCCAGGAAGGGTTCTCACCTGGCACCCCAACGGACATCCAAGTGTTGTAACTGAACCAATGAGGATTCAGTATTTGGATTAGGGAAGACAACAGTCCAATAGAAAGGACAGGAATAATAAGAATAAGGTGTTGTTTAGTTATAGAATACTGTGATTAATATACTATATGAGGAAAGCCACCAGGTCACAAGGGGGTGGCATGTTCCATGTAAGGTTTAAAGCCAAGGAATAACTTGTGCAGGATCAGCAGGTCAAATTGATAGCGCTTGTCATGCCCTGCCCCAAAGGGAAGGCTTCTTAGATACTTATTTGTTTGTTTTGGTTTGATTAATCTTTCTTTTAATTTTTAATAATTGAAATTTTAAGTTAAATTGTTAAATAATTAAGTACTTTAAGCTAGTTACCTTGTTTTACACTATTTGCGTTTGAATTGTTGTTGTTGCTGCTCTGTCTTCCCTATTTCTATCTTATTATATATTTCTACTTTAAAGTTAGAATATTTCATCTCTGCCACCTTTTTGAAACACCTGCTTACGTTGTTGCTGCTTCTCCAGTTTCCACATTGCTGATCTACAACTTCTGTTGGGTTTTGCAGTTTTCCTTCTGCTCCAGGTTCTTACACAGGTTTTCTCCAGTTGATCCTCTTCTTGGATGTTTTCCTCCCTGCCTTTCATTATAAACTGAGAAAAAACAAACCTATATAATAAAAAACCTGTGAAGAGTAGGCTTTAAACCAAAATTCTAAGTGATTTCTACCCTTCAATTCTTTATCAAATTTAACTTGAGATCTTAATTTTTAGAAATTTATACATTTTTATTAAATTTTGTTTTAAAGTTTGACTTTTTCTTTTCTTGAACAAATGAAACTTGTAAAGCAACAAGCCTTAGGATTTTTGTATCCATTATTTTCCCTTAAGGAATGTTTCAATAGTTATATGTACCAATTTGCTGATGGAGAATATCCAAATATTGAAATTCCCTTAGTTACAAATTGTTCACTATTAAACACCTTATTTTATCTTCTTTGCTTAGGTTTCTTAAACTCAATAACTCCTTTTGTAACCCAGTATATGTTTTTAGCAGGGTTCTGTAAGATTATTTTGCAGACAGTTTCCACCTTTTTATACCTTTTAAATCTGAATCCTAATGCCTTACACATGCTAGTTTATAGCCTTGCACTACTATGGGCAAGGCCTTACAGCGTTTCTAATCAGGAGAAAGTGTCTACAGTTCAATATTGTCATCAGGCTGGTCCATGTTGTTAGATACGTCAAGGGGCAACTCATTGAGCGCCCCCTGTGTATTGTAAGATAAACTGGTAGGCAAATCTGGAAACTTGGTTGCAACACAAGAGAAGGTCCTTAAGAACATACATCTTTTTAAAAACGTATATGGTACCCTGCATCAAATACTTACAAATGGTGAGACTGTACCTTACGTCCTGTCAACGCAAAAGATTGACACAATCCTCCAATATCACAGAGACCTTGGACACACCTGTAGCAGAAACTTGCATGAATACCTTAAGACACGCCACTGGTGGCCCAACATGCTAGATGATATCAGAGAGGTACTGAAACAATGTTAAGTCTGTGAAAAGTATGCCCAAACCAAGGCACTACCCAAGTCAGTAATACCTGTATTCATCACACAATCCTTCAAGGTATAGTCGTTGAATATTGTGGGACCAATACCTGGCAAAAACAAGGGCAAAAAGTACATCATAACAGCTATCAACTATGCAACTAGATGGCCTGTAGAACAAGCTACAAAAGAACACAAAGGCAATGACATTAGACAATTTATTGGGAAAGAAATCATAGCTAAGTTTGAGAAACCCAACCTCCTGGTGACAGATAGAGGCACCAAACTTAAGGCCATTGACACCAATATCTATATTGTCAATAATGAATAAAACACATCACAGCCAGTCTGTACCACCCTCAAGCAAATGAACAAGTCAAACAACTAAATGGCTTGCTTGCAGAAGCCCTCAGTAAGTTATCTGCTAACAATCCAAAGGCCTGGGTTGACATGTTGCCAACAGCACTCATGGTCTGTAGAACACAAGTCAACTGCAACACGGGTAAAAGCCCTTACAAACTTGTGTATGGACAAAAGCCTGCCCTTGTTAGTACGGCCACAGGACCACAGTTACCTCTGCCCAAAAAGGTGCCAGACGGCAGCAATCCCAACGTTTAATGCGCTAGAAAAGACCAAGAGTAAATGGACACAAAGGAGTTGAGAGGGAAGAAATCCCCCTACAACAGGAAAGATTCCAAGTTGGGGACAAAATCTGGGTTGTCAACCACAACCAGCATAAGCTAGATCCAGGGCTACATGGACCAGGCATTGTCATGGAAGTCAAGCCCAACAATACCTACCTCATCAAAGGAATTGAGGCCTAATGTTGCAACCGAGGTTTGAACCCCGCCTGCTAACATATCTTACAATACACAGGGGGCGCTCAATGAGTTGCCCCTTGACGTATCTAATGTTATGAATGAATCTGATGGCAATGTCAAATGGTGGGCACTTCATCCTAATTAGGAGCGTTGCCAATTTGACCTGCTGATTCCCGCACAAGTTATTCCTTGGCTCCAAACCCTACATGGAACTCCCCACTATGCCACCCCCTTGTGGCCTTGTGGCTTCCCCATTTAGTATATTAATCACAATATCCTACAAATAACGATACCTTATTCTTATTATTCTGTCCTTTCCTATTGGACTGTTGTCTTCCCCAATTCCAAATACTGAATCCTCATTGGTTCAGTTGCAACAGTGGTAGCAGAAGTAGGTTCTGAACTATTTCAAAAACAAAATTCCCCCAAGAAAGGACGGAGTACGGGCCGCATGGCTACTCCACAACAAGAGACATTCCTTCCAATCCCCAAGGGGGACATTCCTGAAGGATATGTCATCTATCAAGATCAGTTAGTTCTTACCAGTGTATACAATTGGCTCCGCCTCAGGCAGTGTGACGCTAGCGTCACCCCGCCACAGTTGGATCTGTTGCAATGTATGCTCAACCTCCAACTAGAGTCCTTCACTGGCGGTGTCAAAGGAGCTGACATTGTCAGTTTGCTCCAGTCCACTGAAACGCGCCTCTGTATCTGTCAGGTTCCTGAGTTCATGTGGGTTGCCACTGCATCTGGCCACCTTACGGGGCCCACCGCTGCGTGGTTCACCAACTGGGCCAGCCAGGAATTTGATGTCACCTGGGCAACATTTCAAGACGCTGCCAAGTCTCAGTATAGCAAAACCTTCTCCCCCATTATCTTGGGGACTTCCCTCCTAGCCATTAAGAAGACTGGTTCCGTCCTTGAGTATCTTGCTGCGTGGCAACAAGCCCTTGCTGCTGCCCCCAAAGCAGTGACCAATGGGAACACCATGTTGCTCACTCTCATTGTCAATGGGTTAAAACCCCATATTTACAAGTGGGTTCCTGTTGGCTGCTGCACCTCTATTGACAACTGTTATAGAGTCATTGTAGAGGCCAGTAACCAGGCTTCCATGGGCTTCCGCCGCACCAACAATACTTCACCCCAACCACGTCCTGCATCTAACAATGGCCAAGGTCAAGTGGGCCATTGTCAACCTCAACAACAAGAAGGTGCAGCTAAACGCCCCTGCAAGGGGGAGCTCCAGCTAGCGCTAATTGAAGACCAGGGAAAAGCCTGGGGGTTGTAACAACAAGAGGCTCTACAACCCCAACTGACCCGCCTTCTCAGCCCTTGCTTGCAAAGAACTCCCGCAACTACAATCTTCACAAGGTCAAAACCCTAGACATCTTCCAGGTCCATAGCAATGACCCCGTGCTGCAAGCCGTTCATTCTGAAAATAAAGTAACAGCTTGTCCTATCCCTTCTGTTTCCGTGGGAACACCCACAAGTTACTGGTAGACACTGGGGCTGATCACACCATGGTAGATCAGGCGTTTGCTGACTCCCAGCAATTAGACCAAGTACCCATCAGATTCAAAGCAGTATGTGTAGCTGATTCCCGCAGGATTGCCATCACCCACAAGACGGTACCCTTCTCCGTAAGAATGGGGAACATCCAGGTTAAGCTATCTGGACCAAACATGGCAGGCCTCAACCATGACGTAATTGCTGGCCTCAACTGGCTCCAGCATAACCGCCCTTACATTGACTGGGATACCTCTGTCATCACCCTCAATAGAAATAGGGTGGGTTTTCAGATTTACCCCATGAAAATGGACAAATTACTACATGACACTGTGTTTGTCAGAATGACAGAAACAGGCCCATACAACTTCAAGGGGGAAAACTAGACTTTAAACAATGTTCAGTTGAATTTATCTGTGCAGAACCATCTGCAGTCCCTCCCTTGTTGACATTGCCACCGCCAGCGCTAGCTGCACTCCTCAAGGAGTACAAGGACGTATTCAGTGAAACACTCAAACAACTACCTCCACCCCAGGAGATCCAGCACGCTGTACAACTTCAAGGATTGCTACCTAAAGCACAACCATTATACTGTCTCACACCAAAGGAAGATGAAACCCTCCACCAGCACCTTGTGGGCGCGCTTGATAAGGGATTCATTTGCCCCTTGCTCTCTCCATACAGGGTGGTGGTCTTCTTTGTAGATAAGAAGGATGGGTCTCTTCACCTGGTCACAGAATACCATGCCCTAAATGAGATGAAAGTTAAAAATAAATACCCCCTGCTGCTGATTGACAACCTGTTTGATACACTTGCAGGCGCAAAGGTCTTTAGCAAGATCAATCTCACTGTGAGGTACAACCAGGTCCACATTGCACCAGGGGATGAGGCAAAAACTGCCTTCCACACGCGCTACAGGTTGTTTGAGTGTTGTGTCATGAACTTTGGAATGACCAACGCTCCCTTCACCTTTGCCATGTTGATGAACAAAGCCTTCAAGGAACTGATTGGGAAGTGTGTGGTTGTGTACCTTGACAACATTATTGTCTTCAGTCAAGATCAAACCACACACATCCAACACCTCCGTGCTATCCTCAACACCCTTCAGGGAAACCAGCTAAAAGCTAAACCCTCCAAATGTGATTTTCTCAAGTCAGAGTTGTTATTCCTTGGGCACATCATCTCTGCCCAAGGGATAAAGCCCAATCCTGCCAAAATCAAGGCAATCACTAGCATGCCGCCCCCCACTGATGTGGGCCAAGTGCAAACATTCCTGGGCATGGTTGCCTATATACGCAAGTTCATCCCCAATTATGGAGAACTAATTGCACCTCTCACTGAGCTCCTCAATACCAAACAACGCTTCCATTGGACCCCCACCAGAGATCAAGCCTTCAAGACGTTGAAGCAAAGGCTCACAACAGCACCAGTACTGCAGTTCCCCAACCAAAACCGACAGTACAAACTAGAGACTGATGCCTCTGACAGGGCCATAGGGGGCGTGCTAAGGGTAGAAACTGACCATGGCATCTTTCTCCCTGTGGCATATGAATCCAGGAAACTCACTGACTTGGAACAACATTATCCCATCCATGATAAAGAGCTGGTAGCCATTGTACACTACGTTGAGAAGTGGTGCTGTTACTTGGAAGGTGCGACCTTCCCACCCTGCGTTCTGATGGGCCATAAGTCACTCCAGTATTTTAACACACAGTCCAATCTGACACGCTGCCAAGCAGGATGGGTTGAACGTCTGTCCCCCTATCAATTACGCATAAAATATAAGCCTGGAAAAGAACTCGTTACAGCCAACGCTCTTTCACAATTCTACGTAGCGTCCATCACTGGGGACAACGGTCTGGACCCAGACTGGCCCATGATTTACCTGCACCCTGAGGTGACCCGCTACAAGAGCCTTAACTCGGTTACCATCTCCAAGCTGAAGGATAACAAGAGTCAGTTCACCATTATGCTGGAAACGTCTGTCACTGAGCTGAGATAGGCAAGAAGACATTGTATATCCCCACCACACAACAAGGAGACACCATCTTACACTACCACCAAACCTTGGGTCACATCAGAGGGCGCAACCTCTTCAAAATCATAAAACGTAAGGTTTGGTGGCCGCACATGCACCAAGACATCCTGAACCTCCTGAGACATGCGTATTGTGTGAAAAGAATACGTCCAAACTGGCACCTCCTAAGTCTGTTCTACCCATCAAGGCTATGGAACCCTTCAAACAGTGGGCCCTCAACATTATGGGACCGCTTCCCAAAGACAGACTAGGTAAAAGGTATATTATCACTGCTATTGACTATTTCACACGTTGGCCAGTGGCCTGGGCCACAACCAGCCACACCGCCACCACTGTTACCCGCTTTATTGGCAAGGAGATTCTGGCTCGCTTTGGGCAACCCAAGCGTCTCATTACAGATGGCGGGCCTGAACTTGTTGGACATGTCGTGAAGGCATACTGTGTCAAGAACGCGCTCCAACATATAGTCACAACCCCCTACCATCTGCAAGCCAACAGGCGCGTGGAACAACTAAATGGCTCCCTAGTTCAATTGATTGCCAAGCTCTCACAAGAGCACCCTAATACTGCGTGGACTGAACATCTTCCCACTGCCCTACTGATCCTGCAAGCAAGAATCAACAGGGGCACTGGGTTCAGTCCCAACACCCTGGCCTTTGGAACACCCGACAGTCTGACAGGAGTTGAACAGGGGAAACTACAGTCCAAGGTTCCTGACAGACCCCCCTTAGTTCCAACTCCCTCCCTAGACCAATGGCGCGCCAAAGCCCAGGAGATCAAACACAAGCAGATTGCAGGGGGGACAAAACACCTCAAAGCTAGATACGCCGTAGGTGACCCCGTCTACAACCTCAATCCCGATTCTGCCAAGTTAGAACCCAACCACCTAGGGCCCTTCAAGGTAGCTGCCAACTATGACAACCACACCTACCAACTTGAGGATGCCCAGGGGAACACCAAGAAACTTCACCACAATTGCTTGCACCCCTGTTGTACCATCCCCACACAAAGGTTGTTTGTGCAGACTTTCCCAGACCTTCCGCAGACTCCAGTCCTGGTGTCTGACAACAAGCAGGGGGCAAGGGGGGTGTTGCAACCAAGGTTCAAACCCCGCCTGCTAACGTATCTTAAAATACACAGGGGGCGCTTGATGAGTTGCCCCTTGACGTATCTAATGTTATGAATGAATTTGATGGCAATGTCAAATGGTGGACACTTCATCCTAATTAGGAGCATTGCCAATTTGACCTGCTGATCCCCGCACAAGTTATTCCTTGGCTCCAAACCCTACATGGAACTCCCCACTATGCCACCCCCTTGTGGCCTTGTGGCTTCCCCATTTAGTATATTAATCACAATATCCTACAATAAACAATACCTTATTCTTATTATTCTGTCCTTTCCTATTGGACTATTGTCTTCCCCAATTCCAAATATTGAATCCTCATTGGTTCAGTTGCAACACTAAACTGAACTAAACCGTATGCACCATGACTAACTCTGCCTATGTAAAGCAAGAACAGCCCAGTGCAACTCCAGGATCCCTGTTCCCAACACCAAACTGGATCAATACCAAGCTTGTGCCCCCAACACACTCAAGAAAATCCCCAAGGCTCCGCCTTCCAGCACCCCAGGGGGAGATGTTGCAACATCTTTGATTACTCCCTCTTGTGGAATTGAAGCCCCAAGTAGTTCACCAAATGGCTCACCAACTAATCATTAAGATGATGGCACCACTATCATTCAACCATATATTACGGGGATCACACAGTCCAGCTCCTAAGCAGAACACAACTTGAGTAAGATTTGTGATTTAAGAGGAAAATTACTTAGATAAGCCCCATGACCATCATGACATACATGGACAGTATGTGGCTTTCCATGATACTATATATTATTCTATATTCATATTCAATAAAGTATCATTATCTTCTTAATCTTCCCTTTATCTTATTATACTTCCCAGAAGTATTTACACAAAATTTTTAATTACAAGATTACTAGGATCTGCATTTTTGATTCTTAAAAATTATGAAAATCTTTCTCCCCTGCTGAAATAATTCCTGGAATTTTCAAAATTGAGTGTGAACAAATAAATGCTACTGAATTGTTAATTGAGAGCCAAATCAAGCTCTTTCTTTTCTATCTTTGCAGTGTGCTATGTTGCACTTTGTCATATTCTCCTTTTAGAGGTTATTATCTCCTAGTAAATAAGCACCATATCTGTTTCAGAAGAAATAAAAATTAGAGGGATAAAACGCTCTTGGAAAACAAGGAACCAATGAGGAGCTTCAGCCAAATCCCTGAAAAAATTTGACAATTTAAATGATGTTATTGACAAAAAATGAGTTGAAGCTGGAGTCTATCACAAGTGACAGTTATATGCATTTAATTCACAAGACAGAACCCCATTCCTAGGATTCAAACCCCAAGCCCCCAAGGGCTGCCTGCATTTTTTGGGCTTGAACCAGGAACAGATTTGACTTCAGAGAAACCTCTGAAACCAACTAATGAGGAGTAAACTACACTCAAACCACACTCTCTTATGAACCCCTCTATCCTATTCAATAGAAGTGCTATCCTGAATAGTATTTCTGTGACCAACTGGTTCTCTGCTAATAGAGAAAGGCATAAATTACCCCAAAAACAAGGGCTTTCAGATGATGACAAATCCCATACCTCAAAAAGGGAAACCCATATTCTCCACCTGAACCCAGATAATGATAAGTGGACAATTCCAGATGCCACCAAAGATTTCAAACCCTGATAAATGCTACCACCCAGCCCAAAGCACTCTGCAAAAGCTTTTCTATAGTAGATAGACATACTTATACTCTGGGGCCACTAGAAAGTTGCCAATTCACCATTTTTTTTGAAATAAAGTGTTATGAGGCTCTGGTTTTCTCAGGCCATCTCACACCTAATTTTACCACTTTTTCATTTAAGGATGTTGTAACAGTGCTATTTTAGCAGAGTTACAAAGGGAAAAATAGTTGGAGACTAGATAATATTCTTTATTGAAGAAATATTATTATATAGTCATTGTGAATCAGCTAGAGGGAACATGATTGTGAAGATCACTTGGTTGGATGGTTGAGGGGGTGGCTTGATCCTGTTAGTGAGTCAAGTGCTGAATTAAGTCACTCATCAAAGAGGAATTATCATTTGGTTGTGTTTCTGGATTTGAAAGTTTGAGTCACCTTCTGCATTTGGCTTCAGGTCACTTGGAAATTGGATTGCAGTCAAAAACCTGCTTACTCAGAACCATGCCAAGAGGTTAACCCTGTTGTTTTGACACCCCTGGCTGAGGGTCAGCTTTTTCAGTTTGCAGGTTGGATGAAAGGTTGTCAGGAGCCCAGGAGCCATACTGTATCAGCGGCAACAGCGCCCATGTCAACAGTGGCCATGTTGACTCAAAAATTGAAAGCTACTATGTTTCTTGCTAGTCACACTAGCTTAATTCCCTTTTTTAAAGCGCTCAGGGGTGCAAACCCAGAAAACAACAAAATTGTGGCCATTTAACACAATTTAATAATAAGATTAATCAAAAACTCAATTTAACTCAATTTTTTCTTTACAGTAGTTTTAAAAGCTATGGCAACAACCAAGAATACCTCAGATTTAAACAGAATGATTTCAGATTTAAACAAAATCCAAGTTGTGCAAGATTCAGGATTCAATTAATTTATAAAATTTCAGTTAATAAATGGACTGTCAAACAAAAAACAAAATTTCACTATCCCATTATATGAAATTATATCAAACATCAAGCAGTGTAGTTCAAACCACAAACAAAATGAACTGACACAACAAGTGAAATGGATGGATGCTGTTCCAGAGTATATTATAAACCAATCAGGATTCATATGAGGCACTGACAGAAGAACTAAAACAAAACAAAACTTGATCAATCTAAAAGCAAGATTCCACAAGCACAAAACAAAATGAACTCACACAAGATGTGTAGAATGAGCAACCTAAAATAGAAAATTAACAGATTTACAGCCAATCAATAGCTATTCAATTTAGGAACAGAGACATTTTATCATTTTTTATGGTTCCAGATGTGTATAGAATGTTTTTGAGAACCTTCCAAATATGGACTCAAGATTACAATAAAAATAAATCATTAAATTTTAAAATTTCTACTTTTAGTGATTTTATCCTAGGTTTTTTTACAATGGTTTTTACAAGCAATATCTTTGACAGCACCAGCAGCCAAGCCAGCAGTGTCAGGGATTCTTTCCCTGACTGCTTCAATATTATTTACACACATTGTAACAACAAGCTTACCAACCAGCACCAGAACAAATACTCAAAGGATTTAAAGTCAAAAACTTCACAAAACACACTTCACAATGATGTTGTTGGTCTCAGAAGCTTTGAAGACCGGATTTGAACCCTGGACTCTTCTAAAGAATGCATCATTAGTATTGGATCATCACCAAACATTGATTTACCTATTTATGATCATTTGATTCAATTGTTTTTTTGCTTTCAAAAAGCCTTTTGAGATCAAAAAGGTTAATACTAAGCGGGTTTACATCACTTACCGCTCAGCGTTTGATTGGCTGATCTTAGCTTCTTGAACAACCCTAAACCCGCTTTCTCTGCCTTTAGGCATAGCGCCGTACTTCAGCATATTGAATCTTCCCAGTCTACTCCACTTAATTAGCTTGTATATTACAAGATCTTTGTGGCTCCTGCTATGCTATCAACTTGGAATGTTTATTATTAAGAACCATTGTATCCAATACCTGAAATTGGTAAGCTTTACATGATAAACTCATGAAAATCCCCTCTTATTTCCCTCAAACTCCACTCAAATACCTCATCCTTGATTTTAAGGCTATTTAAGTGCCCACTTTTTATTTTTTCCAATTGTTCCAACAATAAAGATGATTAATCTTCTAGCTACTCCTCAATTTTTTATAACACTCCTTTTTTGAAGCCATGAGGGGAATCCTTTTCCTATCTTGGTTTCTAGCCTACCTCTTGACCAAGGTGTACGCCTTGGAAAAAACCAACTCCAACCACTGACTGGTATAATTCCTCCCCAGATGACGCCCACCAGAAGGAATCCCTTGCCAATGGATGGTTCAAATATCCTTCTGGGCATTGGGGACGTAAATTCCATTACAGTTGCTTGTTTGCTTCCCCACCCACTGAACCTACTCTGGTTAGACCTTACGCCTCATTTTACCTCTTGACATACTTGGTGGGTTACTATCTACTTGGGCAATTCAGTTCTATGTTTGGAATATTCACTTACCTAGGACAACTTGGTCATCTTGTAATGGTCATGGTTCCTATTGGCTTGGTCATAGCAGGCTTGAATGTAGGGGCCTTGACCCATCAGCTGGGAAGTTTACTCCCAGCAAAGTGGGTCCCTGACAAGCAGCAGCCAAGCCAGCTTCAATGGAGGCAAGGCTCAGAATGTGGAGGCGCCTTTTTACACCCAAGCCTTTGAGACGGGTAACAAAGAAGCTGTCCTGTATCTGACCACTGACCTCTATGGCTTTGACTTTTTTGAGAGTCACTTAGTATCTAGCTCTGCCCCTGCTCCTGTACCCCCCCCGCACAAGCTGCCCACCAACTAACCAATCAGGATGGCAACCTTGATTTGGAACAACTTCCTGCCACCAGCCAACCTGCCCCCTACAGCCAATCAGACTTCAGCTCCCGCAGCCCAGTGCCCCAAGCAACAAATCATCACTGCCCAAATTCTTCAGGAAATTGTGGTACTGAACCTACAGGGTCTATCCTGGGAACAGATTGCCACCCAGTTGCAATTTACCCAAGCTACTGTCATGCAGAAATCCAACAACCTGATGAACAGGGGGAATCTGATTGGAACAGCCAAGAAGCCCAAGAAGGCCCCCAAGTCACAAATATCTGAGGCATACCCAATCATGCTTGACCTCCTCCAGCAGGATCCCAAGCTTTCCTTGACCCAGGTCCAGAAGCAGCTTGTGCACCATAACATATGGGTCTCCAAGCGCATGGTGCAGCTCTGGATGTATGGGAAGGTGGCTTTCATACGGATTCTTACCAATGTTGCCGGCAATCAATGGGATGGCGCTGAGGATTCCCCATATGACACCGCCATCAAATCAACCCTGGTCTAATGCCTGACTAGTATAACTGATGATGTCATGTTCATCTCCTATTACAAGCTATCAATAGCTTTTGATGATTTTGGCAAGCAAGGAAAAGCCGCCACCAAGAATAGAAGGAAGAAGGTCAAGAAGGGGACAAACATTGGTGCGTTTCTGGCTGTTTCAGCCAAGGGTTTTATCTACTATTGGACAAACCCAGATTTAATTGATGGCTACTCATACAGCCACATCCTTGGGGGATTACTCAACTCCTGGGATGGCTTGAATTCCAAGTACCAGGTTTTCTTGAGCCACCAGATAGAGGGTAGCTCCACTGTCCTTGAGGTCATCTAGGGACGCGGGCACCAGGCCTCAGTCTACCCTGCTGGCCATGCAGACGTCCATCTGGCAGATGTTGTATTCTTTAATATTGGAGATACACTACGGGAGCGCCGCCCTCAGGCTTTCAACGACCTCTATCTTGGGATCCTTGACCACAATTTTCTCTTTGGCTGCCAGATGATTACTGACTTGTTTGTGCAAATGGTTTTCCATGTGAACATGGGCAACCAATCATGTAAGGATAAGCGCCTTCCACCTTGGGCCACTGCCACTTACCAGACCATCCAGCCAATGACCAATGAGGAATACAACAAGCGTTATATGGCAGCCATCATGCAAAATCCTCCTGCCTCCACTGCTGCCACCAACACTCCTAACCTGCAAGCCCAACCCACCCAATCCCAGACCCCCCAGGCCAGTACTGCCTCTATGTCTTCCTTCTCACGCTATTTTGTCTACTAGGCATCACTCTTCCCTGCCCCAATAAACGCCCTGTTGCCAAACATTTTATTTTTATATTATCTTTATTTTGAATTTCAATTGCTCATGTTTTCTTTGTTTATAGTTGGTTTTATTCTTTATGTTCAGCTTATTTCTATAAAATCATATATTTACTATGTTGTGTATCTAGATCCAGAACACAATTATTTTTAGCACTTAAACATAGCCCCTTGTGAAAATATTAACAACAATTTGGTGATCAGCTAAATTTGAATTAGAAAAATATAGTGTTAACTGTTTTTAGATAAAATTGTTACTGATCCAAATTCAAAACCTTAATGATAAACTTTAAGCCAATCAGGAGCCAAGTGATAAAGTGATTGTTATGACATAAAGGGACATTCAATAATTCTTTGGTGCATGTGCACTAATTAATAAAATTGCTGGATTTTTTGCCATTGTACACTATTGCCGCTGTGGCAAGTTGTTGATGGACTAGTGCCCAATCAGCTGCTGGGTTAGCACTAGTCCATCACCAACTCGCCACAGCGGCAATGGTGTACAATGGCAAAACATCCAGCCAATCATATTAATTAGCGCACATACACCAAAGAATTATTGAATGACCCTTTATGTCACAACAATCACTTTATCACTTGGCTCCTGATTGGCTTAAAGTTTATCATTAAGGTTTTGAATTTGGATCAGTTTCAACTTTATCTAAAAACAGTTAACACTATAATTTTCTAATTCAAATTTAGCTGATCACCAAATTGTTGCTAATATTTTCACAAGGGGCTATGTCAAGCGCCAAAAATAATATGGTAATCAAGGAAACAATGCCAACACAAAGCAAACAACACATGTTAAGATGAGCGTAAAACATATAAAATAATGGGTAAAAAGATGGGATAATTTAGTAGATGGAAAAAAAGGAATAAACAAAGAGGCAACAGTATCAAAATAATACAGAATTTATTGGGGCAAGAGCTATAAAAACATATGGAAAGGTTAGTAAAAAATCAAATGAGAGAACTCAAAAAACTACTCAAAGACCTCAACTTGGCAATTGTCAAAATAAAGGATATTGACTGCAAGGTCAAAGCCAAAGTGAAGTCTACTGTCCTCACTGGGGACAAAATTGACAAGGTGTCCACAAAGGCACTAATGTCAAAAATGCCAGACACCCAAGAGAGGACCATTGTGCGTCTTCTCAACATCCAGAAGACAGTGGTGGAGGGCCTGCAATTTAAGGCATACAATCTTTCTACGCTGTCCGTCTGGGTTGATGACCCGGAGATGTATGAACATCTCAAACCCACCAAGCGTGCCAGGGCAGAGAATACCAAATTTCAAGCGCAATTGATTGCGCCAAGAATGGCCAAGCCAGCCAAGGCTGCGGGCAAGGAAGAAACACAAGAAGGTAGCCTAAAAAACAAGATTAATAAATTTTCAAAAAACTTACCTTTTTTCTTAGAAAATGTACACAGCAAACTCTGCCAAGTCCTGGTCCCCTTTGTCCTGGACACCTTTTATGCAAATTATGCCACTCATGTGACCAAGCAATTGTATCTGTCCCCACCTGTTGTGCGGGATCTGGAGGACTATATCCCAGGGTCCTTTCCAATGTCACGGGAGGCGTTGGCAGAACTTACACATGCCAAGGGGGCATCTGATTGGGCAGTTACTGCCTACAAGGATGCCCAACTGGTCCGCCTGGACCTGGTATCCCTCAGTGGAGTTTACTGTGTAAACTCTATTTTGCTTGTTTGGGACGTCCTGGCAACAATCTCATTCAAGAATGTACCAGAGATGGGCCAGGCTCATGTGGCTGCTTGCTTCTGCTTCCCATTGGAGCACACCCTGTCTTATCTATTGGATAACTTTGGGCGCACAGTGGGCAAATTGACTGTTGCAGATGCAACAGCCGTCTAGAAGACAAAAATCCTCCTTGACAACTTTGGGTTGGCCTGGAGTGCTGACAAGATGGGAATCCCTGCAGCCATGGAACTGACCTTTGCAAAGACCCGGCACAACAAGAAGATCAGCGCAGTCTATAATAAACTGTGTGAGTTCACTGAAGCCTTTGCTGGGCAAAGGCTTCATCTGGCTATTTACCTGGGGTTCCTATTCTACTTTAGGATGGGCGTGTATGTAGAGGACCTGGATGGGGTCCTTCTGGGAATTGACAAGGCCCGGCTTGCGCTCAACAGGAAGAAGGTCCCCCCTGGATATGACTCAGTGGACCATGTTATCCAGGACGCCCTGGTCCTGGCTGGAATCTACAGGTTTGCGGCCCCGCCTGAAAAGCTGCTGCTTCACCCCCACCTAACCATTCTGCCTTTCACCAGCCAGAGGGAGTTTTTTAATAAGAGCGCATCCACCGTCCACAGTGTGGCAGTGGAGGTTGTGCGCCACCCTTATCACAGGGTGGGTACATACCAAAGAGCCCACTACAGGCGCACAAAATAAAAATATGATTTCAATAAATTTTATTACAATTTATAGTATTTTTATTATAATAAATTCTTATGGTTTTTATTTCAGCAAGCCAGTTTTGCAAAATAAATTGCAGAAAAAGTTTTCATAAAAGCATAAAATTATATGTTAAATAAAATAAATTCTAACTTGTACATTTTAAATTTAATTTTTTTAAAACTATTTTTATATTTATTTGACCAAAATAATTTAAATATTTTTGCGTAATCCAGTATTGAGCGTTTGGGATTACCTCAGATGGCATAATAAAATAATATATAATAAAATAAATAAATAACTTACATCTATTGATGGATCTTCTGAATGTGATTGCGGCTGTGGGAACATCTAAATATAAAATGATAATTAATAAATCTTGAATAGTAAATAAGAGAATGTAAAAAAATTGGACACACTAAGCCTTTAATTGATTGGCTGTTTGGCTAGGCACATAGGGATGAACAAATCAGCGTGGCCATAGAATTTGGCCACGGTCTCAGCTGGGAGGGTGTGGATCCAGGCCTGCAGCAAATTAAAGAGGTCTTCAGTCCCAGTTGGGGTTCCTTGCCTGACAACTTGCTTGAGCCACCCAAAGACTTCCTCAATGGGATTTAGGAAGGGCAAATAGGCTAGGAGGAAGAGAAGGCGTAAATTTGCCGTGGCTGATTGCTGGGGGCCCATTGCAATGCTGGTGTCAATTGATGGAAATTCTTCAAGAATGTCAGTCACTTTGTGGAGACCAACATTGTCCAACACAATGACATTGGTGAAGCCAGGACTTGTGCACCTCAGGTGCTCTTGGACCAATTGGAGGAATGATAGAAAGGTCCTACTTTTATGCAAACCCAATATCATTTGGTAGAGCTTGACCCCCTTTGGACTGAGGAGAGCCACCATCAAGTAGGCTGTGGTGCAGACTGCAGCACGCCAAGCCATCCCATCATTGGAGCCTTTGGGGACATAGCCATAACCATTGCGCATTGATGAGGCAAATGCCAATTTGTCAATATAATAAAATTTGACTGTCCCCTTGGCTTTGAGGGCAGTGTACGCCTCTGCGTAGCTTTTCTGGACGTCAATGTTGGCTGGGCTGTTTCTGTTGTAGGGGGATATCCTGAGCTTTTTCCAAGAAAATTGCATTCCCTTCACCAGATGATAGTAAAATGAAATTGAGGCCTCAATCCCAAAAGTAAATTTAACCATGTCCTGTATATTTGCCAGTTCAAGATGACAATCCTGAGTGATCCACTGGCAGATTGCCCATTTGTACTCCTTGGTGAGCATGGTAGAAACACGCAAGGATTTCTCTGCAGCAAGGACACAACCAGTATTGATGAATTTTTGGAAGGTCTTGCTGGCGTACTTGGGATCCACTCCAACAAGGGCTGTGGCCGCCTTGTAATCACCCAATTCCCACATTAGCTTAAGCAGAATGATGTGTTTGATGCCAGGGATGCGCTTCTGGGCGGGCTTTTTAGCAGTGGAGATTGACTCATTGGCATTGGGCACAACACAGGGTATAGGTACCTTGGTATAGAAGGCTGCAACCTTTTTTAACACCAGCTGTCCCTCATTGGTTTGATAGAACTTGGACTCCTTGTTATCCTCCTGATTGCCATCACTGACGTAGGGCTTGTAGCTAGTATCAAGTACAGGTTTCACCTTCTCCAGCATGGCTGACAGGACCAACTATTGCCGGTACACAATGTCAAACACATACAAAGTAAGTTCTACCTCCTTGTTTCTAACTTTCAATGTAGTGGTGACCTTGGTTGGCTTCCAGGTCAGTTTGAGGACCCAAGGGTTTATGCTCTGCACCCTAGCAGCTTGTGCTCCTTGAACCAGCTGTGTCAGTGCAGCGTCACTATGAAACTCTCCTCTCATGTCTCCTCCTTGAGTAGGCACTTGGGTTGCACTAACTTTATTCTTTGACCCATGAGGACAACCACAACTGCGGCACACAACAGGTGTTTTAGTACTCTGTTGTTGTGTTCCTTCCATTTTAAAATTTAATAAAATATTAAATAGATTTCAATTAAGTTACTCCCTAATTTTATTTTTTGCTTTTATCTGAATATGGATATTTATTTAAGTTTTCCCACCCAATATCCCAATTATAGATTTTTTTATTTCTTAATTAGTTATTTTTGGTTTTACAACACCCATTTTAGAATACTCAAAAAAAATCCACCCATTTTCCTAGATTTTACTGCCAAATTCAAACACCCAACACAATATTTTTAAAATTTATGTTTCAGATCTTGTGCCTTATTTTAGATACCTTGGTATCATTCATGATTACAATATATTGCACACATTGTGAGTGATTTTGTTTGCGTAGTGAGTTGCTATTGTGTTTTGTTTTTGGTTTGAGTTTTGACTCACCTTGCTTGGGTGTATTTTGTCACCAATTCATATAGTAAACATATGTACACCAAAAGTCAACTCACACCATTTTTTGTGAATGAATGTATTTTGGATTTTATTTTGAATGGTTTTGCTTTGTGTGTGAGCCCTTTGTTGCTGTGTTGACTCATTTTGCCCATTAACGCCAATAAACCCTGTTAACAGAGTGTATATTTTAACCTGAGAGTTAGATTTTGTTTAAATCTGAAATCATTTTGTTTAAATCTGAGATATTTCGGTTGTTGCCATAGCTTTTAAAACTACTGTACTCTTACCAGTAAAAATCTATATATTTATTAATTTGTTTTCAAAACGTAAAAGTGTTAATGTTGATACTTTTTAAGTCTGACTTATTTTTTATAAAAAAACTGAAACATCTACAATAAAAAATTAATTGTGCAGTTAAAAATATTTTTCATTAAATTAATATATTGAAATAGGTATTGCACATATAGCTGATTGTTGAAATGTTCATACTATAAATTTATCTGTGGCACTTATTCTGTCTTTAATATATTAAATGGATTGGTGGCTAACAGCAATCCCATAATTTAAGTGTGTGGTTTTATTTAATTTACTATAAAATTTATTATTGATAATAATGTTGAAAATCAAAAATGTTGTCTATTTTCTTGTGATCATCTACTGGGGTGGATTTAAGCAAATTGGAGTGGCACAATTAAGCCTAAATTACTATGCCATCTCCTATTGAGGATGTTGTAAGTGGCAAAGTTGACACTTTACCTTTTTCATATCTAACAACAACTTCTTAACAACTTCACATAAGCACTATGGTAAAGTATTATATTCCAACCCTCAAAATATTATTTTTAATAAAGAAATACTTAACTTTGATTATTTTTTGACTTAATTAAATTTAAGTGAACCAGCAAATATTACCTGTTTTCTGTGTATTTTTGCTCAAATAATAAAATTTAAAAAGACATATAAAATTAAGTGTACTATGAAAAAACAATGAATTTTCAAGAAAATACTGACAGTAACAATGTTTTATCTGAAAATGTCTACATCTTTTTTAATCTTCATTGGGAATTCAGTTTTTTTACTAATTGTCATTCATAATGTCAACACTTTTCACTTCTCATATATGACCTTTATGTTTTACATAATAAAAAATTTGAAATTTTAACATGTTATATTTTTAAAAAAAAATTCATGTTATTAAATTTTTAAATAAAAATTTATATCTAAAGTTACTACTTTTGCATATTTTTTTAGCTTTAATTTGTGATTTAAAACTCTAAAAAATAAAAGATTTACAATATTTTTTTAAAAATTTTAAATTTCACTGAAAGCACTATAAGTATAAAGTTTTGATATGATCATTATTTTAGTTGTTTTGTTTTTAAATACAAAGCTTTATCTCAGAACTTGTTACTTATTATTTTAGGACAATAATACTTCAAAGCAACAAAAGGGCATTAAGGGTCCCTCTAAGCTCACCAAAGCCATTAAACAGAAGGAATCATCATTTAAAAAGGCTGCCTCCAAGCCTTCCCCTAAGCCCTTGCCAAAGCCCTCCCCTGAGAAGAGCCCAGCTCACTCCACTGAGGGAGATAAATCTGATGGTTCCCTTACAGACCACAGTTTCTATAACTTGGCTTCAGATGAGAAGTCCACCAAGAAGCGGCGCCAGGCCCAAAAGATCCCATCCTAGGATAAGTCTCCCACACATGGGGAGAGCAACCTCCAGAATTAACTCATACAGAATGATACATCCTCCATGTCAACAATTTCAAAAATTGTTTTTGCTTAATCTTTTATAATTTCAATTAAAAGATCAAAATAAAAATCAAACATTGCTTCTATTATCAGTGTCAATTATTTAATCAAGAAAAAATAATCTTTAATATTGAAAATAGGAAAAATATTTTTGAGAATTGTTGACATGGAGGATTTTCCACTTGTATGAGTTAATTCTGGAGGTTGCCATGGGAAGCACCACAACAAGCTCCCTTCTTTGCCTCACCCTCCAAGCTCTCCTCATTCAGACTCATCTGGGGACAACTCAAAGCCCCACCCTGATTACTTCTCTGGCTTTCACCATGCTCCTGCTGGCCCCTGGGACCCTCTTGTGGCCCATAATATCTGAAATGTTGATGGCAGATTCAAGGTTCATTATTACCTGCCAAAGTTTTCCCCCATTATTAGTGTGAAGGATGGGCTGGCATGGTGACCAACAGGTACATCTTTTCCTGCAACAATGCCAACCGGGGCTTCAAGAGCCAGCATTACACCTGCAAGGACCGCTCTTGCCCAGTGCGGCTCAACACTGAGCACTGGGAAAAGGTTTGAACTGTAAGAGAGGTGAGCTAAACTGAATAAGTCTGGCTCTCATCCCAGTCAAAGATCCACCAGGATACCATTCAGTGTAGCACTGGGATAGCCGCTTGTATGGGTGTCCAGAGGGAGGACACAGGGACAACTGGGGAAAGTGAGAGTCCAAACCCATCCAAACCAACCCCCAAGCAGCCAAGGAGTGTGACTGGGAATAGGATTGTGGGGGGACAACTTGACCTTGGGAGCAGAGGACTTGGCCTCTGAGGGAGAAGGAACCTTGGGGATAGCTATTTCCAAGAAGGTGGCACAACCAGATCTGGGGGAGGGAAACTCCAGATTATTGCAGGTGAGACTCTTGATCAATTTACAACCTGTAGTAACTAATTCATGGGCGCAACAATGAAGATTCTTGAGAAAAAGCAGAAGGTGAAAGGGATCTTTAACCACATAAGAAGCAGATGAAGACAATCAATGTGAGAGAGGGGGGCTAAACTAACTAAATTTGGCTCCCATCTTGGCAGGAAAAACCACCAGTATGCCACCCAATGAAGCACTGGGATGACTGCTCTAAGAGGGGACCAAAAAGAAGACACTGAGGACAATTGGGGAAAGTAGGCATTTAATCTCATTAACACAAGGCCAGAAAGCAACCACAAAGCCCTAGAGAGAACAGGAGTCAGGAGCACTGGTGCTTGCAAGGGGGTAGACTTGCTATCCTCCAGTTGAGATGAGGAGTGAAGGGAACACCTCTTCTACGCCAGGAGCAAACAAAGCAGGATTGACTGTGGACAAGTCCAGGTCGTCACAGGCCAATCTCTTGGCCAGGGCCTCACCAGAGATGAGGAAAGAGGAAGGCAGGTGCAAGAGGCTGGAGGGATTGTCCCCTACAGGGCGCTCAGAAGCTGAAAGGCAAGACCAAAGGACAGGAGAGGTCAACTACTAAAGCAGCAAAAATGGGGCCAGAGAAAAAACCACAAATTTAATGACTGGGATAATCATTTCAGGAGCTCCAGGGGATTCTGAGTCTAAAGGTGGTATTTTTGCAAGTATTCTTGGTAAAATAATGAGCAACCAGGGTAGTTACTGAAAAATTAATCCAAATAATGGGGCAAGGAGTTGCAATTTCTTGGGGTGGTCTTTGACACCTTTAACAGCAACTGTATTGAAAGCAGACTCAAAAACAAGCAAAAGCAATGAAAACAGTGAATACAAGTAAGTTTTATATGGACTGTTAACTGAAAATTTAAGTTCAAATCATGTTTTAGAAAGCAAAAGCAGTTGAAGAAAACACTATACACTGGAGCTTTTGGTTTTAAAATCAAGAAGGCCAGTGGGTTCAAACAGGGCTGCTTTAAGGTAAGGTACCAATAGAAATTGACTAACACTTTTAAAATCCAAAGGTGAACTCAAAGAAGGAGTTTGAAGCTTCTGTAAAATAATAAAGTGTGCACACAACTTTCACATTTAATGATAATTAAGAATCAACAAGCAGGGGACTGGAAGTCCCCTTGCTAAGTTAAAAGGGAGGGAGTTGCAATTGGTGGGTCACATGACAACCTGACCTGAGTCCAATTGGCTAGAGGAGAAATTTTTCTGAACCCACCCAGAGGGACTGGAGGGTTCCAAACTAATTTCTGGGCCTCCATTTGATTGGCTGAAGTTGGGTTTGGGCATTGGTGAACCATTTGACTTTAGGGAAACTGATGTTGAGCAATCTGATTGGGCAGTCCTAATGCTCTTCAATAATGGTTGACACCAGGCCAGCAAATAGTCTAAATTCATCAGGGTTTCTTCCAAGGGGAAAGGTGGAGGCTGGAGAATCCACAGGGTATGTCAATATAAATCTTTTATCCACAGTGTGAGCTAAATCTTTGAGCAAGTTGAGTAGTTCATCTGGGCTTTGAGTGGATTTCTTTGTATGACGGGGAAAAACATTCCTATCCAAGGCCAAATGGGCAGTGATTTACATTATCCTTTCCTTTTTCCTGGGAATGGATACCCCCTGGGGGAGCGTAGCCACCAAGAAGTTCTTGTTGACTTTGTGGATCTTAAGCGCCAGAAGAGACTTGGGGACCCAGGGCTGAGGGGTTGTTCTTGTGAAATTCCTGTACCATATTCCAACAATTTCCGCAGATTAATGAGCTTACCCAACTGTTGTTGTAAGAGGGGTATCCTTTCCAGGACACACAGTACTGGAGAGCTTTCTAGACCCTGCATGAGGCCACTATGGTCTCTACCTCATACTCAGGAGTCCCATCAACTAAGGTGGGATTGGGCGTGCTGGGAAGATCTCCTTCAAAGGGGGACAGGCAGTAGGTGTTGAAGGTATTGTAAATACAATAGGAGAGAGGGAGGTCTAGCACAAAAGCACCATTACCCTTATCCTCCAAGACTTTGAAGGGGCCCAGTCTCTTGGGGGCAAACTTCATTAAGGGGACCTTCATCCAGATATTGGTAGCGTCCAGCATCACTAGTGAGCCCACTGGGTAGTGAGGAGCTGGACACCTGTTCTTTTACACCGCTTTCTTGTAAGTCTCAATAGACTTGGTTAGGGTGCTGTGGACTTTGAGGTGGATGGACTTAAGGTGGGCCGCCATGTCTGCAACAGCAGGAACTGTTGCTTGGATGGAAGGACCTATCACAAAAGCCAGGGAGAACCCCAAGGTAGCCTGGAAAGGGGATACTCCTGTGGAGGCGTGCACAGTGTTGTTGTAAGCAAACTGAGCTAGTGGGAGATCATCAGACCAAGAATCCATGAAGGCATTTGGTAGCAATGCAGGTGCTGCTTCATAGTTTGGTTGACTCTTTCTGTTTTTCCATCTGACTGGGGATGGAAGGAGGTGGACCTGCATGGCTTAATGTTTAGAATCCCCAGAAAAGACTCCCAGAACATGGATGTGAACTGGGGGCCTTGATTGCTGATGATCTCCTGAGGTAAGCCAAAGTTAGTAAAGATGTGTTTCACAAACAGGTTTATCATTCCCACTGAGTCCAGCATAGTTAGGCATGGGATGAAGACTGAGTATTTGGTGAACTGGTCAACTACTACCATGATGGAGTCAAACCCTCCCAACAAGGGGAGAGCCACCACAAAGTCAACTGAGATGGACAACCATGGACCTTGGGACTGCTGTAGGATGTGGAAAAGGCCTTTGTTCCCTGACTAATCCGGTTTGGAGCGGGCACAGGTAACACACTTCTTAATCCAGGGACCTACCACTTTGGTTATCCCAACCCATCTGTATGTGCGCCTGATGAGTTTGAACAGCTTCTTTGTGCCAGGGTGACTAAACAGGGGGGATCATGATATTCTGTCATGACCCACAGTTTCAATTCCTTTGGAACCCATACTTTATTGTTTTGGTAAATTATCCTATCCTTGAGGAAATAGGGACCATTAGATGCAGATTCAGGGGACATTTTTGCACAGATGGTTTAGCTGTCTGGCAAGGAGTGCTGGGCTACCAGAACATCATACCAGAGCGTGCCGGGGAGAGCAAGTGGTGGGGCTGCCTCAGATGAGGGGGCAGGACCAATGGCCAGGGTCTAGGTAGTAACAACTGGATCTGTGGCTGGGGTTTGAGGGAGAGAAGGGCCGGACTCCAGGAGGATCAAGGACTCTGGGATGACAGTGACCTGAGGATCCTTGTTGCCCCTCATTGGGTACATTGCAGGGTTGCAACTCAGCAGGTCAGGGAGGATGTTGAGCTCCCCTTTCACAAACTTTTACTTGAACTTGTAACCCGTGAGCGTCTACATGACACATGCCTGGTGAGGGAGTAACTTATGGGGCTTGCAGAAATAACAGATGGATTTATGATCAGTACAAACCACAAACTCATGCTGCACACCCTTCAAGTGGTGCCTCCAATGGGTGATGGCGTCTACCACAGCCTGCAGCTCCTTGTCAAACACTGCCCAGGAGCACTTGTTGGGAGAAAACTTCCTGGAGAAGTAAGCAACTGGGAGCTCCTGATTATTGTGCTCTTGAAGGAGAACCGCCCCAGCAGCCATATTAGAGGCGTCACAAGCTACAATGAACTGTTTGCTTATGTCAGCATGGAAAAGCACTGGGGTGGAGACAAAGACCCGCTTGATGGCCACAAAGGCCTCCTGGCATGCAGAAGCTCATACAAACAAGGCGCTCTTGCCTGCCAGGGGGTGCAGGGGGGCAGCAAGCTCAGAGATGGCAGGGGAGAACTTCTTGAGGAAGATCACCATACCCAGAAAGCAGTGTAGCTTCTTATGATTCTGTGGTGTAGCCCTTCCCAAAGGGCCTTTGCCTTGTCAGGAGAGACCACATGGCTATCCTTCAGAGCCAAGTTACCCAAAAAGGTGACCTCAGACTTGAAGAACTTGTACTTTCTGGGCTTGATGAATAGCCAGGCCTTGTGGATGGATGCTACCACAGCCACCAGGTCCTTTGTGTGCTGCTCAGGAGTGGGGGAATCAATCAGAATATTTTCAATGTACACCACAGCACAGGAGAAGCAAAGATCTCCCAAGGCATCCTCAATGACACGCTGAAAGATCACAAGAGCGTTCTTCAAGCCAAATGACATGACCTTGAATTGGAAGCAGCCATACCAAGTTTTGATGGCTGTAAGCCACTTGTCCCCCTCTGCCACACAAACCTGGTTAAAAGCATTAACAAGATTCAGTTTTTAAAAGACACAAGACTTGGCAATGGACTAGGCAATTGAGGCTTCTAAGGGAAGGGGGTAGCAGTCTGGGACAGTGACCTTGTTGAGGAGGGTATAATCAATTCACGGTCAAAGGGACCCATCCAATTTCTTAGCAAAAATACCAGAGAGCTAACCAAGGAGGCTTTCTTGACTATCCACCCTTTTGCCAGAATGTTGTCCAACCACACACCTAACGCCTTATCTTCCAATTTGCTAAGAGGGTACATCGGGGCATCAATTTTTATGAGGTCAACTGTTGTTTTAAAGGTCAAATTGTGGAAAGAGTGTAGAGGAAAAATACAGGATAGAGTAGCGTCAAAGGCGTCCTTGAAGGGGGCAAGGATAGCCAGGAGAGTAAAGGGCTTGGGAGGGGAGGCCAGGGTTGCCGCAAGAGGCAAGTAAGACTCAGGCGGTTCCCACCCAAAGGGGAGTAGGGGGAAAGAGCCTGGAGATCCTTCCAGCTAGAAGTGAAGCTTGTTGGTGAGGCAGTTGATCTGCACCAAGTGGTGCCACCACCATCTCACACCCACAATTACGGGATACAGGAGGTCCTCAACAGCGGAGAATTTACTCACAAACACATGTGAGGCTGTACAGTAGCTAAGTGGGTTAGTGAGGGGATAGGTGAGAACTGGTACCTTGCTAGAAGCTATAAGGCTCTGAGGGGGAAGTAAAGAAAAACCCAAGGACTGAGCCAGGGCCAGGTCCATAAAGTTGCTTACAGCACCTGTATTCACCAAAACTGTAGCCTTGGCTTGGCAGGATCTGGTATAAAAGGTTGCAGAGAAAAGAAATTACAAAAGATCTTCTTTATTCTACAGGGTCAGAATAGATGCAGTACATTTGCAGGAAGAAACCTCAGGGATGGCAGCAGAAGCTTCAAAGACAGGGAGGAATCCTGTGGCAGTGGGCCAGTTGGGAGCCTGGCGGGGACAACACATCATATTGATGGCAGGCGTCTTGGAAGTTTGGCCGCAGGGGGTTTAGCCTGGGTAGCCTTGGAGGCCAGAAGATGGGCCAGCACGCCTGACTTAGGCTGGTAGGCTGGCTTGGCTCCCAGCTTGCGGCCCACTGCAAAAACTTTCTTGATGGAGGTGGGAGCCGGATCCCATGCACTCTTCTCTGCCAAGGCGGCATCCAAGGAGTTGCAGAACATGGCAACTGCCATCTTGGAGGGGATATCCAAGGAAGCTGCCTTCATGGCAAAGCACCTGACGTTAGAGGCAAAGTTGGCAACAGCGCCCATGTTGACACTAAAAATGTTGACAGTGGCCATGTCAACACTTTTAATGTTGACACTATAGTAAAGTGACAACCCAGTTTTACTTAATGTTGTTTCCTGGATGTTGACACTTTTTTAATTAACAAAACACTTTACTCTAAACATTTTTAATATAAAAAATATTTTAAAATACATTATTAACTAAAATGACCCCAGAAAGTTCAAAAATGCAATAAAAAAATACCATGAGTAATAAGAATAAGGAGATATAAGCAAGTATTTTTCAACTTACTATGTAATATACACTCTTTATTATAAAATTATTTTTTATTCCCATAAAAAATAAAATTCCAATAAACCAAAAATAAAGATATTTTATATATAATAATAAATACAAAATATAAGAAAATTCTATATTTAATTTATTACACTTTATATAAGCATAACTGAAAATATCTCATAGCTTAAAGATAAATTAACAAAATATAAGATATTTCTTACTAAACTATACTGAGACTAAACATAAAGCTTACCATTTATACCTAAAAAGATTAGTACTTTCCAAAAAAATTAAAAAATTAAAAGTTTAAAAGTAAAAAATATATAGGCAAAGCAAAGCAAAGTTTATTTGGCTAATTAAAGCCACCAGCAAGAGCAGTGGCAACATCTTCAAGGTACTTCTTGATCTCTGCCACCTTGTACTTCTTCTTCACTACCTTCTGCATATCCTCCTGGTAGTCTTGCTCCTTGGACTTCCTCTTCTTGGGGGCCACCCAGATGGGCAGGTTGCAGAACTTGGAGATAGTCCGGGCCTGCTCCTCTTGTAGTTTGGAGAAGAATTTGTTGAACTTGGGGTTGGTCCCAAACTTCATCTTCAGGTGCTTATGCCAAACCTCAAGGCTAGAGGTGGTCTTCATCTCCCCCTTGAGGCAGGCGCCTTGACAGTTCCAAGGGGCAGTGGCCCTGCTCTTACCTCTCTGGGCAGTCACCTTCTTGCCCACCCATTGCCGCTCAAAGTACTCCAGGTAGCCTTTGAAGATGGTGGAGTGCTTCTTGATATAAGCATCCTCCAGGAGGGCCTCAAAGCCAAGCCCAGTATGCTCCAGGCGCACAAAAGCCAAGGCAGCAAACTGGGTCAGGGCAAAGCGGCACTTCCCCTTACCATTGTTAAGATACTTGTCAAAAAGGTCCTTCTCACTATTGAGATTCTTGACAAGGGCCTGCCAAAAATGGAAGAAGCAACCCTAGAATTCTCCATCAAAGGTGGCCTGGAAGGCTCTGAACTGAGCCTGCTCAAATTCCATTATTATAACCTTTGGCCCAAGTGAGCGCGCATGAGCTAGCTGCTCAGCGGCTAAGGTTGCTTCATCCTTCTCAGCGGAGGAGGGATTTGCCCTTGTGGTGTGGGTGGGAGGGGGAGCTGGTTGACGGGAAGGGAGCTCAAAGCTTCCTGGACAATCTTGAAGGCTCTGGCATAGACCTCTGTCTTGGCACCAGGAAGGAAAAAGAACACAAGAGGGATAACCTGGTCATTGAACTGTCCATGCAGGACCCAAAGCTGCTTAAAGAGAGGGGGGCAAGCAGCAAATGTGCCGTTGCACAGCCAGGTGGTAGCAGTGTTCAGCTGCTCCAGGTTTTGGGTTGTGGCGTAGTCTACAATCCTATCCTCCACTTCCTGACCATTGTCATGGAGCAGTAACATCTCACCATCCTCTGTCTTCTTGAGGGCATCTGTGAGGACCAGGTCCTTGATGTTGGTGGCACTCTTGGCCAGGGGATTGGAGGCTTGACGCCTATCACTCACAAACTTGACCAACTGGGTGTGAGTAGGGACCCTCTTGAGTTTGGTAGGGGACAGGTACTTGCAAGCAAGCACAGCCAGATGGGTGGCAGAAAGGTCTTTGGAGGTGGGCATAATCTGCACCAGACACCACTTCAGGAGGCAGGAGATGGTATTATTGGGAATGATGCAGGTATGCTTGCCCTTTATGGTTTGGATCAGGTCCCAGCGCTCAGTGTTGAGCTGCACTGGGCAGGAGCAGTCCTTGCAGGTATAATGCCGGCTCTTAAAGCCCTGGTGGGCATTGTTGCAGCTGAAGATATACCCATTGGCCGCCATGGCGGGCCCACCTTTGACACTCATGATGGGGAAAAACTTAGGTAGGGTGGAAGGAACCTTGAACTTGCCATCAACGTTGCAGATGTTGTGGGCCATAAGAGGGTCCCAAGGGCCAGCAGGAGCATAGCGGAAGCCAGGGAATTAATTGGGGCGGGGCTTTGAATCATCCTCAGATGAGCTTGAAGGGGGAGAGTTTGGTGGGGGTGGGGAAGCAGAAGGGGGCTTGTTGTGGTGCTCCTCATGTGCAGGAGACTTATCCTTGGGAGGGGTCTTTTTGCCTTGCTGCTTCTTCTTGGTTGGCTCCTCATCAGAAGCTGAGTTGTAGAAACTGTGCTCTGTAAAAAAGCCATCAGTTTCCTCTCCCCCAGTGGAGTGAGTAGGGCTCTTCTCAGGGTAGAGCTCAGGGGAGGGCTTGGGGGATGGTTTGGGGGTGGCCTTCTTTGACAAGACAGGCTTCTTTTTGGTGGCTTTGGTGAGCTTGGAGGGATGCTTGGTACCCTTTGGCTGTTTGGAAGTGTTCTTGTCCTAAAATAATAAGTAAAATGGTTGTAAATAAAGCAATGTATATAAAAAACAAACAAAACAACTTAAAAAGCATAATATATAAAAAGTAAATCTTAGATGGCTTTTCTTGGCATTTAAAAGTTAAAAATTATTTTTATAGTTTTTATTTTATACAAAGTTTTAAATACAAAAATTAAAATTTAAGAGAAATATGCAAAATTATTATATTTAGATATAGATTTTATTTTAAAAATTAGAAAATATGAAAGAGCAAAGTCAAAAATACAACATATCAAAAAATGCAAAGTTTTTTATATAAAACATAAAGTTTTATATGTGAGAACTGAAAAGCGTTGACATTATGAGTGACAATTAGTAAAAAAAGCTGAATTCTCACTGTCAATTACAAAAATTGTAGACATTATTTTTGACAACATTGTCACTGTCAACATTTTTTGAAAAGTTACTATGTTTTTTCATAGTACACTTAATTAAATTTACGCAGGCTAGCAAAAAATTAACCGTTTTCTGTGTGTGTTTTTCACATATATAAAAATTTAAAAAAACATATGAAAATAACTTAAAAAATTATCAAGGATCATTATTTTTTTATTAAAAATAATATTTTGGAGGTTGTAATATGATATTTTACCATTGCACTTATATGAAGTTGTTAAGAAGTTGTATTCAAGTATTGAAAAGGGTAAAGTGTCAACAACATCACTTACAACATTCTTTATATGAGGTGGCATATTAATTTAAGCTTAATTGTGCCACTCTAATTTGCTTAACTCCACCCCAGGGGATGATCACAAGCAAATAAACAACATTTATGAGTGTCAACATTATTTTTAATAATAAATTCTATAGTGACTTACATAGTAAGTCACGCTTAAATTATTGGATCACTGGTAGCACTTAATCCACTTAATATATTAAAGCTGGAATAAGTGCCACATAAATATTAATAACATGAACCTTTCAACAATCAAATATATGTACACTGTCTTTTTTAATATAATAATTCAATAAAAAAATATTTTTAAATGTGCACTTATTTTTTTACTGTAGATGCTTCAGTTTTGTTATTAAAAATAAGTTTGGCTTAAAAAGTGTTAACATAGACACTTTTACGTCGTGAAAACAAATAAAAAAAGCTAATTTTTATTGGTAAAAGTAAAGGAAAAATCAGGTTAAATTGAGTTTTTTATTAAGCTTAATATTAGATTGTGTCAAGATGGCCACAATTTTGTTGTGTTTTCTGGGTTTGCACCCCTGAACGCTTTAAAAAAAGAATTAAGCTAGCACAACTAGCAAAAAACAAAGGAGATTTAGAGTTTTGAGTTGACAGTGGCCATGTCAACAAAGTGTCAACATGGGCGTTGTTGCCGCAAGGTTCAGGGCATTTCCCTTGGAACAGAGGGTTTCAAAGATGACAGAGGCTTTTGAACCCAGGGCAGCCACCGCAGAAGAGACCAGCGTGAGGAGAGAAGAAGTAATTCCAAATTCCTGGCTTTGGCAGAGGAGAGTGCGCACCCAGAGGCAGGCGTCACTGTTGAGAGCATCCAGGAGAGCCACTTATCTCTGAGCATTTGAGATAGGGGCATCAAGAGATGCTGAGTCTGCAGAAAGACAAAGCTGCAGCTCACCAAGAGCATCCAGAACCTTTTCACAGACAGCCACGGAGGGAGGGGTACAAGGAGAGACCAGGTTGATATTCATCACTGATGCAGCAAACTAAGCTGTGGAGGAGGAGGTAGACTTCTCACTGAGACAAGACTTGAAGGAAGACAGAAGTGACCTAGCCCACACCAAAGAAAAGTCAGCAAGGAGCAATCCTAGGCTGGCACAGACAAGGGCAAGAAGCAAGCTCCAACACTAGTGGCAAAAGGCTTCAAAAGCAGAAAAAATTGGCTTGTTGATTATGTGAGAGAGGGGGCTAAACTAACTAAGTTTAGCTCTAATCCTGTCAGTACAAACCACCAGGATGCCACCCAATGAAACACTGTGATAGCTGCTCTAAGAGGGGATCAAAGAGAAGACACTGAGGACAATTGGGTAAAGTAGGCATTCAATCCCATTAACATGAAGTTGGCAAGCAACCACAAAGCCCTAGAGAGAACAGGAGTCAGGAGCACTGGTGCTTGCAAGGGGGTAGACTTGCTATCCTCCAGTTGAGATGAGGAGTGAAGGGAACACCTCTTCTACGCCAGGAGCAAACAAAGCAGGATTGACTGTGGACAAGTCCAGGTTGTCACAGGCCAATCTCTTGGCCAGGGCCTCACCAGAGATGAGGAAAGAGGAAGGCAGGTGCAAGAGGCTGGAGGGATTGTCCCCTACAGGGCGCTCAGAAGCTGAAAGGCAAGACCAAAGGACAGGAGAGGTCAACTACTAAAGCAGCAAAAATGGGGCCAGAGAAAAAACCACAAATTTAATGACTGGGATAATCATTTCAGGAGCTCCAGGGGATTCTGAGTCTAAAGGTGGTATTTTTGCAAGTATTCTTGGTAAAATAATGAGCAACCAGGGTAGTTACTGAAAAAGTAATCCAAATAATGGGGCAAGGAGTTGCAATTTCTTGGGGTGGTCTTTGACACCTTTAACAGCAACTGTATTGAAAGCAGACTCAAAAACAAGCAAAAGCAATGAAAACAGTGAATACAAGTAAGTTTTATATGGACTGTTAACTGAAAATTTAAGTTCAAATCATGTTTTAGAAAGCAAAAGCAGTTGAAGAAAACACTATACACTGGAGCTTTTGGTTTTAAAATCAAGAAGGCCAGTGGGTTCAAACAGGGCTGCTTTAAGGTAAGGTACCAATAGAAATTGACTAACACTTTTAAAATCCAAAGGTGAACTCAAAGAAGGAGTTTGAAGCTTCTGTAAAATAATAAAGTGTGCACACAACTTTCACATTTAATGATAATTAAGAATCAACAAGCAGGGGACTGGAAGTCCCCTTGCTAAGTTAAAAGGGAGGGAGTTGCAATTGGTGGGTCACATGACAACCTGACCTGAGTCCAATTGGCTAGAGGAGAATTTTTTTCTGAACCCACCCAGAGGGACTGGAGGGTTCCAAACTAATTTCTGGGCCTCCATTTGATTGGCTGAAGTTGGGTTTGGGCATTGGTAAACCATTTGACTTTAGGGAAACTGATGTTGAGCAATCTGATTGGGCAGTCCTAATGCTCTTCAATAATGGTTGACACCAGGCCAGCAAATAGTCTAAATTCATCAGGGTTTCTTCCAAGGGGAAAGGTGGAGGCTGGAGAATCCACAGGGTATGTCAATATAAATCTTTCATCCACAGTGTGAGCTAAATCTTTGAGCAAGTTGAGTGGTTCAGCTGGGCTTTGAGTGGATTTCTTTGTACAACAGGGAAAAACATTCCTATCCAAGGCCAAAGGGGGCAGTGAATTTACAATCAACTCCAAATTGGGGGAGGTGGACCAGATCATTATCAGAACAGGCGCCAAACTAAAAACCACAAATTTAAATAGTGGAATCAGCATATCTGACGGTACTGGGCAAATGAATTGTTTTAAATCATGAGCTAGAAATAGACAGCTAAAAAACTGGCCAGGGCGGGCTTCAAAACTGGGGTCAAAGATACAGAAATTCTTTAAGGAACGGTATCATATGATATGTCCTAGACAAAATCAACAGCAAAAGGGTTTTGAACTTAGTTTTATGACTATAGGGGTAAAACAGGATATCTTAAAGCAGCAGGAACAGACTCTAAAAGCAAGGCAAAGCAAAAAAATTTAAACTTAAATTAAGAAATTATAAACAATTTGATACTAATTTTAAGGATCAAGATACAGTTTTAAAAGTGTCTAAGATAAGCCCTAATATTACTACTAACTCTGACTCTAGGGACTTTGAAAGAGGCGCCATAAGTTGAGAGACAATGTATAAGGTAAGGGAAGTATATAACCTTTACTAAAAACTTAAAGGAATAATATATTCAACCAAAAGGTGCCCAAAACTTAATATTCTTAAAGATAGTTAAGTCTAAAACTTTATTTGTTAAGAATGAGCAAGCAGGTGACCAAAAGTCCCCTGTCTTGCTATAAGACACCAAGTTTGAATTTGGAGGTCACCTGGCCTTGGCTAGTCATTTAATTGGCCAAGGTAGAATTTTTCCCGGAATTTCAGGAGTCTTAGATAGTTTCTCATCAATTTCTGTCCCAACCTTAATTGGCTGGTGCCTAAAAAGCACTTAAGAATGCCATTATTTCCATTCTGGATGAATTTTGTTGAATTGACTGAAGTGTGTCCTGATTGTTTAACCTTCATCTGTTTTAAGTGAGGACAAAACCAAGCCAACAAGTAGTCCAAATTGATCAGGGATTTCTCCCAAGTAGGAAAAAATTCAGAGCATTGGTATTTACTATCTGGGAAGGGTATTCCAATACAAATCTCTTGTAACCATGTGGGCTAAATCCTCAAGGGAATTAAGTGGTTTGACTAAATTTTGAGCTGTTTTATTTGTATGTTGGGGGGAAATAGTCCTATCTAGGGCTAAAGGGGGTAGCTTACACAAACTATCAAGGGCAAGCACACTTGTGTGATGCCCAATACCACCATCTCTTGCCTCCTGAAGTGATATCTGGTGCAGTTTATGCCCACCTCAAAGGACCTTTACCCTACCCAGCTGGCTGTACTTGCCTGAAAGCACCTCTCCCCCACCAATATGAAGAGGGTGTCAACCCACAATCAGTTGATGAAATTTTTTTTAGCAATAGGCGCTAAGCCCTCAGCTCCCTGGCCAAGAGCCCCACCACATTCAAAGACCTGGTCCTTACTGATGCCCTCAAGAAAACTTAGAATGATGAGATGCTCCTGCTCCATGCCAATGGGCAGGAAGTGGAGGATAAGATAATAGCCTACACCACAACCAAAAATCTGAAGAAGCTCAACCCTGCTACCAACTGTTTTGTGACAGCACTTTTACAACCTGCCCCACCCTATTCAAGCAGCTTTGGGTACTGCATGGGCAGTTTGACGCCCAGGTTATCCCCCTTGTTTTCTTCCTTCTTTTATGGTGCCAAGACAGAAGTCTACACCAGAGCCTTCAAAATTATCTGGGATGCTTTAAGCTCCCTTTCCACCAAAAAGCTCCCCTCTCATTTACGCTACAACAGCAAACCCTTCCTCTGCTGAGAAGGAAGAGTCTGCCCAGGCTGCTGAGCAGCTAGCTTATGCACACTCACTTGAGCCAAAGGTTATCATCATGAACTTTTAGCTTTCTCAGTTCAGAACCTTTGCATCTACCTTAAATGGAGAACTAAAGGGATGCTTCTCCCATTTTAGACAGACCCTCATCAAACATCTCAAGAGCAAGAAGTGTCACAGTAGGTTCCATCATGCTGGGAATTATCCGGCCAAGTAGAAAGGCTCAAAAAGCCAACAAAACATTAACAAAATTGAATAAATTAACAGATTTAAATCAAAAAGTCAATAGAAAATAGGTTACAGCTGCTCCGGTTTTCCAATTGAATCCAATTCCCCTCTGTAAGTTGACATTAATAAATCAATGTAACTTAAGGGTCACCAGATACAAGCTCATTAATCAGCATGGTTTTCAGAAATTGGTCACACAAGGGTTCTTTGCAACCTGGGCCAGATACTTACTTGACAATGTGGAAGGAATAGGAGCCCAGGATCCAGGCAGTATTTCTTAGTCAATTTTTGATATATATTAAATAATTTTCACTTTTTCAACTCTAAGAGTTGAGTCCTCTCAAAAATTTACTCAATAAAAATCAAATATCCCTTGGTCTAATTTACTTTTAAAAATACATCCTGTAGTTGGATTATTGCAATACATCCCCTACAATCTTATTCTAAGCCAGATCATTACCAGAAGATGGGGCCCTGCAGTTGGAACTTTGTTGTTGGTACTGCCCAATGTTAATTCAATGCCTGCCAATCTTGGAGTGGTTTCCCTGTCTTTGAACCTGAAAACTGTGTTGCATCTCAATGTCCTGAATTTTATTCTGAAGATACTCTGATGCTTTCCCAGGCTATTTATCTTGGACTACTTTGGTTGGGATTGATTATTTTACTTAATCCTAGTATCTAATTTGGAAATTTTACAAAACAGTATCTGAAGCTGTGTTGGTGGTTAATCATTAACTCTATGTGGATTTGGGTGGTAATTCCCCATCATTTAGAGACAGCTTCATATTATCCTGTGATTTCCGTCACAAGAAGGGCCTATTTGAGAAGTATCTAAACAATGACAAAGGGGAGTGCTTCTTTGCCTTGACTCAGTTTGCTGCCTTGGCTTTTGTGCAGCTGGATCACACTGGGCTTGGCTTTGGGGCCCTTTTGGAGGATGCTTATCTTAAGAAGCACTCCATCATTTTCAAAGGCTACCTTGATTACTTTGAGCGCAAATGGGTATAAAAGAAGGTGACTGCCTGGAGAGGTAAGAGTGGGGCTACTGCCCCTTGGAACTGCCAGAATGCCTGTCTGAACAGGGAGATGAAGACAACATCTAGCCTGAAAGTTTGGCATAAGCACCTGAAGATGAAGTTTGGGACCAACCCCAAGTTCAACAAATTCTTCTCCAAGCTACAAGAGGAGCAGGCCTGGACTGTCTCCAAGTTCCACAACCTGGCCAACCAGGTGACCCCCAAGAAGAGGAAGTCCAAGGAGCAAGACTACCAGGAGGTCGTTCAAAAGGTGGTGAAGAAAAAATACAATGTGGTAGAGATCAAGAAGTACCTAGAAGATGTTTCCACTGCTCTTGATGGTGGCTTCAATTAGCCCAGTAAACTTTGCTGTGGTTTTCCTGGATACTTTTTACTTTTGAATTTTTATATTTATTTATTTGGATTTTAATAATCTTTTTGTTTAAATGGTAAGTTTCAGATACATTTTCAATGTGGTTTTGTAAGAAAAATATAATATTTTGTTAATTTATCTTTAAACTATGAGATGTTTTTAGTTGTGTTTATAAAAAGTATAATAAATTAAATATAGAATTTTTTATATTTTTTAGTTGTTATAATATATAAAATATCTTTATTTTTTATTGGAATTTTAATTTTTATGGGAATAAAAAAGTTTTATAGTGAAGAGTATTTTTTACATAGTAAATTGAAAAACACTTGCTTATATCTCCTTATTCTTATTACTTATAACATTTTTATTACATTTTTGAACTCTCTGAGTTCTTTTTTAGTATAATAATATATTTTAAATTATTTTTATATTGAAAATGTTCAGGTTAAAGTGTGCCATTATTTAAAAAAGTGTCAACATCCAGAAGATGACATTATTACAAACTGGGTTGTCACTTTACTATAGTTTACATGGCCACTGTCAACATGGGCGCTGTTGCTGTATCAGCTGTTGCTCTGTTGCGGGAGGACAGTATCACACTGTTTCTTTTGGGCCTTAAAAGGGCGCAACTAATTGTGATGAAGTACTTTGTCCTGTATTCTCTTTCCCAGTCCTTGTACCAGGTAAGTGTTATTGTCATTTACCTTTAACACAGGGGTGTGACCCACTTTCTCTGATTGCAGCTTACTCTTATCTGAGTTTATCACCCATACTTAATTGCCCACATTGCACCTGTCTTTGATAGGAACAAATGTGTCTTGGATGCATTTTTTTCTTCTCCTCTTGGCCATAGTTGGCATGAAGTATCTGTGGATATGAACAGGAAATCACTTTGCTGGGTATTTTCAACTTGGACAATGTTTGGTTGGGTTCCGTACACTAGTTCAAAGGGGCTCTTCCCAGTGGAGCAGTTAACTTGTGTACAACACACAAGGAGTGCTGTTGCCAATTGCTTATGCCAGTCCTCAGGTCTCCTGACGGTGAGTTTAGCAAGGGCTTGTACTAGGATACCATTGAGCTGCTCTACCCTGCCATTTTCCTGAGGATGGTATGGTGTAGTCACTATGTGTTTAATCCTGTTTTTAGTAAGATAGTTATTTATGTCTTTGGAGGTCAATTCTTTGCCCCCATCTGTGATCAATAGTTCTGGCTTTCCAAACTTAATGATAATTTCCTTGCCTATGAATTGTTATAGGTCATTCTCAGTGTGGGATTTGACAGCCTACACCACTGGCCAGCAAGTGGAAAAGTTGATGGCAGTGATGATATACTTCTTGTTATTGTTTTTCCCAGGCATGGGCCCCACAATGTCAAGGGCCCATACTTTGAAGGGTAACTGGTAGCAAATGGACAACACAGACTTAGGCAGAGTGATACTTTTTGTAAACCTTTCATATACTTCACATTAGTCAAGAACTTCTTGGATGTCCCAATATAGAGTTGGTCACCATACTTTGTAATTGAGGAATTCATAAAGGTTGCGGCTCTTGGTATGCCCCAAATCTCTATGATAGTGTATAATAGTGTCAACTCTTTGGTGTGTGGGGATATACAGGATGGTGCTTCCATTGGTCATCTTTTGATGTAGCATCCCATATACATCCATGAAGAGTTGTTCATTTTTGATGACTGTTTCTTTAGTGATGTTGGTAGTGCCTGGGGGAAGCCTTTGTCTTTAGTTTGGTGTACCAGGAGGGGACAGTCTGAGTCTAGGCTGTTTCTCCCTCTTGTGGCTCTGACGTAAAAGCAGGAGAGCATGTTTGCCATGGCAAGTTCAGGTCCTAGTTTATATTAGATAATCATGTTAAACCTTTTGAGAAGCACCATCTAGCGCGCCTGGATAGGTTGGCTTGTGTTTTGAAATATATGAGGAACTTATGATCAGTTATGGCAGTGAACTCCTTGTGAAGCTCCAGGTAGCAGTACCACTTGACAAGAAAGTGTAAAATTGCTAGTAGATCCTTATTGTAGATGGGGTAGCGGCATTTGCTGTCTGTCAGCTTGAGTAACTTGTAGGCTACAGGTAGGAAGTTGCCATTGGTGTTCTTGATCTGCAGTACTCCCCCAATGAACGCATCAGAGGTGTCTGTCTCCATTTGGTACTCTCTGTCTTGCTTAGGGTACTGTAGAATGGGGTGGTTGTAAGCTTTTCTTTTAGACGCTGGAAACAGAGGTCACATTGGGGGTCCATATAAACTTAGACTTGGTGCCAATTATGGCCAACAGGGGTGCTGTCAAGACACCACAGTTGGGGATAAAAATTCAGAAGATTCAAGCCATCTGTAAGATGCCACTGCCAAAAGACAAGTCCAAACTCTGTAAATTCCTGGGGATGGTTGCCTAAATCTTATTGTCAGGCTTGATGTCATCTTCCTTGGAAACCATGTGTCCTATGAAAGGGAGTTGTTCACAGTAGAACAGACACTTAGAGGCTTTGGAAAGTAGTTTGTGTTAGGATAGGATCACAAATACTGTCTGTAGATCCTTGTTATGTTGCTCAACAGTAGGACTGTATATGATGATGTTGTCTAAGTATACTGGGGCATTTTTGACAATGTGGGGGCAAAGACCTTGAAAATGAATGTGAAGAAAGTTGATGGCTCATTGGCCATCCCAAAGTTAAGTACAATACACTTGTATGATCCATATTTTTTCAAAAGGCGGTCTTGGGGATGTCTTCCTCTTTGATACAAATTTGGTTATATCCAGCAGTCAAGTCAATCTTCAAAAAGACTGTTGCCTCACCCAAGGCATCAAAGAGATCATTGATGAGTGGGAGAGGGTATCTGTTCTTAATAGTGACTTTTTAAAAGCAAAGTAATAAGTGACTAGCTGTAGGGATCCATCGTTCTTTATCACAAAGAATACCACGGCACCAAAGAGTGACTGTGAGGGTTGAATTAGCCCTGTTTCCAGGACTTCCTTGAGGTAAGCACACAGTGTGTTGTCCTTGTTGGGTGTGAGGCAGTAAATGGATTGTGCCTTAAGGACTGCACACTTGAGTTGGATGGTGTGCTGTATGTGTTTCTCATGTGGCAAGCCTGGGAGGGCCTCCTTAAAGATATCTGGGTTCCAGGTCACTATTTCTTGATCTTAAGGGGTGACAGTGTCCTGCTGGTCCTTGAAGTGTACAACCTTGTACTGAAAGGAGTCCCAATCAAATGCTTTGAGGATATCTTTTTCTCTTAGGTCTCTGTAATGTGTACAAATACATGATCTTGAAGAAGTTAGTCAACCATGCCAGGATAAATTTAGTGATTGACTCCCTCTTGTTAGATGGTCAACACAGAGGTGGCCCAGTCTATTTGGGGGCTATTTTTTGTAGCCAATCTAAGCCAAGCGTCATGTTAAATCTGGGGAAGTCAATAATGGGTCTTTGGATGGTGGAGTGAAGGCTTGCTGGTGTGATAGAGAAAGAGGAATTTTCCTGTGTAATAGTGATATGATGTTCATAAGCTAAAACCATATTATTAATCCGCAAAGTATTAGTGGCTACCCTAAACTTGATTAAAAAGTGACTGTTAAAAAGGGTTTGGTCTGTGCCTGAGTTCAATAGTACTAAACCTGTGTAACTTTGAAAGCAGAAAGGGTAAGATATCAATTATTGGGATGTCTGACAATGATGTAGACTACCAGGTCTCCTGAAGGAACCTGGATAATTAGACACTGGTCCATGTCTTCAGGGTGATACTCATTGTTAGGCAAGGCAGAAGTTTGGCAGGGAGAGCTTGGCTTGCTCAATGATCTCCCTGGTCTTTTCCCTCATCCTAATTATCCTGGGTAGTTGTGACTCTAAAGTGATTATGGTTTGATTGACCATTGTTTCTGTTACTGTGACCATTTGAACCTGAGGGTTTATTGCCTGCATCTTTTTTGCTAGGTGCAGGGCAACTGGAGTGTCCTGGCATGTGAGATTCCTTAGGACTTTCTCTCTTCCCAGTCTTGTCCTTATGGAGAGTGTTGGATGTTTGTTATGATTTCTTTTCCTTGAGGTAAAGGCTCTTCAGGTTGGTCACCTGGTCCAGGTTGGCATGTCTCATCACGTGCAACTTGTGTGTGTTGTAGTACATGAGATGAGTAGCTGGGTTGTCAAATGCAATGTCTGAGGGTGCCCATAGGCAAAGCTCCTTGTATGTGAGGGTGAGTTCTTTTACTGTGCCAGTCTTGGGCAGGTTCTTTACTTGGTGTATAATCATGAGGGTGATGTCATTTATTACAAATGTTGCCAAGAAGTCTCGCTTGAAGGTGTCCTTGTCTTTTTTGATGTGGTCTTCATGCTACTTGTTGCACCAGGTTTCTGTGTTGTATGTAAGGCAAATCGTATCTCTGAAATCCAGAAATGCTGTGGGAATTCCATTTGTGCCAGCTTGTTCTGGGTGGATTGTATCCATGCTGTGATGCTGTTTTCTTTGGCTCCTGAAAATGATTTCAAGGAGGCAGAAAAAAAGTTGTTGGGCTTCATGGGCAGGCATGATAATTTTGTCTGTCACTCAAGGAATGGCATTAGGCGCTTGGAAGAACCCTTGAGCTGATAGGGTGTTGAAGGCAGGAACTGGAATCACCATGTTCTGATACAGTACAAATCCTTCTGGTATTTTGGTTCCTGGCATGTGGGCTGTCCAGTCCACAGGGAGGCCAGACATAATTCTTTTGTATATTTGTTGACTGCAGAAAGTACAGGCAACATGTAGAGTTTTGAAGGGAAAGATAGGATGGAGAACCTACTTGTGCTACCATTGATATAACTTTGCTGTTTTAGTAAAGTTACAAGGAGGAAATATGTAGAGACTAGATCATTATCTATATTGAGATATTGGAATTATATAGTTTGAGTGAATCATGGATAGTAGGAACATGATAATGATGATCAATTGGTTAGATGGTTAGGGGTTGGCTTGATCTATATATTGATTCAAGTGTTGAATCAAGATATCAATCCTTTAAGATCATTGATTGCTCATGTTGCTATTTCTGTAAATTTGAGTTGACTTTCCCATTTGTTGTGAATGCCAATATTCACACTTTATTGATTTTGCTGTAGTTGGGTTATTTTGAGGATCAATCCCTTGCTTTTGCTTTTGCTCCTTGAAATGGGTCTTTTCCAAAGTGGGAAATTTAAACTGTTTGGTTTCTAGATTCCCTGCAACTCACTTGCTCCACTCATGCCTGTGGCAAGTGATCCTACTGTCTGTGTATTGTTTTGTGATATCACTAAACAATATAATTTCCATTTTCTTATCCTCAATGAAATTTAAGCTCTATTCACATTTCTGTCTTTGTGTTTTCAAGTACTTTGGCGCCTCTCTCTAGCCACAACTAGTAGAGACTTATTATTCAGGGCCACAAGGTGATCAAATATCCTCCCCTACCAACTAACCAAGACTTAGTATAAATACAATCTTAATATTAGGATTTTCTGTTGTTTGTCTGTGCTGCGCCTCAGAACACAACAAAAATGGTGCTCACTACAGGGTCTGCAAGCCCCTTGGTTATCCCTTTTGCCACTATGTTTGCAGGCCTGTCTCCCCCTCTAATACAGGAGCTGTCTTTGCCTGGAATTACCAGTCCTCCTATTGAAGAAGACATCTTGGACCCGCCTATTGTCCCCACTGTCTTGAGCCTAGGAAATGATTCCTGTCTAGTAGCTTACCCCATGGGTACCCCAGACTTTGAGCAATTCATGGTGATAGCCCTTGGAATAGCCTGTGATAGAGAAATCTCTTGCCTTCACCTACAGTTCAATTGAGCAGAATATTATGAGTTAATTGTTGCTCCACAGTTCTTGCAACATCCCCTCTCAGCTTCTGACTCTGCTGAACATCTACTGTCATCCTTTGTGTAGCCTGTCTTAGCACATCATCAAATGATGTTGGGGCTTCATGTACAAGAGATTTTGTCTCTCCAAGCTGCTGTAACTAATCATTGTGATCTGTTTGCTGCCTACTAGCAGTGGATTCACTCCCTGTTTTCTTTGGTATCTGATAATCAACACAACTCCATTACCTCTCAGGATTTCTTGGTTGCTTCAATAGAGTGAATGTGCTTATCTATCCCCAAATATGTCAGGGAATGTCTGCATGAATTTCACTAGCTACAACAACCTTTGCAAACTCAAGTAGACTCCACCCTGAACACCTACCTATCTGATTTTGAACAACTTGTGGAATAACTTAATGTGTTTAGCACCTACTCCTTTGATCAATTACAACAGGTAGCAGAACTTGCTTATAGAGGTCACCATGATCTACAAGAGGAGTTTTATCAAGAGAGAACTTCAAGGGCTGCCTCCATTGCCAAGCTTCAAGCCCAAGTAAACAAGTTGTCTGCGTCTAAACAGGATGCTTCTCCTTCTCCTCCGTCTGATGACATGATGGATAGAGAACAGAAGTTATGGGAAGCTATCAGAGAACTATGTGCATCCACTTGTAGTCAAGGACATCCTACATACCTTCTGCAGTCAAATGCTCAAGTAATTGCCCTGACTGCACAAGTTACTACTCTTCAACAAGAAGTTGCTGTTATTTGTAATACTGTGGCAAATATCACTAGTTCAGTTGGGCTCACTGACAAAAATTGCTGCTGCCCAGGGTTTCATTGGAACCCTCAAATCCAGTGTGCTAGGTAGTTGATTTCCCTATTCAATGAAGTGGACCATCTGAAAAGGATCACCTCAGCCTTGACAAGGATGTCCAAGAGATGAGTGAGTTAATTGACTCTGTAAATGACAGGTTCTCTCTTTGTATCTTGGTAGGACCTTCTTTGACCTATTGTTTGGCTGAGTTTTCAACTGTGTTGACTATTAATGGTCAACAGCTAGATGTTTCTGAGTAACAGACTGACCATGCCAACAATTTGGGTTCCCATACCTCTGAGACTTTGACCACTATTGAAGAGAGTGCCTGCCAGCTGTGGGAACAACAACCCCCTCAGAATCAGAAGCTCAATTCTCTCCACATATTAATGTTCTTGATAGTAAAAATGGTGGCCCTACTCCTGAAACTCACTTCAAGCCTACCTTCAAACAGGTCTTTGACCCTAAAAGGTCCGGTGTTGAGGCTTTTCTGACCATCTACAAGACAGCTATGCAAAGTGCCTCTGATGAGCTTGATAAGGAGCACATTATAAACTGCTTGCATTCAATCTGCTAGGAGGTGGTAGTGCCTGAAATTCCCTTCATTGACACTTGGGAGGAAATGAAACAGCTTCTGATTGATGAGTTTGGTGAAAACCTCAGTTTAAAAGTGAAAAAGAACGCTTTTATGCACATTACATTCAAACTCAAAGAGACTTTGGATGAGTTTACTGACAGGTTCTATATAAAAGGATAGTAATTGATCACTATCAGGCAGCTGACAGCTCATGAAGCCTACATGGCTTGCACTCAAGCCCTAGAAAGTCAATCAACTTATGTGCCTCTATTTTAAAGCGCACACAGTCATGCTCTTGTCTATGAAGAGAATAAAGACGTTTTTGCAGGACATGCACTTCACTCACTCTGGATCTGCTGTGCGTGAGAACCAAGCAGCCCCTAACTCTGGTTCTCCTTCCCGTGGCCCTTGCATCTTTGCTATGAACTCTCATAACTCTCCTAGACGTCAAGGTTGCCATGACTGTGTATTATGTACTGAGGTGTGACACAGACACACAACAGGAATTCTAACCTTAGGATTGGGTTTGTACTAAGTCTCATTTAGATTTCAGGGAAGGCTATGTAATTACCTACTGGCCCTGAATGAATAATCTCTACTAGGTGTGGCTAGAGAGAGGCACCAAGGTTCTTGGAAACATAAAGACAAAAATGTGAATAGAACTTAAATTTTATTGGTGATAATAAAATATGATATATAATTTGTAGCTTTACTAAAACAGTAAATGGATGGTAGGATCACTTGCCACAAGCATGAGTGGGGCAAGTGAGTTGTGCAGAATCAGGAAACTGAACAATTGAATTTCCCAATTTGGATCCAGACTCATTTCAAAGGGCAAAAGCAAAAGAGAGATATTTGTCCTCAAAATAATCCATCAAAGTCAAAATCAAAACATGGTGAATTTCAGCATTCACAACACTGTGGACAGATAGGTCATCACTCTTGAGTCTTTAACAATCCAGGGTTGAAGGTGCTGATCCCAGGGACCAGGCAGGAAAAGAGCAGTCAACCTAGAGACAGAGATGCTCTTGGTTGACAATTCTTCCCAGTCTCCTCCAGCTCCCCTGTTCATAGCAGACTCTGAGAATGTTAACTCTGAGGCTCCTCCCATTCTGCTATTATTCCATGATATCTCTGATGATTCAGACATGTATGATTCAGACATTGATGATTCCTATGAATATGAATATTCATTTCTAGTAGTTCCTGAAACCATTGTGGTCCCTTACAAACTATGCTCTGGAAAGACTACAACTGTCACAGTAAGTTCCATAATGCCAGGGATTATTTGGCCAAGTAGGAAAGCTCAAAAAGCCAGTAAACCTTTAAAAAAGCTGACTTATTTAATGGACTTGAATCAAACAGTTGATTGCAAATAGATTACAGCTGCTCCAGTTTTCCAATTGAATCCAATTCCCCTCTGTAAGTTGACATTGATAAATCAATGTAACTTAAGGGTCACCAGATACAAGCTCATTAATCAGTATGGTTGTCATAAATTGGTCCCACAAGGGTTCTTTGCAACCTGGACCAGATACTCACCTGACAATGTGGAAGGAATAGGAGCCCAGGATCCAGGTGGTATTGCTTAGTCAATTTTTGATATATATTGAATAATTTTCACTATTTCAACTCTTAAGAGTTGAGTCCTCCCAAAATTTACTCAATAAAAATCACTTATTCCCTGGTCTAACTTACTTTTGAAAATTCATCCTATAGTTGGATTATTATGCTACATTTCCTAAAATTTAATCCTTAGCTGTATTATTACGGGAAGATGGGGGCCTTCTATTGGTGCTTTGTTGTTGTTGCCGCCAAATGTTAATTCAATGCCTTTCAATATTGGAGCTGTTACTACTACTCTTGAAGCTGAAACTCATGTGCTATCTAATTGTCCTGAATTTTATTCTGAAGATACTTTGATGCTTTTGCAGGCTATTTATCTTGGGCTACTTTGGTTAGGATTAATTATTTTACTTAATCCTAGTATCTCAATTGAAAATCTCACAAAACAATATCTGAAGCCACATTGGCAGTTAATAATTAATTTTATGTGGATTTGGGTGGTAATTCCCCACCATTTAGAACCGGCTTCATACTATCCCAAAATTTCTGTCACAACAACCACTGCCAAGCCTCTGCCTGAAGCCAAGGAGGTTGTCTCTTGTCCATACCTCAAACAATCTAAGAGATTTCCTGTGATTGTGGAGTCTTCTGAAGAAGTGGCTGAAGTATCTGATGCTGTTATCAAAAATATATCAGTCTCTCTTCCTCTTCAGACTGTCTACAAAGAGTTCCCAGGTTTGAGGTGCATGATCAAAAAGTGGTACAAAGAACTATCTGAAGCCCAAGACATCATGGCCGTCCTCTCACCCTTTGGTTGTACCACTACTTGTGTAGAGATATCCATCCAAAAAGTGAAGATCAAGGCCGTCTTAGACACTGGATCTCCTGTTAATGTTGTCTCCTCAAAGATTGTCAAGAAACATAAACTTGCACCAACCTTAATTACCACCAGTCTTATGATACATCTAGGTTATCCATGACTCACACTACAAGGGCCTATTCTGCTCTCCCTATGCAGTTTGACAAACTACTCTTGGTTGTGCCTACTTTAGATTTAGAGAAAAAGAGTTACAATCTTCTATTTGGCATCAGGTTCCTTAGGGAGTACAATGGGATTATCAACTTAAAAGATGACTACCTCTCTATTTTAGGATTTGAAGTCCCCCTGATTTTTGAGTAACCTGTCAAAGTTCCTGGAAAACGCCTCAATACATGCGCCTTGGAGTACCCTACTGGTGTCTTCACCTTGAAGTAATATACCCACTCTTCCAACATGAAGTGTGCTCCTATGGCCTGCTCTGCGTCTGAAGGAATTTTAATCCTGGCCACTTCTGCTGTAACTATCCCCCTGGCTCTCAAGCCATCATGGACTCTCATATATCTTACAAGTTGCCTGAACACATGTTTCTAGAGCTTTAATTGCCTCCCTTGCTAGGCTGCAATGAACCCTACCTCTTCCCTGGGATCCTAGATGTCTCTCACAAAGATCCTGTCCATCTTTTGGTAGCCAATTTAACAGCTCTCCTCATATCCATGTTGAGAATCCAGGTTGTTGGCTATGGCAAGCTGCCAAACGCTCCTAATGTTCTATCTTTACATCTCTTTGGCACCTTCCAAGACTTCAACTTACCTGAAGATGAACCACAGGTCCTATTTTTGTTTACCACTCAGGACTTCCCACAGCTGTCCCCTGTTCAGCAGAAAGAAGTAATCAACCTGTTGGATCATTTTTTGGATATCTTTTCTAAGGATAGCACTGACTATGGTCTAGATAAAGGATTTACTTATCAAATTGATACTGGTGATGCTCCCCCTTCCAAGCTAAACCTTATTATTGTAAATGAGTAGAAGACGCTCAAGTATCTAAGGAACTCAAACAGAAATTAGACCCTGGGTTTCTTGCCCCTTCACTGAGTCTTTGGGCCTTACCTTTGCTCATCTTGAAGGAAAAGAATGGGGTTCAACGCATTGTGATATTCTATTGAAGGTTGAATTCCTTAATCAAAAAGGTTTCTTATTCCTTGCAGCACATAGATGATGTGCTCTGCGTCTTGGAGGCTCTAAATTCTTCTCAGCTATGGATTTGGCATCCAGCTACTGGCAAGCTGACCTTTCTCCTGAAGATAGGCAAAAGGCTGTACTTATCACCTCTTAAAAAATTTTTGAGCCCACCTGCATGCCTCATGGGCTATGTGGTGCCCCTGCTACCTTCCAACAAGCCTTGGACTCCATACTTTGTGACTTGAAGCTCTCATGTGTCCTGGTGTATTTGGATGATATAGCCGTCTATAGTTCAACCTTTACTGATCATCTAGACCACCTAAAAGAAGTGTCCCTTAAGATTTGAGAGGCTTGCCTCAAGATGAAACAGTCTAAATGTGCTTGCTTCAAAGAACGCCTCAAGTTCTTGGGTCATAAAGTAACTCAGACTGAGATCCAACCTATGACCAAGAAAGTTGAGGCTATTAACAAAATGCTTCCCCTACCAACCTCTGTGAATTACAAGTCTTTTTGAACATGATGTGTTATTATAGACAGCTTATCCCTGACTTTGCTGATACTAGTGATCCTCTGGTCCAACTGTTAGGAAATTTCTCCTTCAAATGGATCGCTAATCAGCAACGGGCCTTTGAGACTGTGATGATCCACATGTGAGCGGTTTTTAAAGCAAGGGTTGATTTGGCCTCAAATAAAAACGCTATGCTGAAGATTGACAGTGTGTTGTTAGTTTGTTGCAGGTAGAGGCCTAGTAGGGAAGGATGGCTACTAGGGGAGGTAAGTCCTGGCTAGTAGGTGGAGAAAGACTACTAGAGGCAAAAGTTGTCCCCACCCAGCAGAAGATATTAGCTTCTATGGGCTAGAGGTCCTCACCCATCAGGGAACTGTGGCTTCTAGGGGTGAGGAATGACATAGTTCAGCAGGGAACTTTAGCTGTTTGGGGTGAGGAGTGATTCATCCTGATGGGTAGTGTGTGCTACTCAGGCTGGATGTTGTTTAGACCCTGGTGGGTAATGCAGGCTGCCAGGGTAGGAAAGTATGCCAGCATGGTAGGCAATGTGGCTACCAGGGCTGTGAGTTTTTGGACCCCTGACAGGTAACATGGGCTGCCGTGGAGGGGATGAGCTGTGAGAGCTCTATGTACCCTGATACGCTTACAGAAGGTCTGTGAGCAAGCACTCTACCTAACAGAATGGTAGGGTGTCCTTGTTTATGTCCCTATGAGAGCTTTTGGAAATCCCAGAGTGAGCATTGGAGGGCATATGTTGTGTTCTGAGGCGCGGCACAGACACACAACAGAAATCCTAACCTTAGGATTAGATTTGTGCTAAGTCTTGGTTAGATGACAGGGAAGGCTATGTGATTACCTTGCAGCCCTGGAAGAATAATCTCTACTAGTTGTGTCTAAAGAGAGGCGCGGGAGTACTGAAGACACAAAGAAAAAAATGTGAATAGAACTTAATTTTCATTGTGAATATGAAATGGAATATAAAGTGGTTGGGAATACCACAAAACACTACCAGTACAGTAGGATCACTTGCCACCAGCATGAGTGGGGATAGTGAGTTGCGCAGGATCAAGAAACCAAACAATTGTATTTCCTGAATCAGTCATCAACTCATTTCAAGAGGCAAAAGCAAAAGAAAGATATTCATCTTTGAAATGGCCCACCAAAGGCAAAATTGAAACACTGTGAATAGCTGCATTCACAACATTGCCTTCCTCTAGATTGGCCTTAAAGAAGTGATATTTACAAAGGAACTTTGTGTTTACTCAAGCAAAAGGACGGCCACTAGACAGGAGCTTTACAGTGTATTTGGGCCCTCACTTAAAGGTTACTTCCAAAGGGCCAATCCACAGAGTATCCAGCTTATGTATGCACCCACCTACTCTATGTTAGTAGTAAAAAACATGGTTGCCAACATCAAATTCAGGAAAGGGGGAGCGTCCAGCATTATTGGGAGAAAGTTCAAGCATCTTGGTCTTGTATGCAGAAGTGTAGGCAGTGGCCTTTATATCAATTATGCGGTTGAATGGATCCTTGGTGTGGTCGTCAGGATTCATGGCCTTATCAGAGGAAAGCAGGGGGGGCCCAAGAGCTATGGGGTAGTAGCCTCTCACCCATACAACATGGCAAAGGGGGAGTACCCTGTGACATAATGTTTGCTAAGGCAATACGCAAGAAGAGCAGCAGGTAAGTATAGGCCCCAATTAGCAGTGTCAGAGTAGGTGAGCTTTCTCATGATGGAGACCAGTGTTGAATTTGCACACTTGACTGCCCCATTGGTAGAAGGGTTGTAGGAGGCAGAGAAAGACTGGTGAGACCCCAAAGCTTTGACAATAGAGTTTACCAGCTTGGCATTGAAGTTAGTCCCATTATCTGAGAGCAACACTTGAGGACAGCCATGGCTGTAAAAAACATCTTGTAACAGGAAGGCAGCAGTTGTTTTAGCCGTGATGTCCTTTGTAGGGTGAGCTTCTACCCACTTGCTGAAGTGATCAACAGCAATCAGGATATAGCAACACCCAGAACGTGAGTGGGGGAGAAGACCTACTGCGTCAATGCTGACTGTGTGAAAGGCATGTTGCAGGGGAACTAATTTTAACTTGTGATCAGCAGCTTGAGGCCTCTGCAGCTGGTAGTTGTGGCAACTAGCTAAGACTTCTGGGATCAGCAGGCAAAGGTTTTCCCAGAAGTAATTCTTCTGAAGCCAGTCAAAAGTCTTGACAATGCCTCCATGCCCAGTCTATTTATGAGCTTGCAACACCAACAAGAGGCAAAGTCTGGGTCATACATAGGGAAGATACTGATCTTGTACCTTTTTGAAGAGTTGATTGTTGTTTATGAGGGTATCTTCAGATAGCTTGGACAAAGCCAGTTGTACCTCTTCTGTTTCCCTCTCCCAAGAAGAAGGGTATCTAATTAGTTTGTACAACTGGTCAGTCTCTTCAGGATGTAAATCAAAAATGGGCATCCTGGATAGCCCATCAGCGTTCTGATGTTGAATCCAAGGGCAATGGAGCACAATGAAGTCATAACCTTTCAGTTGTAGGGCCCATCTAGCTAAGCGCCCTTCTGGCTCCTTAAGTTGTTGTAACCATTTAAGCAAAGTGTGGTCAGTGACAACTGTGAAATGGGTACCATACATGTAGTGGCAGAACTGTTTGACTGCATGCAACATGGCAAGACACTCCTTCTCTGTGACACTATAATTCTTCTCATGCTTGTTTAGTACTCAGGAAGTGTAATCTACAGGATGGTCTACACCCTTATTGTCTAGTTGGGCCAGAATAGCTCCAATAGCAAGATTGCTAGCGTCAGTGTATAGGATGAACTCCTTATCATAGCCGGGATACACTAGGATTGGCGCCTCCTTAAGTTTTAGCTTAAGGGTTTCAAAGGCTTTTTGATGACTGGCAGTCCATTCAAAGGGAACATTGCGTAACAGCTGGACTAGAGGTTCACTAGTATTGGCAAAGTCAGGGATAAACTGTTTTTAGTAGCCCATCATCCCTAGAAAGACTTGTACCTCTCGCAGGTTGGCGGGTGGAAGCATTTTGTTGATGGCTTCAACCTTCTTAGTCATTGGGTGAATCCCTGTCTGGGTTACTTCATGGCCCAAGAATTCAAGACGCTCTTTGAAGAAGGCGCACTTGGAAGGTTTTAGTTTGAGGCCAGCCTCTCAAATCTTTAGGAACACCTCTTTAAGATGATCCAGGTGGTTGGTGAAGGTAGCGCTGAAAACTGTTATATCATCCAAGTATACTAGGACGCCCAACAACTTCAAGTTGCAGAGGAGGGAGTCCATGGCCCTTTGGAAGGTGGCTGGAGCGTTGCAGAGTCCCTGTGGCATGCAAGTAGGCTCAAAAGCCCTTCAGATGTAATGAATGCGGCTTTTTGGCAATCCTCAGGCACAGATCAACTTGCCAGTATCCAGATGCCAGATCCATTGCAGAGAAAACTTAGAGCCTCCAAGACGCCAGAGAGCATCATCAATACATGACAAGGGGTATGAGTCCTTCTTGGTCAAAGAGTTCAATTGGTGGTAGTCCATCACAATATGATGACCTTCATCTTTCTTCTTTAAGATGAGTAGCAAGGATGCCCAAGGACTTTAGAAAGGTGCCAGCAGCCCAGCGCCCAACAGTTGTTTGAGCTCTTTAGATACCTGGGCGTCTTCTACACGGCTGCAGCAGTATGGTTTAGCACGGAAGGGAGGAGCGCCGCCAGTGTCAATCTGATGGATAACTCCTTTGGCTAACCCATAGTTGGTACTGTCCTTATATTAGATGTCAGAGAATTGATCTAGAAGATCTAGCACCTCTTTCTGTTAAACCAGGGACAGTTGGGGGAAGTCTTGTGCCGTGAACAAGGATAGGACTTGGGGTTCATCCTCAGGTAGATTAAAATCTTGGAAGGTGCCAAAGGGATGAAGAGGCAGGACATCAGGGGTGCTCAACAACTTGCCATATCCAACAACCTGCCCCCTAGACACAGTCATGAGGAGTGCAGTCAGGTTGGCTACCAACAATTGAACAGGGACTTTATGGGAGATATCTAGGATTCCAGGACAGAGATAAGGTTTGTTGCTCCCAAATGAGGGGGGAGAGTACAACTCCAAGAAGATTTTTTTAGTTAGTTCATATGATATCTGGGAGTCTAGGATAGCCTGAGAGCCAGGGGGGATGGTGACAGCAGACGTGGCTAGGAGAGGGATCCCCTCAGACTCAGGACAAGCCATGTGTGGACATTTCATGTTTGAAGAGTGGGTGTGATATTTGAGGTTGAAAACCCCAGTGGGATATTCCAAGGCACATGTCTTGAGACGTTTCCAAGGAACTTTAAATGGCTCTTCAAAGATCAGAGGGACTTTTTATCCTAGAATAGAGAGGTAATCATCTTTCAAGTTAATTATAACATTATAAACCCCTAAGGAATTGAGTGCCAACTAAGAGATTGTAACTCTTGTTTTCCAAGACAACTACTGGCGCAGCCAGGAGTAGCTTGCCAAACTGCATGGGAAGAGCAGAATAAGCTCCTATAGCGTGAGTCATGGATAGCCCAGCAGTACCATACAACTGGTGATAGTTGAGGTTGGAGGCAATTTTGAGTTTCTTCAAAAGCTTGGAGGAGATAATGTTGACTAGAGAGCCAGTGTCTAAAACGGCCTTGATCTTCACTTTTTGAATGGATATCTCTACTCAAGTGGTAGTGCAACCAAAGGGTGGAAGGAAAGCCAAGATATCTTGAGTCTCTTCTATTTCCTTATCCCACTTCTCAATAATGTATCTTAATCCTGGGAACTCCTTATAAACATTTTGGAGAGGGAGAAAAACAGATACATTCTTGAAGACAGCGTCAGCATCCTTGGCAGCTTCTTCTGACAACTCCACTAACACAGGGAACCTCTTAGCCTGAGTGAGGTAAGGGCAAGAGACAACTTTTTTGGCTTCAGGAAAAGGCTTAGCAGTAGTTGTAGTCTTTCCTGATTGCAACTTATAGGGGACTGTAATGGTTTCAGGAAAAGCCAGGACAGAGTACTCATATGCATTGGCGTTGTCAGTATCAGAGTCATCCAGGTTAGAGTTGTCAGAGATATTGTGGAACAAAAGGAGGATAGGAAGAGCCTCATTATCAGCAGGCTCATAGTCAGATATAGAGGGACAGGTTGAAAAAGACTGGGAATAATTGTCAACCAAGAGCGGCTCTGTCTCATGGTTGACTGTTCTTTTCCTGCCTGCTCTTTTGGGTCAGCTTCTTCAACCCGTGGGTTGGTGCAGACTCGAGAATGGTGGCCTATCTGACCACAGTTATGGCAACCTTGGCGTCAAGGAAGATTTTGCAAGTTCATGATAAGGATGCAAAGACCACAGGAAGATGAACCAGAGTTAGAAGTAGCTTGACCTTCCCTAACAACTGCTCCAGAATGGGTAAGGTGCATATCCTGCAACAACGTCTTTATGCTATTCATAGAGGAAAGCATAGCTTTATGAGCTTTGAAGTGAAGTCACAGAAGCTGGTTAACTTTGAGAGCTTGAGCGCAAGCCATGTAAGCTTCATGGGCTGACAATTGTCTGCTCATTATCAGTTGCTATTCTTCCATGTAGAATCTGTCTGCAAACTCAGCTAGCGTCTCTTTAGGCTTGAAAGCAATGTGCATAAAAGCTTCCTTTTTTACTTCCAGGCTAAGGTCACCACCAAACTTGTCAATTGAAGCTGGCTCATATCTTCCCACTGTGACTGTACTACAGTCACTGTCATGAATAACGGCATTCACCATGTTTTGATTTTGCCTTTGGTGGGCCATTTCAAAGACAAATCTCTTGCTTTTGCTTTTGACTCTTGAAATGAACTGGCTTCTGCTTCAGGAAATATGATTGTTTGGTTTCCTGAATCTGGGCAACTCACTTGCCCCACTCATGCTGGTAGCAAGTGATCCTACTGTCCTGGTAGTGTTTTGTGGTATTCCTAACCACTATATATTCTATTTTATATTCACCAATAAAAATTAAGTTCTATTCACACCTTTGTCTTTGTGTCTTCAGTACTTCTGCACCTCTCTCTAGCCACAACTAGTAGAGATTATTCATCCAGGGCCGCAAGGTAAACACAATTGCCTTCCCTGTCATCTAACTGAGACTTAGTACAAATCCAATCCTAAGGTTAGGATTCCCCGTTGTGTGTCTTTGCCGCGCCTCAGAACACGACAGTCACTACTGAGTATTTAGCCAAATAAATGCTCCAAAATACAAATATGTTCTGTTTTTGCTGTTTATTACATATAGATAGGTTTGTTTAGAATTCTTGAGGGAAAGGTTCCTAGAAACTGGATATCTATGTTTAATAAAAGAACAGAATATGGATGTTTAGTTAGGTTAGGCTAACTAAAAGAATTAAGTCAAGATTGGCCAAATCAATCTTGGAGACTAGGCGTCTCAAAACAGGTTAGTTAATTGGGAAGATTAATTAATAAACATGAGCTAATATAATTAATGAGGATTTAATTATAGTAGGTAATTGCCTTGACTGTGTCAAGAGGTATGGTTAAAGATAACCATGTTAAAACCCCCAGAATTTGGGTTAAAAGCGCCGCGTTGGCAAATTTATTGGATTAGAAGCGCTGCTGCACCGCCTAATGGATGTGAGAGACGCCGCTATCAAATTTTCTCAGGCGCTGGGGCGCTGCTGCTCCGCCTGGGGGAATTGCTGGGTGCCTGGTTTGAGTTTCAAAGCAGTTTAATGGGTTTTAAGGTGGAAAACATTAAATGCAAAAATAACTAAATAAAGGCAAGGATGCCTAGGAATTCAGGTTTGATCAGCTGGTTCCCAGTTGGCACACTGATAGCTGGGTTTAGGATGTGCAATCCACAGGGTTTTGGCGCTGGGAGCTGGTGAAGCTCCATGCCAAATTGATACATTGGGTTGAATGAATTCAGGTGACTTCTGCCCATTGTAGGTCAATTCTTGTAGATTGAGAATTGTTGGTGATCTTTCAGGTAAAGATCTATGTTGGATGACTCAAATTTCATAGACTACGTGAAACAAACCATTGGTTGATTCAGGAACCAGAGGGGTTTTCAGCTGTGTATGCCCTGAATGGTATATAAGCAAAAACAGTTAAACATTAATAAAGGATATATTCACATTATTGGTTTTGACGCTTTCCCCTCACCTATTTTTCAATTATCATGCCTTCTTTGTTAAAATTTGAGAGAGCCAAGTTTGGGGTCCTTTGTGTGGAAACCGCTCAGCAAGAAAGGAGGTTCCTACAAGTACATTGGAAGAAGCTTGGACCAGCCTGGAGGTCACTAAGACTGTTCCTGCCAAATCTTTAGTATAAGTAAAGGCTGTGTTCAAAGAGCTGTATTCCAATTATGTTGCAAAGGAAGGGACTCCTGCCCAAGGAAACCAAATTTATGCTCAAGATGCCTGGAACTTATTGGTAGGATGGGATGAAATATTGCAACAAGTAAAATAGATGGCAAATTGTGAAATCAAGGCGTTGAAAGCACGAGAGGAAAAAAGCGTTGAAATCATGGCTTGTTGGCGGAATGACAATAAAGTGTTATCCAATAAAATTGCCTCCCTGGAGGCAAAGCTCCTTGAAGCTTTGTCCCAGGAAGATAACAGCAATAAGAGTCAAGGGCAGGATATTGGCAGGATGGACTGGTTAGGCCTGGATCCGTCACACCCATGTCTCAATGGTGGGTAGTTCAGGCACCACCTCCTCCTGACAAGTTGGATGTAGACAGGTCAGAATATGTTCTTTCTTAACCTTGTCTGATGCTTGTCTCATGGCAGTTTTGTAGATAGTTAGAAAAGCTGCAATGGTTGAGGTTCTAGGGTTAAAGACTTGCTTAAAGGTAGGCTTGAAGTGTGCTTTGGGAGTTGGACCACCATTATTGCTATTGAGTACATTTATACGCAGGGAAAACTCTGCTTCAGATTCATAGGGGGGCTGTCTAGCCCATAGTTGGCAAACACTCTCTTCAAGGGTAGTCAGGGTGTCACCAGCATGGGCACCCATATGGACAGCTTGAGTGGTCTGTTGTGCAGTAGCATCTAGGCGTTGACCTTGGGTGGTCACTATTGTGGAGAGCTCAGCCAGTTGAGAAGTAAGTGATGGCCCCACTGAGAGGCAAGGGGCAACCTTTCATTCACAGAGTCAATCAAGTCAATCATCTCTTGTATGTCTCTATCCAGCTCAGTATGGTCCCGCTTCAAATGATCCACCATGTTAGCTAGGGCAATTAGTTTCCTAGCACATTGGATTTGAGGGGCTCCCGGTAAGCCAGGGCAGCAACCATCTTTTTCAATAACCCCAATTGGACTAGCAGCAGTTGCCATCATCTCACATAGGGTGGCAAGTTCTTACTGTAGCTCCGCAACTTGAGCAGTCAACTCAAGCACCTGGGGGTCAGGTTGAGGCGCCTCAGCAGGACGTCCTTGACTGCAAGTAGTTGTACATAGCCTCAAATAGCGTCCCATATTCTCTGCTCTCAATCTGCCAAGTCATCAGAAGGGGGAGAGGGCAGAACATCTGGCTTGAGCGTAGATAATTCATTCACTTGACTCTGGAGTTTGGCTATAGCAGCAGTGGTGGCAGCTCTTTCTTGATCAAACACTGTGCTGGGTTCATTAAGGCCATTAGCAGCAAAGTCCACTACCTGCTGTAGTTGCTCAAAAGAATATGTGCTGAATGCATTGATCTGCTGCACAAGTTGTTCAAAGTTGATGAGATAAGCGTTTAAAGTGGAATCTACTTGAGTTTGCCAGGATTGTTCTAGCTGGTGAAACTTGTGTGGATGCTCTCTTATATATTTGGGGATGGACTGGAGCATTTGTTCAATAGAATTAACCAAACAGGTCTGGGAGGTAAAAGAGTTGTGCTGATTGTTAGATACCAAGGAAAACAGAGAATGGATCCACTGTTGGTAGGCAGCAAACTGGTCCCAGTGATGAGTAACTGCTGCTTGTAGAGACGAGATTTCTTGGACGTGGAGCCCCAACACCATTTGATGGTGGGCCAAGGCAGGCTGCACAAAGGACAATAGTAAGTTCTCAGCGCAGCCAGCTGCTGAGAGGAGATGCTGTGGAATTTGAGGAGCCACAATCAATTCATAGTATTCCACTTGACTGAACTGCAGATGAAGGCAAGGGATGGCTCCTTCACGGGCTATTCCAAGGGCTACTGCCATGACTTGCTCTAAGTCAGGGGTACCCATGGGTAAGCAACTAGGCAGGGACCATTCCTGAGGTTCAGTATAGTAGGGCAACCGCCAGAATTAACTCATTCCACAAGTTGACTTACTGAATGTTGAAAAATTGTTGACATTCAGTAAGTTGACATTATTTTGGTATTTATTTGCCGGAATCGGGCATTTCCAAAACTAAGCTAATTTTTCATAGTGAATTATTAAGTCAGAATTGCAAAATTAAAAGGGAACAGACATAATGTCAACACCATTTGAACGAAGGCTTAATTTTAAGCCAAAAAACTAATATAATTTACTATGAAAATATAAGTTTCTTTGTACTTTTACATTAAGGTCAACTACAGTAAGTAATATCTGGATGTTGACCCCAAATAAGAATCCATAAATTTCTTAATAAAATACACAATATTCTAAAAATAGCTATTTTTAATAATTTATACTACTGTTTTTATTGAATATATATTAAGATAAGCATTGAACAAAGACATATGCCATTTTTCAGAGCATTCTTTGTATTATTTAGATATTTACTGTTATTTTAAACTCACTGGATAAACTATAGTTTATTTCCGGAAGTCCACTTAAGCCAACACATATGTTAAAACTAGAAATTATATGTATTTATAATGTCAACTTTGTGTCAAATCAACGTGTTGCCTAAATTGCAACAAAGGGGTTTGGCTAAGCAAACAAAGTGACATAATTTAAGCAAGATTTAATAGGAGAGTTGCTATAAAAGAATGCTGACTGCCTGAATGTTGACACCTTCACTTATTTATTAGTAAAACACTGCTGCTTAACAAAAAGCACACATACAATGGTATGGTAATTCAGGCCAAAGTACCCAGGGCTGTACTTCAGACTTCCCTCTACAATCCCTATTATTTAGTTTTCATAAGTTACATATGCAACTCTTTAATTTTTTAAATTTAAAAATAATCAATTTTGGCCTTAAAAAACCAACTCCAGAAAATATTAACCAAGCTCTATAAGTGATTTACATAGTGTTTTCCACTTTAATGCTGACTGTCAGTATGTTGACGTCAAAATTAAAGCATTTTTTATGCTGAAAAACTAAATTAAATATTTTTGACTACTGTGACTACCAGAATGTTGACTTTTTATTTAAGCATGGGTTTTTTCTATTCTTTACTAATAAACTAGCTCTAAAAGCACTTTTCATACTTCTATAAACTATTTACTTAATAATAAAATTTAAAACAAGTGATTATTATTTAATTTTATTCATGTCTCACATGATTATTCTTACTTTATGAACTCTACTCTAATTATTGTAGGAAAAATCTTCCAAGAAGCCACAAAATAACCCCAAGTCAACCAAGAAAGTACCTAAAGCCTCTGGAAAGGCCCAAAGTCCCTACCACAACAAAAAACCAGCCAAAGAGCCCTCAACAAAACAGAAGACAAAGGAGAAGACCCCAGACCCTGAAAGCAAAGAGCCCTCCCCTGCCCCCTCCTCTTCTCCAAGCTGGTATCAATCAGAAGGAGATGAGGTTCCACTAAACAAGCAAGGAAGAAAGAAGATATCCAAGAGTCCAGAACCCCAGCCAAGCCCAGATGAATCAAGCTCAAAGGAATCAAGTCCCAAGGAATCAAGCTCATCCCAGTCCAGAAAGCGCAAGAATCTAACTTCAGATAATTCCCCTCCACCGCCCAACAAATCTGCACCTCCATCCTCCTCATCAAGTATCAATAAAGAAGATCCTGATGATTACCTGTCTGACTATCATCAAGCACCAATTGGCCCATGGGATCCCCTAAAGGTTCACAATATATGTAATTTCAAAGGAGAGTTTAAGCTCCCAAAGAAGTTCCCTTGGTTTTTCCCTCTAATGTCTATCAAAGGAGGTGAAAGTTTAGTCTGTGATGGCTATGTTTTCAATTGCAACAATCATAAGAGAGCAGGAAGAAACAAGCATTATGTATGTGAAGATAGAAGCTGTGCTGCCAGAATCAATAGAGAAGGATGGGATAAAGTCACTAGTAAAAAAGGAGAGCACACATGCAATGCTCCAATAAATCTTATTGAAAAGCTTCTAAAGTGGTACCTCTACCAAAAGTGTCCCAGTCTCCAAAGATGTCAAGGCTTCTGATCTGGCAGTTAAGGCCACCACACACCTAAGTAATGAGAACCTGAAGCTCATCCCTGACTGCAACCAGTTAGTGAAGTACATATGTGATAAATGCCGTGACCTAGTCCCCCATAAGAAATCAGCCATGGTTCAAGGAGAGTTAGTCTTGAAAGAAGAGTTAAAGATGTTCAATGGTGATGAGGTATTCCTTTTACATTATGATAGTCCTACAGCAGAGGCAAGAATTATATGCTATGCTACATAAAAGAACCTGGAGCAGTTGAGGGATTCAGAGACCTGGTTATTTGATGGTACCTTTGCAGTATGCCCCCACCTTTTTTACCAACTATGGGTTGTACATTCCCTTATTGAAGGCAAGGTGCTCCCATTTGCCTACTTTCTGCTTCCTGGGGCAACAGAAGAGATCTACACAAGGGCCTTTAAAATCCTTCAGGAGGGCATCAAAGCCCTACCCAGTAATAGAAAGAGTCCCCCTGGCCATAACACTAGAGCCAATCCAGATGATGATGAAAAGGATAAAGACACCCTTGCTGCAGAAAAAGAAGCTCAAGATAAAGCACTTGGCCCCTCAACTACAATCATGGACTATGAAGCTGCCCAGTATAACGCTTTTGTAAATACCTTTGATGGAGAGTACAGGGGTGTTTTTCTCATCATTGACAGGCTGTCAACAGGCAACTAAAGGGTCTACCTGAGCTCAGCAAGCTCCACCGTCTAGATACATCAGGAAAGTGCAAGTTCTTAATTCAGCAGTTTGTAGCACTAGCCTTTTTAAAGCCAGAGCATGCTGGACAAGCCTTTGAGCTCCTATGCCAGGATCCATATGCCAAGAAACATGATGGTGCCTTCTACCCTTTCATTGAATATTATGAACCACAGTGGATTGGACGTAAGGTCACTAAGCGCCGGAGCAAGCCCAGAGCCAAAGCCAACTGGAACTGCTACCAGGCAGTTCTTAAGGATGAGATAAAAACGACTTCATCTTTGGAGGGCTGGCATAAGCATATCAAGGCCTCCTTTGGAATCAAGCCCAGATATAACACCTTCTACGAGCATCTCAAAGTCCAACAGGGGAAGACTGCTGCATCCATCAGAGATATTGAGAACCGCCCATCTAAGAAGAAGAGAGCCACCAAAGAGAAACAGTATCAAGAGAAGATCAAGGACGTTGTCAAGGCCAAATATAAGCTTTTAGAGATTGGGGAATATATCAAGAAGATTGCCACAGTTCTTAATGGCAACCAGGCTATTACAGTCTAGCTTTTCATTAAATTTATTGAGTATTGCCTAATTTTTTATATAGTTCTTATATATTAAGTATAATATTTTTAAATAAATAGTTATTCTAAATAAATAATTAATCTTTTATGATACTGCTTTTATAAAATCATTGGTTTTTTATTGATAGTTTGATGCTTTAGACTGTATTACATGGCTTATATTGGTATTTTACTAGCAAATTATATGTTTTTTGTAGTTTTCAATATAGAAAAAAACTTTATATTACTGTTTCTGATTGCTAAATTTTGCTATAATACGTGAAATTTTATGTAGTACCTTTTTGTATATTAGATTTATTTTGTTTTCATAAGTGGGAAAAAATTTATTATAGTAAAGATAGCTAATATCATAGTAAAATAAAATAAAAGTGTAATTTTATGAAATTTTTTAATATTCATGTATAATTTTTTATGGACTTTTTAAAATCTATGTTGTCACATTACCCTAAAAAGTATCTTGAAGCTTAATTTTTATTAAGTAAAATGTTCAGGAAACAGGTTTCTGCTTATTAAAAAAGTGTCAACATTTAGTAGTCTGCATGAGTTAAAACTTAATTCTGACTTTTCAATGCTGTTGACATTAAAGTATTTTTAATTCTAATTATCAACATATAGTAAGTAAACTTGCAGAATGAGTTAATTCTGGTGGTTGCCGTATAGTAGGGGTAATAGGTGGGTTGGCTATATTTTCCTCAATAAGAGGGCTAGTAATTTCAGGTGAAGTTGGCTCTTGTATAGGCAGAGGCAAAGGACCTGAAAATGTGGATGCAAAAGGGATAACCAAGGGGCTTACAGCCCCTGTAGTGAGCACCATTTTTGTTGTGTTCTGAGGCGCGGCACAGACACACAATGGGAAATCCTAACCTTAGGATTGAATTTGTACTAAGTCTCGGTTAGATGACAGGGAAGGCTATGTGTTTACCTTGCGGCCCTGGATGAATAATCTCTACTAGTTGTGGCTAGAGAGAGGTGCAGAAGTACTGAAGACACAAAGACAAAGGTGTGAATAGAACTTAATTTTTATTGGTGAATATAAAATAGAATATATAGTGGTTAGGAATACCACAAAACACTACCAGGACAGTAGGATCACTTGCTACCAGCATAAGTGGGGCAAGTGAGTTGCGCAGGATCGAGAAACCAAACAATTTTATTTACTGATTCAGTCATTGACTCATTTCAAGAGGCAAAAGCAAAAGCAAGAGATTTGTCTTTGAAATGGCTCACCAAAGGCAAAATTGATACATGGTGAATAGCGGTATTCACGACAGCATAGATTTGCTCAGAGGTGTCACCAAGGAATTTTCTCAGGGAAGCATCTGCAGAACTTAGTGTGATCAGGCCTCTGGGAAGTAAAGCTGATTACTTTGCAACTGAAAGCTCAGACTTAATTACATGGGTGAGTAAAGACAACTGCATAAACTTTAATGATCTATTTTTGGATGGCCTAAGTGGATTGCCGCTTGCAATGACCCATTTAAATGCCAGTTTAATGGAGAGCCATGCCTGGGTCTACAGGTTCTGGTAACAGGGACTGAGATTGAGAACTGAGGTGGTTCATAGTAAAGGATCATCAGTAAAGACTAGTAAAAAGGACTTTATGATCAAAGTGAAGACTAGTTGAGGGACTGTTGAATTATGTTGAAGGAAAAGACTAGCTGGTCATGATGCAGGAGTAGCTGATCATGATGCAGGATCAGTTGGAAGATCATGATTCAAGAGTAGCTGATCATGATAAAGGATTAGTTTTAAGACTAGAGGATCATGATGCAGGAGTAGCTGATACAGTAGTTTTAAAAGCTATGGTAACAACCAAAAATACCTCAGATTTAAACAAAATGATTTCAGATTTGAACAAAATCCAAGCCATGAAAGATTCAGGATTCAATTAATTTATAAAATTTCAGTTAATAAATGAACTGTTAAAAAAACAAAATTTCACTAGCCCATTATATGAAATTATATCAAACATCAAGCAGTGTAGTTCAAACCACAAACAAAATGAACTGACACAACAAGTGAAATAGATGGATGCTGTTCCAGAGTATATTATAAACCAATCAGGATTCATATGAGGCACTGACAGAAGGACTAAAATGAAACAAAATTTGAGCAATCTAGAAGCAAGATTCCACAAACACAAAACAAAATTAAGTCACACAAGATGTGTAGTATGAGCAGCCTAAAATAGAAATATAACAGTTTAACAGCCAATCAACAGCTATCTAATTTAGGAACAGAGGCATTTTATTCATTTTTTATGGCTCCAGATTTGTATGGAATGGTTTTGAGAAACTTCCAAATATGGACTCAAGATTACAATAAAAATAAATCATTAAATTTTAAAATTTCTACTTTTAGTGATTTTATCCTAGGTTTTTTTACAATGGTTTTTACAAGCAATATCTTTGACGGTGCCAGCAGTCAAGCCAGCAGCAGCCAAGCCAGCTCCAATGGAGGCAAGGCTCAGAACGTGGAGGCACCTGTTTACACCCAAGCCTTTGAGGCGGGTAACAAGGAAGCTGACCTGTACCTGACCACCAACCCCTATGGCTTTGACTTGTTTAGTAGTCACATAGTGTCTAGCTTTTCCCTTGCTCCTGTACCCACCCCCGCACAAGCTGCCCACCAACCAACCAATAAGGATGACAACCTTGATTTGGAACAACTTCCTGCCATCAGCCAACTTGCCCACCTACAGCCAATCAGGCTTCAGCTCCCCTGGCCCAGCGCCCCAAGCAACAAATCATCACTGCCCAAATTCTTCAGGAAATTGTGGTACTGAACCTACAGGGTCTGTCCTGGGAACAGATTGCCGCCCAGTTGAAATTTACCCAAGATACTGTCATGCGGGAATTCAACAACCTGATGAACAGGGGGAATCTGATTGAAACAGCCAAGAAGCCCAAGAAGGCCCCCAAGTCACAAATATCTGAGGCATATCCAATCATGCTTGACCTCCTCCAGCAGGATCCCAAGCTTCCCTTGACCCAGGTCTGGAAGCAACTTGCGCACCATGGCATTTGGGTGTCTGAGTGCATGGTGCAGCTCTGGATGTATGGGAAGGTGACTTCCATATGGGTTCTTACCAATTTTGCTGGAGACCAATGAGATGGCACTGAGGATTCCCTGTATGACACTGCCATCAAATCAACCCTGGTCCGATGCCTGACTAGTCTAACTGATGATGTCATTTTCATATCCTATTACAAGTTATCAATAGCTTTTGATGATTTTGGCACCCAAGGAAAAGCCGCCACCAAGAATGAAAGGAAGAAAGTCAAAAAGGGGACATTCATTGGTGCATTTCTGGCTGTTTCAGCCAAGGGTTTTGTCTAATATCAGACAAACCCTGATTTCATCAATTAGTACTCATACAGCCACATCCTCAGTGGATTGCTCGGCTCCTGGGATGGCTCAAATTCCAAGTACTAGGTTTTCTTGAGCCACCAGATGGAGGGTAGCTCCACTGCTCTTGAGGTCATCCAGGGATGCGGGCACCAGGCCTCAGTCTACCCCGCCGGCCATGCAGATGTCCATCTGGCTGATGTCATCTTCTTCAACATGGGATCCACATTACGGGAGCGCCGCCCTCAGGCTTTCAACAAACTATATCTTGGGGTCCTTGACCACATTTTTCTCTTTGGCTGCCAGATGGTGGCTGACTTGTTTGTGAAAATGGTTTTCCATGTGAACATGGGCAACCAATCATGTGTGTCAGGGCCCAGAATGGGCCAGACAAAACCCTATGTTACATAGGTTCAACACCCACAATTGAGTGATTGTGCAACCAATTGATTGCATTGTTGATTACGCAGATTTACCAAAAGGAAACTTTAAGTCCAAGTGGGGAATTGAACCCTGGTCAAGGCCAAGCCTGGGGGCAATTGGAAACCGTCCAAAAGCCATTCAAAAAAGATTTTAATTGGCCTACATCCTCTGAAACCCAGAATTGGGGACTTGGGTTGCCAAATGGCCTAAAATTCCCCTACCAGCTTCCCCAGGGCAAAAATAATGAAAACATCCATCTAACTGACAAATCAGGAGTCACCAATGAGGCCCAGCTTGAGAAAAACCCATTGGCAACCAGTAAGAAGTTGCCAGTAAGTCCAATTGCAGCTTCCCAGCAGGATATAGCTGGTAACACTGGCATCCCCTTTCTTTGTTGACATCTTCATCTAATAAACTTTGTTGGTTAATGCACACTGAGCATTTATACTTTGCAGGGGTTTATTACATAATTACAAATTTTATAATGCTGGTGCTTTCAAACAGAGAGTACATCCAGCACCAACGCCAGTGCTGGGAAACAAAGCAACTTCTAGCTTCTTCCAACCAACCACTGCCAGCCCTTACCCCATCTCCTAGAGTGCTGGACCAAGAATTAATTCCTGATCCTGCACTGCGCCCCTCCTTTCCTGGTGTTTCTCTGCTCTAACAACTTGCCCAGCCAAGCCTGACCATGAGCACTGCCACAGGAGAACTTCCTCTCATTCCTTCTGCATCATTGTATGACTACAGTAAGCTTATATTCTCCTATTTGACCATGCTGGGGCTCACTAAGCAAGTGATACCCCACATGGGAGTGTGGCGTCCTTGGGCTACTGCTGCCAATTATGTGATGTGGATGGCCCCCGTCATCTACTGGGCCTTCCAGTCTCAACCCTTCCCCTTGACTGAAGGTTCCCCTGGGAGTCCCCCAGGCCATGACAACGTAAGGATAAGCACCTTCCACCTTGGGCCACAGCCACCTACCAGCCCATCCAGCCAATGACCAATGAGGAATACAACAAGCATTATATGGCAGCCATAACGCAAAATCCTCCTGCCTTCACCCCTGCCACCAACACCCCTAACCCACAAGCCCAACCCACCCAATCCCAGACCCCTCAGGCCAGCACCGCTTCTACTTCTTCCTTCCCACGTTATTCTGCCTCCTAGGCATCACTCTCCTCCGCCCCAATAAACCCCTGTCACCAAACATTTTCTATTTATATTATCTTTTTTTGAATTTCCATTGTTCATGTTCTCTTTGTTTATAGTTGGTTTTATTCTTTATGTTCAGCTTATTTCTATAAAATCATATATTTACTATGTTGTGTATCTATATCCAGAACACAGTTATTTTTAGCACTTAAACACACCCCTTGTGAAAATATTAACAATGATTTGGTGATCAGCTAAATTTGAATTAGTAAATTATAGTGTTACCTGTTTTTAGATAAAGCTGTTACTGATCCAAATTCAAAACCTTAATGATAAATTTTAAGCCAATCAGGAGCCAAGTGATAATTGATTGTTGTGACATAAAGGGTCATTCAATAATTCTTTGGTGCATGTGTGCTAATTAATATGATTGGCTGGATGTTTTATCATTGTGTGACATTGCCGCTGTGGCAAGTTGTTGATGGACTAGTGCCCAATCAGCAGCTGATTGGGCACTAGTCCATCAACAACTTGCCACAGCGGTAATGTCACACAATGATAAAACATCCAGCCAATCATATTAATTAGCACACATGCACCAAAGAATTATTGAATGACCCTTTATGTCACAACAATCAATTATCACTTGGCTCCTGATTGGCTTAAAATTTATCATCAAGGTTTTGAATTTGGATCAGTAACAGCTTTATCTAAAAACAGGTAACACTATAATTTTCTAATTCAAATTTAGCTGATCACCAAATTGTTGTTAATATTTTCACAAGGGGCTATGTCAAGCGCCAAAAATAATATGATAATCAAGGAAACAATGCCAACACAAAGCAAACAACACATATTGAGATAAGTATAAAACATATACAAAATGGGTAAAAAGATGGGATAATGTAGTAGATGGGAAAACAAAAAGGAATAAACAAAGAGGCAACAGTATCAAAAAAATACAGAATTTATTGGGGCAAAAGATATAAAAACATATGAAAAGGTTAGTAAAAAAATCAAATGAGAGAACTAAAAAAACTACTCAAAGACCTCAACTTGGCAATTACCAAAATCAAAGACTTTTGACCGCAAGGTCAAAGCCAAAGATAAGTCCGCTGTCCTCACTGGAAACAAAATCAACAAGGTGTCTTCAAAGGCACTAATGACATAAATGCCAGACACCCCTGATAAGGCCATCAAGCGTCTTCTCAACATCCAGAAGACGGCAGTCAAGGGCCTCCAGTTTAAGGCGTACAATCTTCCTGTGCCATCTGTTTGGGTTGACAACTTGGAGATGTATGAACATCTCAAACCTGCCAAGTGTGCCAGAGCAGAGGATACTGAATTGCCAGCGCAATTGCTTGCGCCAAGAATGGCCGAGCCGACCAAGGCTGCGGGCAAGGAAGAAACACAAGAAGGTAACATAAAAAAATAAAATTAACAAAAAATTTCAAATACTTACCTGTTTTTTAGAGAACATAGACGGCAAACTCTGCTAAGTCCTGGTCCCCTTTGTCCCCGCCACATTCTACGCCAACTACGCCACTCATGTGGCCTGTCAGGAATGACAATTAGGATGCTCCTAAATCTCAAAATATGGAACCAGAGTCAAACCCTGGACAAAAAAATTTGCGGACCGCCAGACTCATAGGCTGGGAACACAACAACCCGCTACTAATTAAAGAAGTTGCTACCAGCCTGCCAGGACCCAAACCCTTAGCTGTCCTGCAGGATTCTGCAAGCAAACTTCCAGTGCAAGATGCCAAGAATTCCCCTGAGGTGCCAACGCCTGACACCAGTGGTTTGCCAGGGGAAATAGACAAATATCCCCCTGGTAATTATTCCAAACTCTCCCAAAGTCCCAGGGAAGGCACTGAACCCAAAGAGGCACCCAACACTCAAATCAATAAACATAAGGATCTGAAGTCTTCTCACCCCAAAGCAGCCAGTGGCAAACCACCAGTGCCAAGTGCCACACTGCCATCTGAGACACCCAATGCCAACCCGCCCGAGTCCAGAAAACCCAACCAAGAAGTGAAGCCTGGCAGTGTGGGATAAATACCTGTCAGGCCAAGACCAAAACCACATTGTCATTTTTAAATAAAGGTTATGAGATATTGGTTTCCCCAATTATTGCTGTATTTTATCCTTGTAATCTGCCAGTTCACTCAAAGATCCTCTGACCCCCCTGCCAACCCGCCAGCTACGTACTGCCCGCCAGGTGCTCCCTTTGGTCCTGTCCACTTCACAGTGTACCTCCTAAAGCCTGAGTACAGAGACTATACCACCAACAGCATACTAGCCCGGGACCCCTTGGCCAGAATCACTGAGAGAACCAGATACAACCAAGAAGGCCCTTGGTACATTATCAAACCTGGCCTGTTCAGAGATAAATACAACTTCCTCCCTGTCCACCAAATAGACATGGAGCCACCCATCACCCCCAAGCCAATGCCCGCCTCCGCCACCAAACTCCCACTGGACCATACCAACAAGCTTTTTGGAATTTTATATATAACTCTCACGGGAGTAATAGATACTATTGTCCCTGCCACCGGTCCGTGGTTGTGGTTGGGCAAGTCAATGTCCTACCTCATTAAGTTAGCACCAATCCTTTGGTGGGCCCTGCCCACCCAGTCCGCAACCTGCCAGTTCCCAGACACTAGCAAGCTGGCCAGTCAGGGTTGGTTCCCTGACATGGCCAAGCAGTTGTATCTGTCCCCCCTGTCTTGAAGGAGCTGAAGGACTGCATTCACGGGTCCTTTCCTATGTCTAGGGAGGCATTGGCTGGGCTGACGCATGGCAAGGGGCATCCAAGTGGGCAGTTACTGCCTACAAGGATGCTCAACTGGTCTGCCTGGACCCAGTTAACCTCAGTTGAGTTTACTGTGTAAACTTCATTGAGCTTGTTTGGGACGTCCTGGCAACGCTCCCATTCAAGAATGTACCAGAGATGGGCCAGGCTCATGCAACTGCTTGCTTCTGCTTCCCAGTAGAGAATACCATCTCTTACCTTCTGGACAACTTTGGGCGCGCGGTGGGGAAATTGGCTATTTCAGACGCAACAGCTGTCAAGAAAACTAAGATCCTCCTGGCGGACTTTGGGCTAGCCTGGAGTGCAGATGAGACAGGGCTCCCCTTGGCAATGGATCTTACCTTTGCAAAGACCAGACACAATAAGATGATCAGTGCAGTCTATAATAAATTATGTGAGTCCACAGAAGCCTTTGCTGGGCAAAGGCTTCACTTGGTGGTTTACCTTGGTTATCTTTTCTTCTTTGGGATGAGCGCCACTGTAGAGGATCTAGACGGGGTCCTTCTGGGAATCAACAAGGCCCAGCTTTCACTTGACGGGAAGAAGGTCCCCCCCCCGGATACAACTCAGTGGACCACGTGGTACAAGTTGCCCTGGTCCTGGAAGGGATTTATGGGTTTGCAGCCCCGCCTGAAAAGCTGCTCTTCAGTTTGCACCTAACCCTACTCCCCTTCATCAGCAGGCGGGAGTTTTTTAATAAGGGTGTATCCACTGTCCACGGTGTGGCGGTGGAGGTTGTGTGCCACTTTCATTGCAGGGTGGGTACATACTGAAGAACTCACTACAGGTGTTTGCAATAAATTCTCTCTTCTAATAAATTTCATTACAATTCATATTATTTTTATTATAATAAAATTTTCCAATTCTTATTTCAGCAAACCAGTTTTGCAAAATATATAGTGGAAACAGGTTTCATAAAAGCATAAAATAATATGTTAATAAAATAAATTCCAATTTGTACATTTTACATTTAATTTTTATAAGACTATTTTATATTTATTTGACAAAAGTGGTATAAATCTATATGCGTAATCCAGTATCAAGCGTTTGGGATTACCTCAGATGGCATAATAAAATAATATATAATAAAATAAATAAATTACTTACATCTATTGATGGTCCTTCTGAATGTGATTGTGGGCATGGAAACATAAATATAAAATGATAATTAATAAATCTTGAATAGTAAATTAGAGAATATAAAAAATTGGACACACTAAGCCTTTAATTGATTGTCTGTTTGGCTAGGCATGCGGGGATGAACAAATCAGTGTGGCCATAGAATTTGGCCACAGTCTCAGCTGGGAGGGTGTGGATCCCAGCCTGCAGCAAATTAAAGAGGTCCTTTGTCCCAGTTAGGGTTCCTTGCTTGACGACTTGCTTGAGCCACCCAAAGACTTCCTCAATAGGATTTAGGAAGGGCAAATAGGCTAGGAGGAAGATAAGGTGCAATTTTCCATGGCCAATTGCTGGGGGCCCACAGCAATGCTGGTGTCAATTGATGGAAATTCTTCAGGAATGACAGTCACTTTGTGGAGACCAACATTGTCCAACACAATCACATTGATGAAGCCTGGGCTTGTGCGCCTCAGGTGCTCCTGGACCAATTGAAGGAATGACAAAAAGGTACGGCTGTTGTGAGAACCCAATATCATTTGATAAAGCTCAACCCCCTTTGGACCAAGGAGAGCCACCATTGAGTATGCTGTGGCACGGACTGCAGCACGCCAAGCCATCCCGTCATTGGAGCCTTTGGGACATAGCCATATGCATTGTGCATAGACGAGGCAAATGCTGATTTGTCAATATAGTAAAATTTGACTGTCCCCTTGGCTTTGAGGGCAGTGTACGCCTCCGCGTAGTTTTCTGGATCTCAATGTTGGTTGGGCTATTCTGATTGTACAGAGATACCTCGAGCTTTTTCCAGGAAAAGTGCATTCCCTTCACCAGATGATAGTAAAAGAGAATTGAAGCCTCAACCCCAAAAGTAGATTTGACCATGGCCTGTATATTTACCAGTTCAAGATGGCAGTCCTGGGTGATCCACTGGCAGATTTCCCATTTGTGCTCCTTGGTGAGCATGGTAGAAACACGCAAGGATTTCTCCGCAGCAAGGACACAGCCAGTATTGATGGATTTGTGAAAGGTCTTGCTGGAGTACTTGGGATCCACTCCAACAATGGCTGTGGCCGCCTTGTAGTCACAAGATTCACACATTATCTTGAGCAGGATGATGTGTTTGATATCTGGGATGCGCTTCTGAGCGGGCTTAGTAGGCTGAGATGAACTGGGATCCTGATAGGTGACAGGCTTGCAAGGCATGGGTACCTTGTTGTAGAAGACTGCAAACTTTTTGAGCACTAACTGTCCCTCATTGGTTTGATAGAACTGGGGCTCCTTGTCATCCTCCTGATTGCCATCACTGACGTAGGGCTTGTAGCTAGGATCAAGTACAGGCTTCACCTTCTCCAGCATGGCTGACGGGACCAACTCTTGCCAGTACACAACGTCAAACACATACAAAGTAAGTTCTACCTCCTTGTTTCTAACTTTCTTTGTAGCAGTGACCTTGGTTGGCTTCCGGGTCAGCTTGAGGACCCAAGGGTTTATGCTCCGCACCCTAGCAGCTTGTGCTCCTTGAACTGGCTGTGTCAGTGCAGTGTCACTATGGAACTCTCTTCTCCTGTCTCCTCCTTGAGTAGGCACTTTGGTTGCACTAACTCTATTCTTTGACCCATGGGGGCAACCGCAACCGCGGCACACAACGGGTGTTTTAGTACTCTGTTGTTGTGTTCCTTCCATTTTAAAATTTAATAAAATATTAAATAAAACTTAATTGAGTTACTCCCTATTTTTAATTTTTGCTTTTATCTGTTTATGGATGTCCAATTAATATTTTTTCCCACCCAATATCCTAATTATAGATTTTTTATTTCTTAATTGGTTGTTTTTGGTTTTACAACACCCATTTTAGAATACTCAAAAAAAAATCCACCCATTTTCCTAGATTTTACTGCCAAATTCAAACACCCAACACCATTTTTTTAAAATTTATGTTTCAGATCTTGTGTCTTATTTTAGATACCTTGGTATCATTCATGATTACAATACATTGCACACATTGTGTGAGTGATTTTGTTTGTGTAGTGAGTTACTATTGTATTTTTTTTTGGTTTGAGTTTTGACTCACCTTGCTTGGGTGTATTTTGTCACCAATTCATATAGTAAACATATGTACACCAAAAGTCAACTCACATCATTTTGTTTGTGAATTAATGTATTTTGGATTGTATTTTGAATGGTTTTGCTTTGCGTGTGAGCCCTTTGTTGCTGTGCTGACTCATTTTGCACATTAACGCCAATAAACCCTGTTAACAGAGTGTATATTTTAACCTGAGAGTTGGATTTTGTTTAAATCTGAAATCATTTTGTTTAAATCTGAGGTTTTTTTGGTTGTTGCCATAGCTTTTAAAACTACTGTAATGAGACAGGAACAGCCAGAGGACCAAAAGAGCAGGTTGCAGAAGTAGCTGAAGGACTGGTTTAAACAGTCTGGTAACTGAAATGAGCTGCTTGGTGACTGACATTGGCTGTTTGAGGACTGAAAGAGACTGATTGCTAGCTGGACTTAAGAACTAGAATATGTGGTTGAAGAACTGGCTGAAGGATCAGAAAATAATGGTGCAGGACTAGCTGAGGAACTTAAAGATGGCTTTAAAGGTTAGCTGGATTAAATACAGGAGATATAATGTTGGTTTTTGTTTCTTAAGAAAGAGAAAATCCTAAGAAATAAGCTGTGAAATAATGTTTTAATACTGCCAATAATATAATATGAAGAAATAATTAATTATCATATTATTTAATAAAAGAGAAGGAAAAAATAACTTATAATGTTTAAACTGTGTTTTTATTAAGACTTGGTTGAGTGGGAAGAAGCTGGATTGAGGCAGGAAACAGAACAGAGAAACTGTCAATGTGAATAAACAAACTTTGCTGAGAAAAACTAGGAGAGGCAAAAGGCTAGCAATGGGCAAGTTTGAAACTTTGAAATGCTGAAGAAAATGCGGGGAAACTTGGAGAAACATTGAAGAATCAAGGGTTTGAAAATCCCCTATGTAAAACATAGGTGAAAGTGCTTGAGATTTTCCGGAGAAATGTGACGGGAATTACGGCAAAACTGTTTGAAACACAGAGAAGTTGTTTATCTGGAGCAAGACAACTTTGGGTTCAAACCATAGTAAAGGAAGAGTCATTTGGGCAAACTTTTTGGCAAAACTTTTGAATCAAGGCGTCTGATTGGCTGTGATTCAAAGTTTATTTAGTTAGCGTTTTAAGGGCTTTAACTGAAGAGTTAAAGCCTAAAAAATGAGGTTCAGAAGCAGACAATCTAGGGCTTTCATTGGCTGAATTAAGTAAAAAGGTTTAATATATTATATAGAGAGAGAAACTGGATAGTTTAAGCTTTGGAAAACCAGAGTTCTTAGAGAGGTTTTTGGACTGAAACAAGGAGCTATAAAAGGGGAAGCCATCTGAGGCTTTTCAAGGACTGGATGAAGTGGATTACAAAGGCCACAAGGACTACAGAAGGAGCTGAAGACCAAGATAAAGGTGCAGAAGCCCAATATAAAGAATCTGGAGCTGGAGCAAAGCTCAGGAGCCCAAGACCAAGTACAAGAAGTCCAAGAGATTGTTGGAGGACTCCAATTATTGGCAAACCCATATTGTATCCCTCACCCAGGCAAATATATCAGAAGGTTTTTAAGAGGATCTTCCTTCTGAAAGTGAATAAAAGCCTATTTTGACCCCTGCCCAAATTTCCAGTAATAGGGACAAGCCCTATGAGTGAGTTACTCCATATCTTCTACCCTGGTCAAGGGGGAGGAGGATACCTATTGTCAGAGTTGTAGAAGATTTGCCACCAGTAAGTCTTCCCAGGAGGATTGGGAGAGATTAACTAGGCATCTTGAGATGACAGATAGGGGGAGAGAGCTCATAGGAAATGGGTTTACTAGGTTGTTAAAGGACTGGTACAGGCCCACAGAGAGATTGGCGCCAGCTGAAGTACAGGTGCATGGTGGGGATGCCCGCCTAGTAATTGGAAAAGTACTGGAAGAGTTTGCAGTCATGCAGGCTAGGTAAAAACTTCTAGCAAGCCACCTCCCACTACTAGAAAATGACAACTCCTCCAAGACGGTCCATGGCTATGACCCATAACACACTTTGGGGACTGGTGACCAGGAACCACACAGAGACTCTTAAGCAAAAACCCAAAGAGACCCCCATCCTGGTGTATCCTAACTATGATAAGGAGTTCATTCTTTACACAGATGCTAGTGACCTAGTTATTGGGGCCATCCTGGCTCAACTAGACAATGAAGGAGTGGATCACCCTGTAGCGTATACATCTTGTGTCCTCAATAAGCATGAGAAAAACTATAGTGTACCAAGAAAGAATGCCTCACTGTATTACATGCTGTTAAACAGTTTTGTCATTACATTTATGGCACTCATTTCACTGTGGTCACTGATCACACTTTGCTTAAGTGGTTACAGCAGCTCAAAGAACCAGAAGGACAATTAGCCAGATGGGACCTTTTCCTGCAGGGCTATGATTTCACTGTGCTACATTGCCTCAGACTCTAGCATCAAAATTCAGATGGGTTGTCCCAAATGCCTATCCTTGCTCTACACCTTTCAGAAGCTGATCAATTGTATAGACTGATCAGGTACCATTCTTCCTGGGAAAAAAAGACTGAGGAGATTTGATCTGCTCTGACTAAGCTATCCAAGAACACCCTCATCCAGGATAATCAGCTGTTCAAAAAGGTGTGTGATCAATACCTGCCATATGTACGCCCCAGTCTTTATCTTTTGTTGGTGCTTCAGGCTCATAAAGAGACTGGACATGGAGGCATTACCAAGACCTATGATTGGCTCAATAAGAATTATTACGGGGAGAACCTCCGCCTGCTGTTCCCTGATTTCATTGCTAGTTGTCATGACTGTCAGCTACAGCATCCTTGAGCTGCCTCACATCATTTTAAATTAGTTCCTCCACAGCACACCTTTCACACAGTCAGTATTGACGCTGTAGGACCTCTTCCCTTCTCACATCCAGGCTGTCAATTCATCTTGATTGCTGTTGATCATTTCAGCAAATGGGTAGAAGCTCACCCTACCAAGAACATCACAGGTAAAACCACTGCTGCCTTGCTACTTTAGGATGTGTTTTATTGCCACAGTTGTCCTCAAGTATTATTATCAGACAATGGAACTAGCTTCAATGCAAAGGTGGTGACTTCTGTTGTCAAAGCTTTGAAGTCTTGTCATTTTTCTCAGCTCCCTGCAACCCTTCCACTAATGAGGCTGTGGAACATGCTAATTTGGCCTTAGTTTTCATCATGCGGAAGCTAACCTACTCTGATGCTGCTGATTGGAATCAATACCTGCCCGCTGCTCTCTTTGCCTATTGCCTCAGTAAGCATCCTGTCACTGGGTAATCTTCCTTTGCTATGATGTATGGGTGAGAGGCTACTATCTCATTGCTCTTGGGGGCTGCTCTCTTCTGACAAGGCCATGGATTCAGATGCCCATATCAAGATTTTGGTTAACCGCATTATTGATATCCAAGCCACTGCATATACCTCTGCGTACAAGACCAAGATGCTAGAGCTCTCTCCTGACAATGCTGGACGCTCTCCCTTGCCAGAGTTCAATGTTGGAGATCATGTCCTTTACCATCAACACCAAGTGGGAGGATGTGCCCATGAGTTGGATGATTTATGGGTTGGGCCTTTATAAGGGACTTTCAAACGTGGTTCTGAGTACACCGTGAAGCTCCTTTCAAGTGGTGACCTGTTTGCCTGAGTGCATGCCAAGTTCCTCCGCAAGTACTACCCCCAAGGCCAATCTAGAAGGGGGCAATGTTGTGAATGCCAATATTCCCGCTTCATTGATTTTGCTGTTGTTGGGTTATTCCAAGGATGGATCCCTTGCTTTTGCTCCTTGAAATGGGTCTATTTCCAAAGTGGGGAATTCAGCTGTTGGTTTCCTGATCCTGCACAGCTCACACGCCCCACCCATGCTTGTTGTCAGGGCCCATAATGCCCTGGACAATCAGCTGGTCTTCCTAGAGGCAAAAAACCCCACAGCTTGAGAACCCTTACCAAGTATCTCCCAGAGCAAGAAAACCCCCTTTCAACTAATGAATGGCCCAGGATTTGAGAGGCACACAAGCCTCAGATCCCTGGCTTTGATTCTATTATCAAATTTGGGCCTCTCAGCTATTGGGAAATGGTACATTGGGAGTGCAATTGTTCAATCACACAATTGGGTGCTCAATTGCTTGTGAGATCTATAAATAACTGTGGCACCTTGGCATGCTGCAGTTCAAGAAAGGTCTATGTTATACCCACCAATGAGCACCCACCTCCTGAACTGAGTACACAAATTCCAGTGAAAATTGTAAGTTCAACTGAAATTGATGCCATCAGTTCACTGGTGGCACAAAAGGCCACTAAATTACCAGTAAGTATAAGTAGTGAAGAGGCTAAGCCCTCCTCACTGTTGGCATCTTAATAAACAGGTCTATGCCCAGAGATCATTATCTTATTGCAGGAGTTGTCTATTTTTGCTCCGATTTAATCATTCTCTTTGCATCTATTCAGGAATCCACAACACAATATAAACTTGCCTACCCATATCCTCCTGGCTATACTCCTGCTACTGCAGTTGATTCACCCCGCGCTCTTGACTTGGAGTATTTTCACCCCCCATCATCTGGATCTCCCGCCTGATATGAAGGAGATTCCTACTGCTCCCCCTCTACCCAATGCGCCTCCTGCCCAGGACTTCAGTAAGTTGGGGTTTGTTGACATTGCAGTATTGGGGCTGGCCGACCAAGTCCTGTCCCATCCTGGGAGTTGGCGCCCCCTAGCCACTGCAGTTAACTGCCTGGTACAAATTGTGCCTATTGTGTACATGACCCTCCAGGCCCAGCCTGCCTCCCCTGCGGGAGTCCCATCGGACTCTGGTATGGGCTGTGACACCTGTGGCAAGTGATCCTACCCCCAGGGTTTTTTCTTAGTATCACCAAACGGTAATATTCCAACTTCTTATCCCCGATAAAGTTTACGCTCTATCCCCATCTCTGCCTTTGTGGTTTCAAGCACTTCAGCCCCTCCCTTTAGCCATAGCGAGTAGAGGCTTATTATTCAGGGCCGCAAGGTAATTGCCTTGCCTTGCCTGCCTGCCAGCTAACCAAGGCTCAGTACGGACCCAACCCTAAGGTTAGGATTTCCCAAGGTGTGTCTGTGCCGCGCCTCAGGACACAGCACCACTTGGCTACGGGTGGCTGGGAAGTTGGGTTGGGGTGGCGGCCCCAGTTAGCCGGAACCTTGCGGGTGGGCCAACCCTGCTGTTTGGACATTGGTGCACGCCCCTGCCCAGCTCACTTCTGGCTCCCCTGAGGATTGGCCAAACTGGTTAACGGCTGCCCTCCTTGCGTGCTGCTTGGGGGAGCAGATCTTCTGGGAAGAGCCCCTTGGAACCGGTTTATGGCATACTGCCAAGCATCCATCAAGCCTTTGCAGGGCCAAAGCTGGTCATACAAAGCCAGGTTCTGTGCAGAACAGACCTCCAGGTACTCTGTATCAGCGATGGTCAAGCAGACAGAGTGGAAAAACGAAAGCAAGATATGTGTGTCCCTCTGAAAGATAGACATGAAGTTGGGGACAAGGTCTGGGTGGTAAATACAGACAAGATTGAACTACAACCTGAGAAAGTAGGCCCTGCCAGTGTTCTAAAGGTAAGTGACAACAATACTTATCTGGTATAAGGCTTAGATAAAAGAAAACAAGACAAAGTCCTGTACCATGGCAGACTCTGCCCATGCAAGGCCTGTCAGAAACAGAAAGATACTATTATCCCAGCAACCAAGCAGCAGCTGGTAGAGTATGGTGCATGTGCCCCTGACGACCTTCCAGCAGACCTCCTCACTGAGGAGGCCAACCTTCAGCTAGGGGTGTTGAAACTGCAGGGTTGACCCCTGGCAAGGTTCCACCCAAGAGAATCTGTGACCCTTGACCCAACTTCCCATGACCTGAAGCCAAATGTGGAAGTCAACTTGAATTACTAAATCCAGCAACAAGAACCGGTGAAAATCCCAGTATGGTGGACAGCTCAATTTGGCGCTTCACTCATTAGAAGGATCACCCCCTTTACCCAATCCAACTGATTGATCATCACGATCTTGTTCCTCTTATAATGATTCACCCCAACTGTATACTTCCCATATCTCGATAAAAATACCTATCTGGTTTCCAATCATTTCCCCCGTGCAACTCTGCCAAAACAGCACAGTTACGGCAGTTCCTATAGTTTAATGGGGTGTGGGGTTTGCCAATCTAATGACCATGTTACGCATCTTTACGGGCTGCCATGGTAGGTTAGATTACGAACAAGTGAAGTGGTTAGCCTTATGACCGTCCTGACGCCCCTGCAACCCTGCGCTTATACACCTGTGGCTCTATTTTCATTGATGTTCCCAGCTTGTATCGATAGAAAGAACTAAAGGGTTCACATGAACATTGTAAAAAGTTTCATCCGAATCCTTTGGCTTGCTGCGTTTTTGTTCTAAGCCGGAGTTTGGGGGATCAGTTTTTATTATTATTTATCGTGCCTGGCGAATGTGAAGCTGGATCTTTTAAACATGAAGTTTTCATAGCAGCCCAAGGCTAACCAGCGAGCTGTTTAATATATTTTTATTTGTTTATAACAATAAAGGTTACTGAGGCATAGCCAGCAGTAATATAGTTTAGAGTAGGTCTTCAGGCCATGTAGCTGGGAGCATCAGAGGGGCGCTGGGGGTTGATAGGGGCAATTTCTTCACGAGTGTAAGGGGTGAACGATCCATTGCCCTTGTACCGCTGGATACTGAAACTGATGTTTCTAGCCAGGGCGATGAGGGTGAGAAAGAATACGGAGGTGCCAGCAACGATGGCAACGCGGTAAAGTTGAAGGTCAGGGTTCTGTGAGTTTCTGACACTAAGCCAGTACATGATCCAGGTAAAGACAGCTCCAAAGATAACATCTTGGTGCGACCGGACAATGATCAAGACGATGGCTACCAGGAACAGAACCACTACCTTTGCTGCAAAAAATCCACCATATGTGGGAGCCACATTAAGGCATGTGAAGAGATCCATGGCACTGGCATAAAGAACCCAGGAAGTGTAGAAGGATAACCAAGCTCTACCAAACCAAAAGTTCAAGTAGAAGTTCTTATTAGAGTTTGAGCGATGCAAGAGATCCATTGCTATACGGTTGTAGGTGCGGAAGTAAGAGAGGAGGAGTGAGGATATTAGACCAGCCATAAAAAATATGCGTATCCAGGCGTACGCTTCAAACTGGGGGAGTTTTCCAAGCCGAACGATTAGACACCAGCAAACGTTGCATAAACAGTGGATCAAAAATAAGGGGGTGATGCTATAGTTGATAAAGCCAAGGTTGTAGGTGAAGGGAATAACCTGGTAAATGGCAAACATGGTCATGAAAACGTGGATGGGCATCCAAGCAGCAAAGGCATAGCGAGCGGGAACGAGGAGAGAAGGGTGAGAAATGGCATCAGTGGGGTTCTTGGGTCCTAAACCACCAGTAAATCCAGACAGATTAACAACCAAGACTAAAATATAGGCCAGGAGATTAGCAATACGGGTGCTGAGTATGCTGGGCATTGTGTTGGGACAAAAAGGAGGAAGGCAAGGAATGCTTAAAAGCTAGCGTCTTCGCAAGAGTGGGGCTCGTGAGGCTGGCCATTGAGCGGGTTGAGAACAGAATTATCAGCTTGGGATGGAACAGCTGCAGGCTATTCACTAAAGAGGATGGAGTGAGGCGAAGTGAATCAATTCTCGAACCTACCCAGCCTGTTTCCAGATTAACCCGAGGCTTTGCTTGTGTCATTATATTTGAATGGTTTGTTTGCGAAATGATTGGTTATTATTTTACAAACAACCATATTTTATTTATTAAATAGTTCTTGGCTAGTGGCTGTTCTTTTCAAAGTTGATTAAGCCTAAGGATTGAACATTTTGTATTTGACTTCTGGCTCCTAATTCTAAGTGCAAAATATAAATTACTAATATAAACTGTGGTTATTTAAGGAGGTGAGACTCACATCTAAATTATTCAATTGTCACCTGAAGCTGGGCTCCCTATTTTCGTTGCACCAAATATCAGCACAAATAAAAACCACTGTTCGATGCGATTAAAATTAAAGCTATCCACCTTGTTTCCGACACCATTATTCCAAAGAACCTAATTTCGACATTAAACATCATTCTAGGAACTTTTAAATATAAAATTCTTTAAGATGCTCGGGATGACGTCATACTGTCGTTAACAAGGTAGGTGGCAAATTAAAAGGCTCACTCAAAGCATCGCAGCGAGAAATATTTAGTTTAGAATTGATTATACTTTGGAAATGCATATCGCATGAATGACGCATCTTTATTCCAACTATTCGCAGTTTTTCTCCATCTATTCCTACTTAGCTTCTTGGATAATCCATCAAACTTTGCAAGTTGGGAGGAATGGTCAGGCCTTGCTGTTTAGCCCCATCGCTATCGTCTCGTATCAGATACCAACAGGCCTTCGCTACATAGATGGATCAACCTGTGGACCACTTGGTTGATATTAAAATGGTTCGAGCTTAGTTCAGCCTATAAAATCAAAGTTGGTTCCTGTACAATTATCCAAACATGCTACTGTTAGCTAACAGTCCTGCATTTCCGTTCATGCAGATCAAATTCCCAGCAGGGTTTAGCACGTGAGACCCTGAATCCACCCTTTTATGAAGTCATCTGCAATTGATTGATTTCGCTTTTGTCCCAAGGGTTTCATTTCCCCAACCATTGGAATTGGCGACAAGGTGGGTTTGCTGAAGCAATTACTAAGCAAATGGGCTCACAGCCAAATCGTTCGCATGTATAGCTCCAACCCTTCACAATCGAATATAGACTTTAGGTAAAATCAATTTTTTAATCGACGCGATCAAATAATGGCGCACAATTCGAACGAACATCTCGAGCCAACCCCACACTGTCTCGAAAACCGAAGAAATCCAAATAACATCTCGATCCTATTAGAAACTTGTCTCCCTAGCTTGAGATGATATGTCACTTGGAATTAAAGGGATCGGCTCAATAAAACCAACTCGATCCTTTATCAAAGGTGGGTCAGCGGTAAACACCTTAACAAAGCTTGTCGTCTCTTTAAAAGGAGTCCCCTTTTAAACATGCATCCCCTTAAAAGGCCGCCAGTTTGTTCTTGAGGCCTAGCATACTTTCTTAAGCTTTGATCATCGATCCAGCAAAGTACAATATAGATTAACTGGTGCCAGGTTCATAATGGATTGCTCGATTTATCGTCATAATAAGCCTGTAGAGCCAAGGAATGGACCTAGACCCGACTACACTAAACGATGATCATCCTATTTAATCAGGGTTGGGACGGCCATAGCAATCGTGTGAACACAGAGTTACAAGACCAACTCAAAGAAGAGCTTAGATTAGGTCATAAAATAATATATGTAATTTGTGCCACAACTTTTGGAGTAGGTCATAATTCATGCCTCACTTTATTGTGTAGGCCACAAGGTATAAAAGGAAGGTGGTTTCCACTGGTGGAACAGATGATTTCATATTGTGCAGAAGGTGGATGTAAAACTGAATTGGGTTTAAGGATGAGATATCCTTTCACGCCAGGAGCCAGGGTTAAAATTAGTGCAGTTTCAGTCAGTAGATTTATTTTTAGCTACAATCTATCACAGCTTTATCTATCACTAGGTGGTTGCCCCGTCCAAGGACAGATATAAAGTTGAATTTAAAAATCAATTGATATCTTTACATATAATTTGAATCATTTTTATTTAAATTAATCAAGCTCTCTTCATCGGTCAATTCAATCCTCGGCAGAGTTTTAATATCCAATCATATAAAAGTACTGTAAACAATTGATTGTGCCACTTCAAATTTTAATCCACACATTCTAAAGTTGGATAAGCTACACAGATAAGCCACTCTGCAATAGTTGAATCATGATTTGAAAATTAAGCAATTAAATAAATATTTATTATAGTCCAAGTAGCTTATATTCTCACTTTGCATTGTAATGCCAATTTACAGATATATGATATTTAATAACAATTTAGAAGTAATCAAGTAGGCTTTATTCCAATAGATTGGGGCTTATATAGCGGTTTCGGAAATGCATTCAATATTTGATATTCAATAACGAATCAAATTTGGCATCACAACATAATCTAGACCGCACTCCACCGAATTCAACCTTTGTGATTTCAGCAATCACGTAAGGAATTGAATGTAAGGATGAGCCAAATTGAGCTTTTGGTTTGATCATCAACTTTTAAAATCAAATTTACAGGAAAATCAATTCATTCAAATCCCTTCCAGCTTGAGCCCAGTTGAGGCAACATTACAGATAGACAGACAGAGTCACTTTTATATATATTAATTATCTCACAAGGATAGTTTTGATTGAACCACAGTCTGTTATGATGTAACCGTCAAGTTAACTGGTTTTCAGCTAATAACTACTCCCCAAAATCCCAACTTTACCGTTACCCACCAGCCTCATGGCTAACCCCCAACCACCCCATAACCCCCAAACCTGACTGTTGGGCAACAGTATATATTCTGCCCATTTATCCAATATTAAATCACAAGTATATCCCTATAACACATGTATGAGTTTTTGACTGTTTTGGGTTTATTTCAAGCTTGGCATTGAATATTTCATCCAGACAAACTGAACGGAAGAACATTACCTCTGTCTTTACGGACCCACACAACTTGTAAAAGTTCACATTTACTGTGTAATCTTACATTGGTGATCCTGCCAGAGAAGACTATCAGATGTCGTCCAATAATCCACTTAGGGAAGAACCAGCTCTCTCTTTAATCCCCTGGACCTTCTAAAGGCCTTTGCTGTCACAGTAGTGTTGAAACAGCCAGCTCAACCTATCAACAAGGTTCCAACTAAGCAGGTTCATGACTCACAACCCAACCTTTCAGTGACCCGTAGCCAAACTAGGGAGTCAACTCAAATTACCAAATCCATCAACATGAACAAATCATGCTTCCTCATGAGGGATACTGTCAAAACATCAGGCTCAACCCACCAGCAAGGTTCCGAGTAAGCAGGTTTGTGATCTGCAATCTGATTATCCAGTCACTTATAACCAAACTGGGAAGTTGACTCAGATTTTCAAATTCAACAACATGAACAAATGAGGATCCTTTACAGTGGATACCTTGTTTTGGCACTTGACGCTGTCAGGGATCCACTCATTGGGAAGTCTCTCTCCAATCAAATGAGGGAGAGCCCTGTGATGATCCACATGTTTGGTGGTTTGCAGGTGGGGCTTATGTTGGCTAAGCAGAAGTTTAGTGACTGTTGTTGAAGAAAGCTGGCTGAGGGATCAGAAGATGATGGTGAAGAACTGGTGGTCTGGAGAAATGAGCCAAGATTTTGCCAAATTGATTTGCTGAAGTGAGAAGATGTAGAATGATTTGCCTTGGTTTAGTAGTAAAATCAAGAAGGAATGTGGATAGAAGTGCGGGTAAGATATTTATTTATTAAGTTCCTAGGATAGATGAAGGTACATTGCTATGAGAGCTGGATACAAAGTTGTTTTGGTGGGATGTTTTCCTTGGATTTTACAATATTTGTAAATATATGGGGAAAACGTTGAAAAAGTCCAAAAAGAACAGTTTAAATAGTATTCTACTATTTAAATTGGTTCAGGCTGAGCGCAGGGAAGACTGGTGCTGGAATAATGGACCGGTTAACGCTTTGGCGCGCAAAGAGTTGTCGCTTTGAGCGGTTTGAGCTGTGGAAATTGTTTTCTTAGTTGGATCCCGGTGGAACTTCAGAAATGGTGTATTTTCGCATCCCCAAATTCATTGGTTGAGTTCTGGCAGGTTTCCTGATGAAAATGATTGGTTGGAAGCCAAAAGCTTAAAGTATAAGCAAGGAAATAGTATATTAATACTTTAAGCTTTTGAGAAAGTAAGTATGTAAGCTTAAGTTATTATAGGAAAAAGTGAGCGGCAATGGTTTAAGCTTATGAAGAAAGCCATTTTGAAGGCAGAACCGTTAGGAAAAGGACACTATAAGAAGGTGGCTGGCTGGAAAGTTACGGGGTCTTTTGACGATCTTTTTGGAGGTCGTTCCAGGTCTTTGAGAGGACACTTCTGGGTCTCTTGTGTTTCTGCCAAGAGGTTTTGGAAGCCTTTTGATCACCAGAAGGAGCTTGGTTAGAGCTGAAGCCCAAGATAACAGAGCAGGAGCCCAAGAATAAGAGCGGGTTCCTAAGCGCGGCGCAGAAGTTTGATTCCAAGGAGCCGGAGTCCACATTTGAGGAGCAGGAGTTCAAGTCTAAGGGGCAGTCATTCAAGACTTAGGTGCAGGAGTCCAAGACCAAGTACAAGGAGTCAAAGATGTTGTTGAAGGACTCTAAGTATTGGCAAATCCATTTTGTTTCCCCAACCCCCCGGGCTGTATACCAGAAGGTTTCTAAGGGGATCTTCCTTCTGAGAGTGAATAAAAGCACATTTTGACCCCTATACATATTTCTGAGATACATTTTCCCCTTACTAGAGAATGACAATCCCTTTCAGACGGTCCCTGGCTACAATCCAGGACACACTTGGGGACTGGCAGACAGGAACTCCACAAGCCCCCAAGTTGAATTTGACTAGAGTGGATCCTACTGGAATCCCTATCATTAACATGAGTAGAAGGTGACCAAATAAGCGGGATCTTCCCAAGAAGGGAGTGAAGTGGTTTATAAGGTAATAGACGCTGGTGTACCCCAAGATCAACCAGGGGGCCTTGGGGTGAATAATAGGAGGGAATCAAGCTGTTTTTACGTAAGGGGCATGGCGGCAACATGGTCCCAAACAATACCAAATTGAGTCTTTGGATTTGTCTGTAGGAGTTGGTTCAGGGGTTTCAAAGTTCACATTGGTTTGACCAAAAGAATTAGCACACAAAAAGTCCATACAAGGAAGATGAACTTTATGCTGTTGAAGGGAGAACCTTTAGAATCTACTAATCAAGTGTTTAGAGGTTGAAAATATAGATTTATTGGTTGATAGAAATAAGAGAAATTATTGGAGCAATTTGAAAGGGAAGAATTTGCCAGTTTAAATACTGACCTCAAGTGGGAAATGTCAGGGATCCAACCAGTAGGGGGTTCCTGCAGGCCCAGCAGGAAGGGCCCACCACAAGATTGGGGCTAACTTTACAATATAGGATAGGGATTTTCCCAGGATAGCCCAAGGTCCGTTCATGGGTACCATAGAATCAACCAGGCCAGTAAGAGTGATGTACATGACTCCAAATATCTGGGTGAAAGTGGATTCATCTGCGGCAACGGATTCCTGCAGGCAGTTGGGCCGCAGGGTGAGGGGTGGAGTCATAGGGACCAAATATGCGGGCAGGTACTTGTACTTGTTGCGGAATCGAAGGAGAGGGATGGTGACTTTGTTTCCTTCCCTATAGACGGTCTTGGTCTCTCTAGTTTGGGCCTTGGGGTCGTAGATTAGGATTTCCTCTAGGGTGAACTCCAAATACGCTGGGTTTGGGGGGTACTCAGTGAAATGTACTGGGCCATAGGGAACTCCTGGTGGGCAGAAAAGGTTGGGCAGCTGGTCCGCGGTTTCTTGGAGTGGTTGGGTAAGAGGGGTGGAACTGCGGGAGGTAGACTGTAGATGAAATAGAACTAATATCAAATATGGAATAACCTGGTTGAACCAAAGGTTCATGTCACTCTATTGTAAGAATGGCAATGGGCATCTTCCTGGCGGCCCAGGGTATAAATATGCCCATCTGTCATGGTAAAACTTTCATAGATTTTCTTGACCCGGGGTTTCCCATCTACTAGGTTTTCACAGTCCTTGGTGGCATCAATTGCGGGGGTTATTCCATTGGCTGGCTTGAACTGAGAGCACTCAACTTCCCTAGTCTGGTCACATGACAGGTCATCTCTGGGTGGCCCGCTTCTTATGGAAAGTTCATTTGTTTCTTTTTCTGTGGTGGCCCGGATTATTCCAGGGTCTGTGGCTAACCCGTTCTGTTGAATGGTTGGGTTAACAGGAACCTCTAGAGCAGGGGGAATTGTTGTAGGCAAACTTGGCTCATAAAGCTTCAAGAGATTCCCTGAAGTCAAATCCTGTTCTGGTTTGAACCCAAAAAACTGCGGGCTGGCGGCCCGCAGGGTGTCGGGGTTTGACTCCTGTAGTTTAGGCTTTTCAATTAACATAGTTGATAAGAGTTTGTCACTTGTGACAGGAAAGTGAACATTGTAATTACCAGGTGATACTGTAAGAGTGATTTGAGAAGGATTGCCTTGTAGGACTGCAGCAGGCTGCAGCCTGCAATGTGAGAAGAGGCAGGTTGGGATACTGTAAATTCAGAACCTGAACATAAAAATGTGGGATTGTCAAATCCTTTGTCCAAATTTCAAATCACTTTTGCGGAATAGCCTTTTTTTAATTAAATTGAATTCTTTGTATATTTATTTGAATTTTTAAAAATGCGGGAACTCATAGACACTTTGCAAAGTTCAAGTTGAGCTGCATATTTCCAATGGACAAAATGAATTAACTGGAATCAGATTTGAAGCTTTCAAATCCATCAAACATTTTTATTAAGTTTACTATGTCTTTTGAAATTGCGGGATTGTCAAATCCAAGAACTAAATTTCAAATCACTTTTGAATGCCACTAGTAAACTCAGATATTAATTGCAGGAACTGGAATCCAAACTTAATGTACACTAAGCACACTAGGAAACACCAAGCCAAATCAAGAAGCTCCACCACAACTAAAATCAAACTAAAAATTCAATATCAATAACCATGTTTAGACATAAAAAGTGATTGATCTTTAAAATCATCCAAACCCAGAAAGTATACAATATTATTCAAATCAAATCAAATCACAGATATAGAAATTCTGTTACTATTCAAGGCTAAACCAAGAGAAAAAACTACCCACAATGTTACAACTGAATCAATGAGGATTCAGTATTTGGAATTGGGAAAGACAACAGTCCAATAGGAAAGGATAGAATAATAAGAATAAGGTGTTGTTTATTGTAGAATATTGTGATTAATATAACATAGGGGGAAAGCCACAGGGCCACAAGGGGGTGGCATAGTGGGAAGTTCCATGTAAGGTTTGGAGCCGAGGAATAACTTGTGCGGGGATCAGCAGGTCAAATTGGCAGCGCTCCTAATTAGGATGAAGTACCTACCATTCAACATTGCCATTAGATTGTCTCATAACGTTAGATACGTCAAGGGGCGGCTGTCAGGACTGAGAATTTAAGTCTCAACTGATATTTCTTATTTTGTTGATATTTATTCCAAGACTTCTATTTGTTTGTTTATTTCTCCTTTACCATCTTTGGTTGTCTATATTTCTGCAAATACTGAATTATTTCAGCCCAAACTGGTGTCAGCCAAAAGCCCTCAATTCCAGCTTTCAGAATCTTACTCCTGACAATATACTTCTAATTCAAAATTATGAGTTAATATCACTTAAAAATAATTCCCCTATCATCTCCTTTTCATAGAATTGGGTATAAAAACCCTCACAGTTCTATTATTCCAAGCAATTCAATCTCCTCCTGTTTAGGCTCATCAATAAAACTATTGTCTCAATTCTAGCTGTATCTCTTGTATCCTTGGGAAATAGTAATTTGTTGGTGATGGTTGAGCACAGGCTTTGATACAAATGCAGCTGTTGTTGAAAAAGTCTGAAGTCTTACAGCGGCTCATCAAGCGCCCCCTGTGTATTGTGAGATACGTTAGCGGGCAAGGCTGGAAACTCAGTTGCAACACCCCCCTTGCCCCCTGCTTGTTGTCAGACACCAGGACTGGAGCCTGCAGAAGGTCTGGGAAAGTCCGCACAAACAACCTTTGTGTGGGGATGGCACAGAAGGGGCGCAAGCAATTGTGGTGAAGTCTCTTGGTGTTTCCTTGGGCATCCTCAAGTTGGTAGGTGTGATTATTGTAGACAGCAGCTACCTTGAAGGGCCCTAGGTGGTTAGGTTCTAACTTGGAAGAATTGGGGTTGAGGGTGTAGACGGGGTCACCTATGGCATATCTAGCTTTGAGGTGTTTTGTCCCTCCCGCAATCCGCTTGTGTTTGATCTCCCAGGCCTTGGCACACCATTGGTCTAGGGAGGGGGTTGGCACTAGAGGGGGTTTGCCGGGAACCTTGGACCGTAGTTTCCCCTGTTCAACCCCTGTCAGACTGTCAGGTGTGCCAAAGGCCAGGATACTGGGGCTGAACCCTGTGCCCCTGTTAGTTCTTGCTTGAAGGATAAGTAGAGCAATGGACAGGTGTTCAGTCCATGTGGTGTTGGGGTGCTCTTGTGAGAGCTTGGCAATCAGTTGAACCAGTGAGCCATTTAACTGTTCTACGCGTCCATTGGCTTGAGGATGGTAGGGGGTTGTAACTATACATTGGAGTGCGTTCTTGGAGCAGTATGCCTTCATGACATGTCCAACAAGTTCTGGGCCGCCATCTGTGATAAGACGTTTGGGGCGCCCAAAGCAAGCTACAATCTCCTTACCAATAAAGCGGGTAACGGTGGTGGCGGTGTGGTTGGTTGTGGCCCAGGCCACTGGCCAGCAAGTGAAGTAGTTGATGGCGGTGATAATATACTTCTTACCCAGTCTGTCTTCAGAGAGCGGTCCCACAATGTCAAGGGCCCACTGTTTGAAGGGTTCCATGGCCTTGATGGGTAGGACAGACTTGGGAGGTGCAGGTTTTAATGTATTCTTTTCACACAATACACATGTCTCAAGGAGGTCCAAGATGTCTTGGCGCATGTGTGGCCACCAGACCTTACGTTTCACAATCTTGAAGAGGTTACACCCTCTGATGTGACCCAAGGTCCGGTGGTAGTGCAAGATAGTGTCCCCTCATTGTGTGGTGGGAATGTAAGGCGTCTTCTCACCTGTCTCTGCACGGCGGCAGACATTACCAGCATTGATGGTAAACTGGCTCTTGTTGTCTTTCAGCTTGGAGATGGTGACCAAGTTAAGGCCCTTGTAGCGGGTTGCCTCAGGGCGCAGGTAGAGCATGGGCCAATCTGGGTCCAAACCGTTGTCCCCAGTGATGGACGCTACGTAGAATTGTGAAAGAACATTGGCTGTAACAAGCTCTTTTCCAGGCTTATACTCAATGCGTAACTGATAGGGGAACAGCCGTTCAACCCATCCTGCTTGGCAGCGTGTCAGATGGGACTACGTGTTGAAATACTGGAGGGACTTATGGTCCGTCAGAACGCGGGGTGGGAAGGTCGCACCTTCCAAGTAACAGCACCACTTCTCAACGCAGTGCACAATGGCTGCCAGCTCTTTATCATGGATGGGGTAAAGTTGTTCTGAGTTGGTGAGCTTCCTGGATTCATATGCTACGGGGAGGAAGACGCCATTGTCAGTTTCTACCCTTAGCACACCCCCTATGGCCCTGTCAGAGGCGTCAGTCTCAAGTTTGTACTGTCAGTTTTGGTTGGGAAACTGCAGTACTGGTGCTGTTGTGAGCCTTTGCTTCAACGTCTCAAAGGCTTGATCTCTGGCAGGGGTCCAATGGAAGCGTTGTCTGGTGTTGAGGAGCTTAGTGAGTGGTGTAATTAGTTCCCCGCAATTGGGGATGAACTTGCGTACATAGGTAACCATGCCCAGGAATGTTTGCACTTGATCCACATCAGTGGGGGGCAGCATGCTGGTGATTGCCTTGATCTTGGCAGGGTTGGGCTTTATCCCTTGGGCAGAGATGGTGTGCCCAAGGAATAACAACTCAGACTTGAGAAACTCACATTTGGAGGGTTTAGCTTTTGGCTGGTTTTCCCAAAGGGTGTTGAGGACAGCGCGGAGGTGTCAGAGGTGAATGGTTTGATCTTGACTGAAGACAATAATTTTGTCAAGGTACACCACCACGCACTTCCCAATCAATTCCTCAAAGGCTTTGTTCATCAACATAGCAAAGGTGGAGGGAGCGTTGGTCATTCCAAAGTTCATGACACAACACTCAAACAACCTGTAGCGTGTGCAGAAGGCAGTTTTTGCCTCATCCCCTGGCGCAATGCGACCTGGTTGTACCCCGCAGTGAGATCAATCTTGCTAAAGACCTTTGTGCCTGCAAGTGTATCAAACAGGTCGTCAATCAGCGGCAGGGGGTACTTATTTTTAACTGTCACCTCATTTAGGGCACAGTAGTCTGTGACCAGGCAGAGAGACCCATTCTTCTTAGCTACAAAAAAGACTGCCACCCGTATGGAGAGAGCAAGGGGCAAATGAATCCCTTATCAAGCGTGTCCACAAGGTGCTGGCAGAGGGTTTCATCTTCCTTTGGTGTGAGACGGTATAATGGTCATGCTTTAGGTAATGATCCTTGAAGTTGTACAGCGTGCTGGACCTCCCGGGGTGGAGGTAGTTGTTTGAGTGTTTCACTGAATACTTTCTTGTACTCCTCGAGGAGTGCAGCTAGCGCTGGTGGTGGTGATGTTGACAAGGGAGGGACTGCAGATGGTTCTGCACAGATAACTTCAACTGAACATTGGTTAAAGTCTAGTTTCCCCCCTTGAAATTATATGATCCTGTTTCTGTCATTCTGACAAACACAGTATCATGTAGTAGTTTGTTCATTTCTGTGGGGTAAATCTGAAAACCCACCCCATTTCTATTGAGGGTGATGACAGATGTATCCCAGTCAATGTAAGGGCAGTTATGCTGGGGCCAGTCAAGGCCAGCAATTATGTTGTGGCTGAGGCCTGCCATGATTGGTCCAGAGAGCTTGACCTGGACGTTCCCCATTCTTACGGAGAAGGGTACTGTCTTATGGGTGATGGCAATCCTGCGGGAATCAGCTACGCGTACTGCTTTGAACCTGCTGGGTACTTGGTCTAATTGTTGGGAGTCAGCAAACATCTGATCAACCATGGTGTGATCAGCCCCGGTGTCTACCAGCAACTTGTGGGTGTTTCCACGGAAACATAATGTATAGAACAAGCGTGTTACTTTATTTGCGGAATGAGCGGCTTGCAACACAGGGTTGTTGCTATGGACCTGGAAGACGTCCAGGGTTTCAACCTTGTGGAGGTTGTAGTCGCGGGAGTTCTTTGCAAGCAAGGGTTGAGAGGGCGGGTCAGTTGGCGTTGTAGGGCCTCTTGTTGTTACAACCCCAGACTTTTCCCTGGTCCTCAATTAGCGCAAGCTGGAGCTCCCCCCTTGTGGGGGCGTTTAGCTGCACCTTCTTGTTGTTGAGGTTGGCAACAGCCCACTTGACCTTGGCCATTGTTAGATGCAGGACGTGGTTGGGGTGGAGTATTGTTGGTGCGGCGGAAGCCCATGGAAGCCTGGTTACTGGCCTCTACGATGGCTTTATAACAGTTGTCAATAGAGGTGCAGCGGCCCACGGGAACTCACTTGCAAATATGGGGTTTTAACCCATTTACAATGAGAGTGAGCAACATGGCGTTCCCATCAGTCACTGCTTTGGGGGCGGCAGCAAGGGCTTGTTGCCATGCGGCGAGGTACTTGGGGACAGAACCAGTATGCTTGATGGATAGGAGGGGAGTCCCCAAGATAATGGGGGAAAAGATTTTGCTATACCGGGACTTGGCGGCGTCTTAAAATGTTGCCCAGGTGACGTCAAATTCTTGGCTGGCCCAGTTGGTGAACCACATGGCGGCAGGCCCTGTAAGGCGGCCAGATGCAGTGGCACCCCACATGGACTCGGGAACCTGACAGATACAGAGGCGCGTTTTGGTGAACTGAAGCCAACTGACAATGTCAGCTCCTTTGACACTGCCAGTGAAGGGCTCTAGCTGGAGATTGAGCATACATTGTGATAGATCCGACTGTGGCGGGGTGACGCTAGCGTCACGCTGCCCGAGGCGGAGCCAATTGTATACACTGGTAAGAACTAACTGATCTTGATAGATGACATATCCTTTGGGAATGTCCCCCTTGGGGATGGGAAGGAACATCTCTTGTTGTGGAGTAGCCATACAGCCCGTACTCTGTCCTTTCTTGGGGGAATTTTGTTTTTGAAATAGGTCAGAACCTACTTCTGCTACCACTGTTGCAACTGAACCAATGAGGATTTAGTATTTGGAATTAGGGAAGACAATAGTCCAATAGGAAAGGACAGAATAATAAGAATAAGGTGTTGTTTATTGTAGAATATTGTGATTAATATACCATAGGGGGAAAGCCACCAGGTCACAAGGGGGTGGAATGTTCCATGTAAGGTTTGGAGCTGAGGAATAACTTGTGTGGGGATCAGCAGGTTGAATTGGCAGCGCTCCTAATTAGGATGAAGTACCTGCCATTTGACATTGCCATTATATTGTCTCATAACGTTAGATATTTCAAGGGGTGGCTCATTGAGCGCCCCCTGTGTATTGTGAGATACATTAGCGGGAAAGGCTTGAAACTTGGTTGCAACAACAACTAAACCAATAAATCCAAATAAATACAAATTTAATCTAAAATATATTTTTATTTTAGTTTTATGGACCATCAATCACATTCCCAACACGCTCCTGCATCAGCCTGCAGAGCAGCCTGTCCACGAGGGCATCCCAGAGGGTCCAAGAACAGACCCAGAACCCAACTCAAGGGGAGTCATGCCAATACACAGGCCTCCCAAGGTGTCATTGCCAGCCAACCACCTCCTGCATCCCAAGCCCAATCAACCAGCCTGAATCCTAGGCAGAAGCCACTTTCAAGGCCTGCTACCAAAGTCTCCTACATCAGGGTCACCGGGAACACTGAGGTTACTTACACCTCCACTGTGTACCCAGTTGTCACCTGGCCCCACACTCTTGACCCAAGAGTTGCTACTTCCTGCCCCCGCGTCTTTGACACCACCTATGAGCCATTGGCCACAACTGATGAGCCACCTGTGCCTGTGTCATATGCCACCATTGACAGCACCACTGCAAGCAAGCGTGATCCCACCTTCTACACAAAGGTCCCCATCCCCTGTGTTGAGCCTGGTAGCCAGGATGCCGTGGTACCTGCCAAGGGCCGGCGTCAGTTGACGGGTAGTGAGCGTGAAGCTTTCCTCAATTGCTTGAACAGGGGAATGGCAGTTCAGGATATTGCATCCCAATTTGGTGTCATGGCCAGATACATTGCCGACATCAATACCAAGTATGGCAATACTGGGCAAATTGCAAAATCCACCAAAGCAAAAAGACAGCCAAAACTCCTTCAGCCTGTACACATTGACGCAATCAAGCAGTGGGTAGCCAGGGATTGCCACCTGGAAACACTTGCTGTCCAATCAATGTCACCACAGAGTTCAGATTTTCTGTTTCCAAAACCCTTGTCTACAAAACTATGGTTGATTTGGGCTTCTTGTGGAAGGTGCTCAGAGTTTCTCCATACAATAGGAACAGTGAAAAGACCATCAAGGATTGACACATTTATGCCAAGACATATCTGGCACTAAAGGAGACCGGGAATGTCCTGTTCTTCTATATTGACAAATTGTTGTTTTTCTCCTCACTCAGGTCCAGGCATGAGTGGGTCAAGAAGGGGTCCAAGGACGGCGTAGCCCATTGTGAAGCTGTCTGTTCCCAGACCTATTCAATGGTTGCGCTTCTTGGTCTTTGCGGGTTAGATCAATACTAGATGATTAAAGGCTCTCATAACAGAGGGACCTTTCTTGATTTTCTCCAAGCTGTCAAGGAGTACCTTCAGATAAATTATAGCGGCACAGCCAACGTTGTTGTGCTTGATAATGTTGGGCTCCACAAAGTGGATCTGGTTGTGTCCGAGTTCCCCCCATTGACAAGAATAGCCACTCCTCCAGCCACCGCCTTGCTGATTGTCCAATGAGACTTCTCTTCCTCCCGCCATATTCCCCATTCCTGAATCCAATCAAGGAGGTGTTTGGTTGGATCAAGAATAAGGTGAAACAAGGCCTTCCTCAGGACACTGAGGACCTATTCAATATTCTTGAGGTCAGCCAATTTGCGATGCCACCCAATGTAGTGGCAGCTTTCTATGAGCACTCAGAATCCTTCCTTCCAAAAGCCCTGGCCTCCGAGCCAATCAGATAAATGGGCACTCTGGGTTTTTTTTGTTTTTATTTTATTTATTTTAATTTTAATAGGGCTCAAAAATCATTATTTATATATAATAATGTGACATTTGATTGTATTATAGACATATAAGAATACATAGAAAAGGTAATTAAAACTAATTATACAAGATATAGAGACACATATTTTTATTATAATGCACTGAATATTATATTGACTGTTGCGCTAACAAATGAATAAATTAAAAAAAGATAGAAAAAGAATTATTTTATTTAAATAATTGTTAATTGTTGATGATACTTTGGCTTTTTTAAGCCACAAATTGGACCTTGTGTGTCATCATATGATTCTTGTTATTTCAGTGCCACTATAGTCACATGACACAGCAACCAATGATTTTTATGTATTCCTTACTAATTTGTACTTAGGACGCAGTTTAAGTATATCAAATATGTTTATCAAATCATATCACAAGGGAAAGGTAATTTGAGTTCTAAACAATCATTTGTTTAGAACAATAGTGGAGCGGGCCGCATGATGCGGATAAATTCAATTCTCCATGTTTACCTTTGTGATAAATGGACCTGTACTTGACAAGTAGTAAATAAAAACATTTTTAATTCTTTTTTTATTTGATGTATTGGCAACTATAACTAATGTCTTTTAATATACTTAGATATATTAATATTATAACTTACATACTAAAATTTAAAATAAAAATTAAAATATTAAAAGTAAAATTATAATTATAAATCTTAAAAGTTAAATATTAAAGTTTAAATAATCAAAACATAACAATTTTATTAAATTGTGATTTATTCAATATCAAAATATTTGATATTAAATATGTCAATATTAAAGATTTTAATAGTGAATATTTTAATATTTAAAATAAAAAAATAAAATAAAAAATTTAAGTTGCAAGGGAAAATGATTTATTAGGGGAATGAAAATTGCAAGGGGAATGTGATTATTCCGGGGAATTATACCCCAAAATCAAAATTTCTGCTAATGCGTCCAATTGGGACCACATACTCTTCTGTATGTGGTGGATGACTCTGGCGCCAATTGCTAGAGGGGTGGCGCTCAGCACCCTGGTGGTGGCCAAACGTCTTATAAAAGGCAATCAGGTGAGAGAATCAACTAATAGATTTTTTTGGGGGGCACATAGTACCTGTATAGTGTTGCTATTGCAAATGAGTCATACATAACATGCTTGACTGTCCTGTATCCCTGTGGTGTTTTCTGGCAGTCTAGGGCTACACAGCATATGTCAATCTGTATAGGTACATCTTCTAATTTTTTCACGTTGACTTTCAATATGCAGTGGAGCAGGATTCCCAGGTACACCGCAGCGTGAATTTGTTGTGAGGTATAATTTTCTGAGAACATGCACAATTTTTTGAAAGTTTGTACTAACCTATTAATATAGGATGTTTGGTTAAATTTGAAGAGGGTTCCGGGGGGGCGCCCAACTTGTATCAGCCCCCAGGCCTTGGCAAACAATATCAATAAAGGCTTAAAATTATTCACGAGGACTGCATCCCCAACTTTATTTGATAGAGCTTTAAAAATTTCATTAAAAATTGCAGATTTCAGATATTCATTTCCTATTTGAAAATTGGTTTTTATTAATTTTTTTCATATTTGTTGATATTTGTGAAGGGAAACCTTTGAATGCTTTCATATATGTATTCATCAAAATTCAGTTTTATATCCCTGCAAATTTCAATCATTTCTTTGAGTTTGATTGTTGATCCTAGTTTGTATGCTTCCCTTATCCATGGCAAGCACCCCGCAGGTGGTTGATATTCCCTATCTTGAGCTTCACTATTAAAAAGCATATTCATATTCTGTTGAACTATTTTATTTATTTGATTTTTATTTATTTGTTTTATAGGGGCCACCAGTGACTGGTAACCCCCATAAAACCAACTTGGCGTAAAAGCCACCACTTCTGCAACCTTGTCCCCATCCCTGGTGATGACTAAAATAAATATAAGTTAAACATAAAAAGACTTACTAATTGTTTCCCCTGTGGACCCCTCAGCCACAGGCGCCATATTGGCAAACTTCATGAGTGTTGGATGCTCTTCATTAATTTTCTTAGGCTTAATTTTTCTTATTTTTCTTGCAACTTGTGCTTCCTCTTGATTTTCATTTGATAAAGCTTCTGTATTTCTTGAAGCGCTTCTGCTTCTTGCTTGTGTTTTATTTTCATCTGTTTCCATTTGGTTGGTTTCCTCTTCATTGGTGTTGATTTCTTTCTGAATTTCTGTTCCTTCAATTAGTTTGATCTTCTTATTGTTTTCTTTGGACCCTGCCAGAACTCCCACAAATTGTAGGCCGCGTTGTTGAACTTTAGACTTGATAAAGTAGTTCCCTGTAGATTAAGTAATTTTTCTTTATTCTTTTCATCTATAATATTTCCCAACTTATCCAAAGCATCTACTTTTGACTGAATCAGTGGCTGGCCCTTGTTACCCAGCTTCCCTGTCACTATTTCCCTGGTATTTTTTTCTATCTCAACAACCTTTTGAAGGTGTGCTTCTAATTTGTTGATTAAGTTATAGATTGTTGACATATTGTTTGAATTCCATCAAAAAACTGGTTTTTATAGTACTATGTTCAGCGCATACATATTTTTCATCATCATTAATAACTTAAAGACAATAAACGTAAATATTGGATTAAAATATTGCAATTAGACATCAACTCTTGATATTTTGATATTATGTGCATAACTCAATGTATTTTGTTTAATAAAATTCATTGTAAACTTGGCCTTTTTTCATTGTAATTTATCAAAATGGATTGTGTTTATATTAGAGAGCCATTAACGCTTAGTACAAATACTGATACATAGTGCATTTTACAGCCTGTATATTTATCTATTGGTAATAATTCTATAAACTTTTCAGTTGGATTTTATATAAGTATTACCAATAGGTAAATATACAGGCTGTAAAATGCACTATGTATCAATATTTGTACTAAGCGTTAATGGCTCTCTAATATAAACACAATCCATTTTGATAAATTACAATGAAAAAAGGCCAAGTTTACAATGAATTTTATTAAACAAAATACATTGAGTTTTGCACATAATATCAAAATATCAAGAGTTGACGTCTAGTTGCAACATTTTAATCAATATTTACGTTTATTGTTTTAATTTATTAATGATGATGAAAATATGTATGCTCATAATTTTAAGCTATTGTCAGGGAACCAACCCTGACTGGCCGGCTTGCTAGTGTCTGGGAACTGGCAGGTTGCAGACTGGGTGGGCAGGGCCCACCAAAGGATTGGTGCTAACTTAATGAGGTAGGACATTGTCTTTTCCCAACCACAACCACGTACCGGCGGCAGGAACAGTAGTATCTATTACTCCTGTGAGAGTTATATATACAATTCCAAAAAGCTTGTTGGTATGGTCTAGTGGGAGTTCAGCGGCAGAGGCAGGCATTGGCTTGGGGGTGACAGGTGGCTCCATGTCTATTTGGTAGGCAGGGAGGAAGTTGTATTTATCTCTGAACAAGCTGGGTTTGGTAATGTACCAAGGGCCTTCTTGGTTGTATCTGGTTCTCTCAGTGATTCCGGCCAAGGGGTCCTGGGCTAGTAGGTTGTTGGCAGTATAGTCTCTGTACTTGGGCTTTAGGGGATACTCTGTGAAGTGGACGGGACCAAAAGGAGCACCTGGAGGGCAGTACGTAGCTGGCGGGTGGATCAGATGATCTTCAAGCAAACTGGCAGATTACAAGGATAAAATACGGCAAGAATTGGGAAAACCAATATCTCATAACCTTTATTTAAAAATGACAATGGGGTTTTGGTCTTGGCCTTGCGGGTCTTTATCCCTCACTGCCAGGCTTCACTTCTTGGTCAGGTTTTCTGGACTTGGGCAGGTTGACATTGGGTGTCTCAGATGACAGTGTGGCGCTCGGCACTGGCGGTCTGCCACTGGCCGCTTTGGGGTGAGAAGACTTTTAATCCTTCTGTTTATTGATTCAAATGTTGGGTGCCTCTTTGGGTTCAGTGCCTTCCTTGGGACTTTGGGAGAGTTCAGAATAATTCCCAGGGGGAGATTTGTCTATTTCACCGGGAAAACTGCCAGTGTCAGGCGTTGGCACCTTGGGGAAATTCTCGGCATCTTGCACTGGCGGTTTGCTTGAAGAATCCTGCAGGACAGCTAAGGGTTCAGGTCCTGGTGGGCTGGTAGCAACTATGAACCTGGCGGTCTGCAAAGGGTTTTGTCCAGGGTTCAACTCTGGTTCTGTATTTTGAGATCTAAGAGCATCTAAATTGTCATTCCTGACAGCTATTCATAAAATGTACAACACTGTTTTAATTATGGGAAATTTTGATACAGTAGTTTTAAAAGCTATGGCGACAAGCAAAAATTCTTCAGATTTAAACAAAATGATTTCATATTTAAACAAAATCCAAGTTGCGCAAGATTCAGGATTCAATTAATTTAAATATCTTTGGTTAATAAATGAACTGTCAAACCAAAAATGAAATTTCACTAACCCATCATATGAAATTATATCAAACATCAAGCGGTGTAGTTCAAACCACAAACAAAATGAACTGACACAACAAGTGAAATGAGTGGATGCTTTTCTGGAGTATATTATAATCCAATCAGGATTCATATGAGGCACCAACAGAAGGACTAAAGTGAAACAAAACTTGAGCAATCTAGAAGCAAGATTACACAAGCACAAAACAAAATGAAGTCACACAAGATGTGTAATATGATGAGCCTAAAATAGAAAAATAACAGCATAATAGCCAATCAACAGCTATCTAATTTAGGAACAGAGGCATTTTATTCATTTTCATGGCTCCAGATTTGTATGGAATGGTTTTGAGATCCTTCCAAATATGGACTTGTGATTACAATAAAAACAAATTATTAAATTTTAAAATTTCTACTTTTAGTGATTTTATCCTAGTTTTTTTACAATGGTTTTTACAAGCAATATCTTTGATGGCGCCAGCAGCTAAGCCAGCTTCAATGGAGGTGAGGCTCAGAACGTGGAGGCACCTTTTTACACCCAAGCCTTTGAGGCGGGTAACAAGGAAGCTGAGCTGTACCTGACCACCAACCCCTATGGCTTTGACTTGTTTGAGAGTCACTTAGTGTCTAGCTCTTCCCCTGCTCCCGTACCCACCCCTTCACAAGCTGCCCATCAACCAACTAATCAGGATGGCAACCTCAATCCAGAACAACTTCCTGCCACCAGCCAACCTGCCCCCTACAGCCAATCAGGCTTCAGCTCCTGCCGCCCAGTGCCCCAAACGCAGAATAATCACTGCCCATATTCTTCAGGAAATTGTGGCACTAAACCTACAGGGTCTGTTGTGGGACCAGATTGCTGCCCAGTTGCAATTTACCCAATCCACCATAATGCAGGAGTTCAACAACCTAATGAACAAGGGAATCTGATTGTGACAGCCAAGAAGCCAAAGAAGGCAACAGAGTCCCAGATAACCGAGGCCTACCAAATAATGCTTGACCTCCTCCAGCAGGACCCCAAGCTTCACTTGACCCAGGTCCGGAAGCAACTTGCACACCATGGCATTTGGGTGTCTGAGCGCATGGTGCAGCTCTGGATGCACGGAAAGGTGGCTTCAATTAGGGTTCTTACAAATTTTGCCAGCGACCAATGAGATGGCGCTAAGGATTCCCCATATGACACCACAATCAAATCAACCCTGGTCAGATGCTTGACAAGTCTAACAGATGACATCATGTTTGTCTCATACTACAAGTTATCAATTGCATTTGACAATTTCGGTGAGCAAGGAAAAGCCGCCACCAAGAATGGAAGGAAGAAGGTCAAGAAGGGGACTTTCATTGGTGCATTTCTGGCTGTTTCAGCCAAGGGTTTTGTCTACTATTGGACAAACCCTGATTTCATCAATGGGTACTCATACGGCCACATCCTTGGTGGATTGCTCAACTCCTGGGATGGCTCAAATTCCAAATACCAGGTTTTCTTGAGTCACCAGATGGAGGGAAGCTCCACCACCCTTGAGGCCATCCAGGGATGCGGGCACCAGGCCTCAGTCTACCCCGCCAGCCATGAAGACGTCTATCTGACTGATCTTGTCTTCTTAAACATTGGAGATATACTATGGGAGCGCCGCCCTCAGGCTTTCAATAACCTCTATCTTGGGGTCTTTGACCACAATTTTCTCTTTGGTCACCAAATGGTGGCTGACTTGTTTGCGCAAATGGTTTTCCAAGTGACCATGGGCAACCAATCACGCAAGGATAAGCGCCTCTCACCCCATGCCACAGCCACCTACCAGCCCATCCAGCCAATGACCAATGAGGAATACAACAAGCGTTATACGGCAGCCATCATGCAAAATCCTCCTACCCCTACCCCCAACACCACTACCCCCACCTTCCAGCCCTACCTATCCAATCCCAGACCCCCCAGGTTAGCACTGCCTCTACGTCCTCCTTCCTGCGCCATTCTGCCTACTAGGCATCACTCTTCCCCGCCCTAATAAACCCCTGTCACCAAACATTTTCTATTTATATTATCTTTTTTTGACTTTCAATTGTTCATGTTCTCTTTGTTTATAGTTGGTTTTATTCTTTATGTTCAGCTTATTTCTATAAAATTATATATTTACTATGTTGTGTATCTAGATCCTGAACACAGTTATTTTTAGCACCCAACCATAGCCCCTTGTGAAAACATTAACAACAATTTGGTGATCAGCTAAATTTGAATTAGAAAATTATAGTGTTAACTGTTTTTAGATAAAGTTGTTACTGATCCAAATTCAAAACCTTAATGATAAACTTTAAGCCAATCAGGAGCCAAGTGATAATTGATTGTTGTGACATAAAGGGTCATTCAATAATTCTTTGGTGCATGTGTGCTAATTAATATGATTGGCTGGATGTTTTACCATTGTGTGACATTGCCGCTGTGGCAAGTTGTTGATGGACTAGTGCCCAATCAGCTGCTGGGTTAGCACTAGTTTATCAACAACTTGCCACAGCGGCAATGTCACACAATGGTAAAACATCCAGCCAATCATATTAATTAGCACACATGCATCAAAGAATTATTGAATGACCCTTTATGTCACAACAATCACTTTATCACTTGACTCCTTATTGGCTTAAAGTTTATCATTAAGGTTTTGAATTTGGATCAGTAACAACTTTATCTAAAAACAGTTAACACTATAATTTTCTAATTCAAATTTAGCTGATCACCAAATTGTTGTTAATATTTTCACAAGGGGTGTGTTTAAGTGCTAAAAATAATATGGTAATCAAGGAAACAATGCCAACACAAAGCAAACAACACCCATATTGAGATGAGCATAAAACGTATACACAATGGGTAAAAAGATTGGATAATGTAGTAGATGGGAAAACAAAAAGGACTAAACAAAGAGGCAACAGTATCAAAATAATACAGAATTTATTAGGGCAAAAGCTATAAAAACATATGGAAAGGTTAGTAAAAAAATAAGATGAGAGAACTCAAAAAGCTTCTAAAGGACCTCAACTTGGTGATTGCCAAAATCAAAGACATTGACTGTAAGGTCAAAGCAAAGGTGAAGTCTGCCATCCTTGAAGGCAAGAAACTTGACAGGGTGACATCCAAGGCATTAATGACCAAATTGCCTGACACATCAGAAACAACAATTGAGCGCTTAATTAATATCCAGAAGCATGTTGTGGAAGGACTTTAATTCAAGGCCTACAATCTTTCCGCACTGTCTGTCTGGGTTGATGACCCGGAGATGTATGTACATCTCAAGCCAGCAAAGTGCGCCAGGGCAGAGAACACCAAATTGCCAGCGCAATTGATTGCGCCAAGAATGGCCAAGCCGGCTGAAGCTGCCAGCAAAGAAGAAACACAAGAAGGTAACCTAAAAAATAAAATTAATAAATTTTCAAAAAACTTACCTTTTTTCTTAGAAAACGTAGACAGTGAACTCCGCCGGGTCCTGGTCCCTTTTGTCCCGGCCACCTTTTATGCTAATTATGCCACTCACATGGCTAAGCAGCTCTATCTGTCCCCCCTATTGTGCAGGAGCTTGAAGACAGAATTCACGGGTCCTTCCCAATGACAAGGGACGCGCTAGCCGGGCTGAAGCATGCCAAGGGGGCATCTGAGTGGGCAGTTACTGCCTACAAGGATGCCCAACTGGTCCGCCTGGACCCAGTATCCCTCAGTGGAGTTTACTGTGTAAACTCCATTGAGCTTGTTTGGGACATCCTGGTGACGCTCCCATCCAAGAATGTACCAGAGATGGGCCGGGCTCACGCGACTGCTTGCTTCTGCTTCCTGGTGGAGCACACCCTGTCTTACCTGCTTGAGAACTTTAGGCGCGCGGTGAGTAAATTGGCTATTGCAGACGCAACAGCCGTAAAGAAGACCAAGATCCTCCTGGCAGACTTTGGGCTGGCCTGGAGTGCCAACAAGACGGGGGTCCCAGCAGTTATGGAGCTCACGTTTGCCAAGACAAAGCACAACAAGAAGATAAGCATGGTCTATAATAAACTGTGTGAGTTCACAGAAGCCTTTGCAGGACAAAGGCTTCATCTGGTTGTTTACCTGGGGTTCTTATTCTTCTTTAGGATGGGCGCGTCTGTTGAGGACCTGGACAGGGTCCTTCTGGGGATTGACAAGGCCCGGCTTGCACTTGACAGAAAGAAGGTCCCCCTGGATACAACTTGGTTGATCATGTGATCCAGGACGCCCTGGTCCTGGCTGGTATCTACAGGTTTGCAGCCCCGCCTGAAAAGCTGCTGCTTCACTCCCACCTGACCCTACTCCCCTTCACCAGCAGGAAGAAGTATTTCAATACAGGTGTATCCACTGTCCACGGTGTGGCAGTGGAGGTTGTGCGCCACCTCCATCGTGGGGTGGGTACATACCGCCAAACTCACTACAGGCGTTCTTAATAAATTCTCTTCTAATAAACATCTTTATACTCTACAATATTTTTATTATAATTAATTTTTCAAATAATATTTTAGCAAACAAGATTTGCAAAATATATTGCGGAAATGGGTATCATAAAAGTATAAAATTATACATTAATAAAATGAATTCTAACTTGTACATTTTACGTTTAATTTTTTTAAATTAATTTTTACATTTATTTGACCAAAGTGATTTAAATATTTTTGCGTAATCCAATACTGAGCGTTTGGGATTACCTCAGATGGCATAATAAAATAATATACAATAAAAAAATAAAATACTTACATCTATTGATGGATCTTATGAATGTGATTGCGGGCGTAGAAACATCTAAATATAAAATGATAATTAATAAATGTTGAATAATAAATTAGAGAATATAAAAAAAGTTGGATACACTAAGCCTTTAATTGATTGGCTGTTTGGCTAGGCACACGGGGATGAACAAATCAGCGTGGTCATAGAATTTGGCCACAGTCTCAGCTGAGAGGGTATGGATCCCGGCCTGCAGCAAATCAAACAGGTCCTCAGTCCCAGTTGGGGTTCCTTGCTTGACAACTTTCTTGAGCCACCCAAAGACTTCCTCAATGGGATTTAGGAAGGGCAAATAGGCGGGGAGGAAGAGAAGGCGCATATTTGCTATGGCCAATTGCTGGGGGCCCACTGCAATGCTTGTGTCAATAATTGGGAATTTCTCAAGAATGTCAGCCATCTTGTGGAGACCAACGTTGTCCAACACAATTATGTTGGTGAAGCCCGGGCTTGTGCGCCTCAGGTGCTCCTGGACTAATTGGAGAAATGATAGAAAGGTACGGCTGTTGTGGGAGCCCAGTATCATTTGGTATAGCTCAACCCCCTTTGGACCAAGGAGAGCCACCATTGAGTAGGTTGTGGCGCAGACTGCATCACACCAAGCCATCCTGTCATTGGAGCCTTTGGGGACATAGCCATATGCATTGCGCATAGACAAGGCAAATGCTGATTTGTCAATATAGTTAAGTTTGATTGTCCCCTTGGCTTTGAGGGCAGTGTACGCCTCTGCATATTTTTTACGGGTCTCAATGTTGGTTGGGCTATTCTGATTGTACAGAGATACCTCGAGCTTTTTCCAGCAAAAGTGCATCCCCTTCAGCAGATGGTAGTAAAAAAATGAAAGCCTCAACCCCAAAAGTGGACTTGATCATTGCCTGTATATTTGCCAGTCCAAGATGGCAGTTCCGTGTGATCCACTGGCGGATAGCCCATTTGTGCTCCTTGGTGAGCATAGTGAAAACACGCAATGATTTCTCTGCGGTAAGGACTTGGCCAGTATCAATGAACTTGTTGAAGGTCTTTGAGGCGTACTTGGGATCCACTCCAACAATGGCCGCAGCCGCCTTGTAGTCACCCAATTCCTGCATTAGCTTAAGCAGGATGATGTGTTTGATGTTGGGGATACACTTCTGGGCGGGCTTTGTGGGTTCAGACAAGCCAGGATCCTGATTGATGACAGGCTTGCAAGGCATGGGCACATTGTTGTAGAAGGCTGCAAGCTTTTTGAGCACTAGCTGTCCCTCATTGGTTTGATAGAACTGGAGCTCCTTGTCATCCTCCTGATTGCCATCACTAACATAGGGCTCATAGCTAGTATCAAGTACAGGCTTCATCTTCTCCAGCATGGCTGACAGGACCAACTCTTGCCGGTACACAACGTCAAACACATACAAAGTAAGCTCTACATCCTTGTTTCTAACCATTTTGGTAGTGGTGACCTTGGTTGGCTTCTGGATCAGCTTTGGGACCCAAGGGTTTATGCTCTTCACCCTAGAAGCTTGTGCTCCTTGAACCGGCTGTGTCAGTGCAGCGTCACTATGGAACTCTCCTCTCCCACCTCCCTCCTGAGTAGGCACTTGTGTTGTACTAACTCTATTCTTTGACCCGTGGGGGCAACCGCAACTGTGGTGCACAACGGGTGCAATGGTAGTCTGTTGTTGTGTTCCTTCCATTTTAAAATTTAATAAAATATTAAATAAAACTTAATTAAGTTACTCCCTATTTTTAATTTTTGCTTTTATCTGTTTATGGATATTTAATTAATATTTTTTACCACCCAGTATCCCAATTATAGATTTTTTATTTCTTAGTTAGTTGTTTTTGGTTTTACAACGCCCATTTTAGAATACTCAAAAAAATCCACCCATTTTCCTAGATTTTACTGCCAAATTCAAACACCCAACACAATTTTTTTAAAATTTATGTTTCATATTGTGTGTCTTATTTTAGATACCTTGGTATCATTCATGATTACAATCCATTGCACACATTGCGTGAGTGATTTTGTTTACATTGTGAGTTGCTATTGTGTTTTGTTTTTGGATTGAGTTTTGACACACCTTGATTGGGTGTATTTTGTCACCAATTCACATAGTAAACATATGGGTCATTATTTTAGAGATTAGGCCATTTTCTAATGCACATGCTGCTCAAGTCGCAGCATAACACAGTTCAATTTTGAAAAAGTAACTAATTACACAATTTATATTTAAAACATTAATAACTCAATGAAAAATTAATATTTTTTCACACTGTAAACTATCAAAATGAAGCTAAGAATCTTATCTTTCTATTGGTGTAAAAATTTTAATATGTATACTATGCTCAATATTAAAGCAAAAGTAATTTAAAAGAGCATAATCCAGATTTTATTATATGATTATATCTAATGATATAAAGTAGATCACTTCAAAGCTAATAAATACTCTTTTTTGAATACACAACAGATGTTTTTTATTTGATGAAATTAAAGATAAGATTGAGAGCTTTATTTTCGCATTTTATTTTATTTAAAAAGCTCAATTCTCTAGGATTTTATGATAGTTTGAAGTTAGGATGTTTTTATCACTGTTTAGATTGATTTTAAGGTTCAAGTGAGCTTTGAACCTCAAATTGAGCATTCTTTAAATGGAATTCTTTAATATTTTATCATTTAAAAATATGCGGAAGAGTTACAATTAACTGAATACATCATTTTAATTGATTTGCATTGATTACAAAGAGGATATGATGTAATAATAATGCTTAGCTGCTTCACATATATCACTTGTGCATGAAAACTGGGTATTTAATTAATTTCTGCAAACATAAATTCAAGTTCAAACTATAATAAAAGCTATCACACCATTTCTTTCAGAATGGTGTCATTTAGCTTGGTATATAAGAGCTAAAGTACCACAAAGCTTCTAATCCAAATAACCCAATTCAAAGACCACATTCTGATCATAACTACTCCATCATTAAGGCACACATCAAAGATCTGACCTAATTACAGATTCAAAATACTACCATGTCCTCAGTTAAATTTACTTCTTCCATGCTACCCTTTTTTTCCTTGGGAGCTTCAACAAAAAGAGAGAGAATTGCAATGTTAAAAAAGGCATTCCTCTTTATTGCTGGTGATGATCTTGATAATTTCATCAAGCACTTCCTTACTCAAACTGAATTTGGGAAAGCTCAGTTCCTGCCAACTATTCAAAATCAAAAAGGCAATGAGTTCATTGAAAACTTAAAGGATCTCATGAAATCTTCTCCCCAAAAACATCTCCCAGCCTTGCGATCTCTGGTTACTTCCAGTTACTCTTTAAAAGAGCTTAATGATATGGGGTTTAATATAACCAAAAGTGAGTTTGAATACTCAAGAAAAATAAATAAAAATAAAAATGTAAGCTTAAACAAAAAAAGCCAAAAAAATAATAACTATTCATTAAAAAAAGAAATAACTAAAAAAATAATTAAAAAATTGCTGGAAAATTCTTTTGAAACAAGCCAGTTTACAAAAAAAGTGCCTGAAAAAATTTATAAAGATATAGAAAAAGAGATGAGTAATTACTCAACTGAAATTAAATACTCTCTACTTAAAACAAAAAAAGAAATATATGAAAATATGAAAATAAAAAATGAAATTTCAGTTTCAATTTCCACTTACTATAAATTAATCCCTAAAAATATAATAAAAAGTAAAAAACAAACCAATATGTGCAATATTTGTAATTTAAAAAATTCACTAGAAAAAAAGAAGGAAGAATGTGAAAGTAAAAACTTATCATTACCAGAATCTATAGACAATGACTTAAAGACTATTAATCAGCACCAAGACTTTTATGTTCATCAAAATTGTGAATATAAAAAAGATATTAATGAACTAGATGATGAGTCTTGTGTTGTAGTTATAGATTATAAAGAAAACTTAAAGGTTGGAGGTGGTCCAATTGAGACCAATAATTGTTTTTATTCAAAAAAACCAATCTCATTATTAGGGTTTGCATTAGTTTTTAAAGAAAACAATAAAATTAAATATGAATATCATGATTTTTTGTCTCAAATATTATCACATGATTCTTTATTTTCAGGTGAATGTCTAATAAGTCTTCTTAAATTAGATAGATTTAAAAAAATAAAAAATATAAAAGTATGGACATATAATGGAAATCATTTTAGATCATATGAATTTTTATATTACTTATTTAAAGAGGCACCTAAATATATTAAGGGTTCCATAAAATATAACCGTTTTGTTGAATGCCATGGAAAAAGCATTGTTGATGGTCACTTTGGTGTAATATCAAAAATTTTAAAGGAAAAAGAAAATGTACTTTATATTAACAACATTAATGATCTAAAAAATATTTGTGAGAAAGAAGAAAGAAGAAAAGAATTATACAATTCAGCTTTAACTGGTTCAATTGTTTCCCAAAAAGCATTTTTTTATATTTATGAAAGGAAATTTAGGCCTATAAAAAGAGAGCTTGAAGTTAAAAATCTGCGCATTAATCTTTCATATTTGATGAAAGATGGGAGGTTATATACTTCACCTTTAACATTTGAAAGCTTCTCAGAATATTCTGAGATATTTTATCATTTGAAATCACGTGATGATACCAGAGAAACAAAAATATCAGAAGATGCTAGTAGTGTATTGGGGCAAGTTCATGAAGTAGGGCAGCTTACTAGAGGGTGTATTTTAAATAGAGTTATCAGTCTTTCAAAAACAACAACCTTTTTTTCTGAAACAAACTAAGAATATTTATGATGAGCCAAAGATAGGGTAATAGCATTTATAGCTTTGGGGCTGCTATTACTCTCCCATGCAACTCATCATAAATATTTTTGGTTTGTAGTAGCACTTAAGATATTTTCAGTAGTACTATAAGTTGCAATTTTCAATTATAAAATCAATGAATTATTTTTTAAAAAATCACCCAAGCCCAAGATCAATTAAATATTTGGGATTGATTATATTTTACTCTTTCTGAATAATTTGAATATGAATAATGTGATTAAGTTATAAAATAACCAATCTGGCGCCTAGGCATAACAAGAAAAATAATGTCCCATATGTACACCAAAAGTCAACTCACACCATTTTGTTTGTGAATCAATGTATTTTGGATTATATTTTGAATGGTTTTGCTTTGCGTGTGAGCCTTTTGTTGCTGTGTTGACCCATTTTACCCATTAACGCCAATAAACCCTGTTAACAGAGTATATATTTTAACCTGAGAGTTGGATTTTGTTTAAATCTGAAGAATTTTTGCTTGTTGCCATAGCTTTTAAAGCTACTATAATTTAAAAAGAAAGTATTATTAATTGTAAATTTAAAAGAGAGATATCAATTTTAATAAGTTATCACAAAGAAAAGATTTATTTACTAATCAAAGGACAGGAAGGGAAGGGAATGAGCGGAATGAACGTTGCCTTCATCTGTGCCTGTGAAAGGGGCGGCATCAGATATAGTGGGGAGGGAATGGGTGGTGGCTTGGGAGTCAGGGTTGGAAGGCAGGTGGCTTGATGGGGGGTTGGGGAGGCAGGGTTTGTTGACTGGGAAGGGGCAGCAAGAGCGGTTTGATTCAATTGCTCAAATTCTTCTTCTGTCACATATACTGGCTTGACAAAACAGATGGACTGGCGTGGGGGGAGACAGGGGTCCTTTCTGGACTTATCACTATCACTTGAATAGAATATGATGAGATCAAATAAGTCCTGGACAGACGCAGAAGGGAAAAGCTCATACCCCTTATCAATCTGGGTGCATAGTTTGTTGTAGGTAGCAGGCTTCAAGCGTCTGAGGGCAGAACCAAAATTGTAGAGACATACATCTGCAAGATGCATGTTGACGTAGTTGATGGGGTAGGACCAGCAGGTATGCCCCACAGCCCTGATTTCTTGGGTAGCCCATTCCTGTTGCTCCATCTCTGCACTCAGTACAACTGTGTGTACGGCATTTTGTGTGGCCCACTCCTCCAGCATGGCCTTGAGCTCTGTCTGGTAAGAATACCCATCTGTGGTGTTCAATATTGCCAAGTAATAATTGACGTCCAATGGGGAAACTGCCAATAAAACCCTGACAAAACAATACAAGATTGGGCCGCGCTTGTACACGTCAGATTGGATGCGCTTCTCTCCAAAGTCTTGGATACTGGCTGAGATCTTAACATATGATAGGAAGATGACGTCATTACAGGCCCTCATTGCCCTCCCTTTAATAAAATTAACAATAGTTGCATTGTATAGGTTGGTATCCACCAAAATAGGGCCATCAAGAACCTGATTGGATAGGATTCTGGCGGCAACCACAACTTCGTGCATCCATGAATTCACCGTTTTTTTGTTGGTGAAGATGCCGTGGAGTCCCAACTGGAGATGTACCTGGACCAGGGGCATCCGCGGGTCACATTCCATAATGGCCATCATAAGGGAATGGGCTGTATCACCTTCAGTTGAGGTACAGGCACCAGTTGGGGTCTTCTTGGTGGTGGGGCTACAGTTGGCGTGGGCTTGCAGGGTTGCAGTCACAGTTGACTTTGCAAAACCCATTGTGTCTGCAATTTTCCTCAAGGGACATAAGCTTGCCTTGCTTTTCAACCATTTTGAGAACAGTTTCTGGGGTGATCAATCTTCTTTTGTGTATTGCAGGCTGATTGGCTGGGGGAGGGATATGTCCATCTTGGGAACTGGTCAATGCCATCTGATTGGCTGTTTTGGGGTTCTGGGCTCTCTGGGTGACCCCATGGCTAAAATGGCTGGTTCTGGATGCCATTGCTGATAAGGGATTTGGGTTGGCAGCTGCCTGTGCATGGTGGGCTAACAGGGCCATGCTGGAAGTTGCAGGGGAAAGAACAGACTCCTATGTGGTGCTTGTGGAGGGGCCTGCAGGTTGGGAGTGGCCATAGACAGAGGCTTCACCGTTAAGAGACCCAGTGTAGACCTGCATAATTTTGTCAAGGCCAGGGAACAGCTTGTTGACTTGGTTGTTGTTGAAAGAAGACATAATAAAAATTTTATTATAATTTTAAACTTGAGAAGAGGAATGTATATTTTAGTCAATTTTATTGTTATATATGTCAATTTTGTGAATATTACAATCAAAATTTTAGCCGTCCTAAAATAGAATAGGGTGATTCTTGAGAATGCCTGTGATTCCTAAAAGAATTTTCACAAATCCACTCTAGATCCTTTATCATCCTTTTTGAGACACCCATAAATTTTATTTATTTAAAATTCATCTCATTTTTTATTTGAAATTTGGTTCATGGATTTGATAATCCCGCAATTTCAGATTTGTTAATTTTCACATGATGTCTATGATTTGTTTGACATACAGGAAAGCTCAAATTGTACTCAAGAATCCTGCATTTCTGATTCATGTATCCCGCATTTGTTTGCTGAGTTTTGTCTTTTGTTAGTTGAGTTATCTGCTCAAGAGATTTGAAATTTGCCAATTTGAATAAACCAAAAAATTCAAATTAAATGGTTAATTTTATTAAATATTTTATTTTTCACTCAGCTGAGTTGCCTGCAAAAGTGATTTTAAATTTGGACCAAGGATTTGACAATCCTGCGTTTTTACGTTCAGGTTCTGAATCTACAGTATTGCATTGCAGTATTGTACCTCACTATGGTTGGGGATGATATCTGGGGTTGGATGTGAAGTATTTCTTTGGCTTGGTTGGTTTGCTGGGTTTGATTGGCTTCCTAGGTCCCTGAATGTCTGGTTTGGACAGTTTTTGCATTTAAATTTAGATTAATTGGCTGTTTTTTAATTATCAGAGCCAATATTATATGCTGAATTGTTATTCTTGTTGTTGTAATTGTTGTCCAAAGCCTTATAATCCAAATTTGAAGTAGAATTTTATGCTGTTCTTGGTTTTTACACTTGCTTTTGTATTTGAGTTTGTTTTTGATTAAAACACATTTATTTATCAATTTTGAATGTGTTTTTGAAACAATTGAATTAATTGTTTTGTTACTATCCTTTGTTTTTAAATTTGCATTTAAAAATGCAGTTTCTGGTTCTTGAATTTCACCCAGAGTCCTTAAGTTTGGTTTTATATTTGTGTAAGGTATGGAATCCCTTACAGACACATTATCAGGATCAAGCCACCCCCTTCACCATCTAACCGTGTGATCAACACAATCATGTTCCTGTTATCCATGACTCACATTAACTATATAATCATTATCTCTCAATAAAGACTATTATCCAGTTCTCAAATATTTTCCCCTTGTAACTGCTAAACCAGCACAGTTACAACATTGGTAGCACAGGTTGGTTCTCCATCCTAAATTTATTTTTGAAACTCCCCCTATTGCCCGTACTTTCCCCGGTTAAAAAATCTATGACAGAATCATGACTGGCCTCCCAATGAACTGGACGTGTAAGGTCTTTCCCAATAAGGTACAAGATTATATAGGGTACCATGCTACACATCCAGATTTAGGTTTAAAAGATAAAGAAAAGTAGGTACAGTTTGTAAAAGTACTTTTAAAAGACCTGCTAAAAACCTATGGTTTGACACACAGGGTGGCATAGAGTTGACTAGGCCTAAGCAGGCTATATAGAACAAGGTATTGAATAATGAGTTGTTAGTAACCAAAGGTTTATCCACGTCAGGATATTCCCTGTGAGAATATCTTAACATAAATCTAGTTAGACTTTACCTAATATTAGAGAATGATGACAACAAGCTAAGGGCTTGCTGTCTAGCCATCTCCATCCAAACTATACCAGCTGTTTAACTCTAATAAAATCTGGAAGCAAATTGAGACCTAACAAATCTGTAATTTACTATAAACCTAAACTTAAAAGATGAGATCCTAAGTAAATTTTAAAGTTAAAAAGGAAGATTGAGAAAAGAAAAATAAAAGATTGAAGCAAAAAAACCCGTGGCAGTGATTTGGGGAAAACCACTTAGAATTTCAGCTTAACAGTCTACTCTTCTAGCGTCTTTATTTATAAGGCAAAAGACCAAGCCCTGGGGAAGATCTTCGTGAAAGAGGGATAAATTCTTGACAGGTGGTTTGATAGTTGAAGGATAAAAAACACATAGTGGTGGGGAAGCTGCTGACAACAGAATGTCAAAGATCTGCGTGTATCAGGGGAGAGAAGACGGTGGTTGCATAATAAAGAAGTTTAAAGTAAAAAAGTGTCATAACTGTGCTGTTTTAGCAGAGTTACAAGGGAAAAATATTTAGAAGATAGATAATAATCTTTATTGTGAGATGGTGATTATATAGCTATTGTGAATCAATGGATAGCAGGAACATGATTGGTGATCACACGGCTGGATGGAAGAGGGGGTGGCTTGATCCTGCTAATGAGTTAAGCACCAAATCAAGGTATCCACTGTGAAGGATCATTATCTGTTCATGTTGATGGATTTGGTAAATTGAGTTGACTTCCTAGTCTGGCTTCAAGTGACCGGGTAATTGGATTGCAGGTCACAAACCCGCTTGGTTGGAACCTTGCTGGCGGGTCAAGCCTGTGGTTTTGACACTCCCATCCCAGAGGGAAAGCCCACCAGGATATCATACAGTGTAGAACTGGTATGCTTGCTTGTTGTAAGAGAGGGTGGCTAAACTAACTAAGTTTGGCTCCCATCCTGGAGGGAGGATTCACCAGGACACCATCCAGTACAGGACTGGCATGGCTGCTCAAAGGGGTGTCCATAGGGAGGACACGTCAGATACCCGGGGAAAGTAGGAGTCCAAGCCCATCAAAGCCATTCTGCTAAGCACCCAGGATGCCCGTTTGGGGGTGAGCTCTGGGGTCCCCAAGCCTTCCTCTGGAACCAGGACAAGTGGATCCTCAGAGGGGGGGGCGTAGGGTAAGCCAGACTGGGGGGAACAGCAGAGGGTGCCTTGGCGGCAGGAAACTCTAGGTCATCACAGGTTAGGCTCCTCACCACATTCTCACTAGTGGTGTATATGTCCTGAGAGTGTGCAGGAAAATCTTCAAACATATTCAAGAACTGATTGGGGTTGGTGCCAATGTGGAGGAAAGAATCAGAAATACAACCCCAAAGATTTGGAGAGGTAGACCAAATCATTATCAGAGCTGGCGCCAAGGTAAAAATTGCAAACTTGACTAGAGGAACCAAAATTTTTAGGGTCTGAGAGTGGAGCCCAACAAAATGCAGATAATTCTTGGTGTTTTGAGTCTTAAACTCAGATCAGAGGGCTCAAGGGCAAGCAGAAGGTCTCTTAAACGTAGCAGAAGGACAAAGAACAACGGCAGCGGACCAAATTGGTTTAAAAGCATATATGAAAGTTTTAAAAGATGTATCCAAAGTCTAATTGTAAGCAAAAGCAAATTGTGTGTGAAATTGTACTTAAAGTAGGTAATTATACTAATTTCACTACTAATTTTAAAAATTGAATCATTTCCTTCAAAGCAAAAGCAATAAGCTTCAACTTTGGCGTTAACAACTTCTTTAAGGACTTTGAAGAGTGGCAAGAAAGCCCAAATGAAAGGGAAGTAGGTAAGGATAAAGAAAACCAATGCTAACACTTTAGATGATCAAAAGGTGCCAAGTAAGGGACCCAAAATATAACCAAAATTCCTAAGTGAGAAAAGGTTCAAACTTTAATTGTTAGAATGAGCAAGCAGGGGACCAAAAGTCCCCTGTCTTGCTTTAAGGAAAGGCTATTGAAGCTAAAGGTCAGGTGACCTCAGCCAGTCATTTGATTGGGTGAGATAGAATTTTTACCAGTAATTTCAGGGAGTTTGGATGGGTTCTCATCAATTTCTGACCCAACCTCTGATTAGCTAGTGCCTAAAGAACACTTCAGAATGTCATCAATTCTAGTTGAGTTAGGATTTAATGATTTGGCAGTAGCGCGACCTGATTGCTTAAGCCTAATTAATTTCAAATGTGGTCAAACCCAAGCCAGAAGATAGTCTAAATTAATCAGGGATTCCTCCCAAGTGGGGACATAATTTAAAGCATCATTATTTACCACTTGAGAAGGCAACTGTGATAAGTTTGACTCCCTTAAACTTGGCTCCCTGGTACTCAACACTTTGTTGAGTATCAGGGAGTCAAGTGCCACATATGTGAATCTATTAGTATTTTTGGCTTAACCAATTTTAAGCTAATTTTTACTGGTAATTTAAGGGTTTGAAACCAAAAAGTGAGATTAAATTTACTCAAAATCAACTCTTTTTAATAAATCAGTTAGCTAAAATACCAATTTAAGGGGCAATTTATAAGTAAATTTACTAATAGAAATGAAAAAACCTGTTTGTTGTAACTGTGCTGTTTTAGCAGAGTTACAAGGGAAAAATATTTAGAAGATAGATAATAATCTTTATTATGAGATAGTGATTATATAGCTATTGTGAATCACTGGATAGCAGGAACATGATTGGTGATCACACAGCTGGATGGAAGAGGGGGTGGCTTGATCCTGATAATGCGTCAAGCGCCAAATTGAGGTATTCACTGTGAAGGATAATTATCTGTTCATGTTGTTGGATTTGGTAATTTGAGTTGAATTCCTAGTCTGGCTTTGGGTGACCGGGTAATTGGATTGCGGGTCACAAACCTGCTTGGTTGGAACCTTGCTGGCAAGTCAAGCCTGCGGTTTTGACATGTTTGACACTCTAAACCAAAAAGTGACCAGTTTGACACTTTTTAAGCCAAATTTTAATTTTATTAATAAAATACATATGCGCTTATATAAAATTTATTATTTACAATTATATTTTTATTATTAGTGTCCATAGTTGTTGATTAGGCCCCAAGCACCACTATACTGGATTTGGTGGCATAGACATTAATCAAATACCCCACTTGTGTCACAGTAAGTTCCATAATGCCGGGTATTGTCTGTCCAAGTAAGAAGGCACAAAAGGCCGGGAAACCTGTATCAAAATTGACCAAGTTAACAGATTTAAACCAAACAGTCAATCAAAAATGGGTCACAGCTGCTCCAGTATGCCAGCTGAAACCAGCTCCCCCTTGTAAACTGACGTTGATAAATTGACGTAATATGAGGGTCACCCAATATAAGCTCATTAATCAGCATGGTTGTCAGAAACTGGTCACACAAGGGTTCTTTGCAACCTGGACTAGATACTTACTTGAAGATGCCAAAGTAATAGGAGATCAAGACTCAGGTGATATTGCTTAATTGATTTTTCTGATATATATTGAATAATTTTCCCTGTTTCAACTCTAAGAGTTGAGTCCTTCTAAATTTACTCAATAAAAATCAATTATCCCAAGTTCTAATTTTAAATTTTAAAATGCATCCTGTGCTTGGATTGTTGTGGTATATCCTGTACAATCTGATTCTGAACAGAATCATTTCAGGAAGATGGGGCTCAGCATCTGGAACTTTGTCGTTGGCGCTGCAAAATGTTAATTTTATGCCAGCCAATTTTGTAGCTCCTCCCCCCATTCTGGAAAATAAAAATTGTGTCACTTCTCAATGCCCAGAATTCTACGCTGAAGATGCATTGATGCTTTCCCAGGTCATTTATCTTAGTTTACTCTGATTAGGATTGATTGTTCTACTTAATCCTGAAGTTTCAATTGGAAATTTCACAAAAAGATATTTAAAGCCGTGTTGGTGGTTAATCATCAATTCTATGTGGATTTGGGTGGTAATTCCCCATCATTTAGAAACAGCTTCATATTATCCAGTGATTTCTGTCACAACTTGTTTTACATTATGTCATTCCTGGGTTTTTGGATTAAGTGGTGCCACATAAATTAAGCCCAATTTATTAAGAGATTTCATATGTAATTTATAAAAAACTGAAACTTGACACTTTCTTTGTTTGACTTTATCCACTTGACACTGGATTGCTTTTGGATTTAACTAATCAAAGGCTCAAAATTAAGGCTAAATTACTATGTGACGCACTATGAGCGCCACTCAACACTCACCCACTTGACACTTTAACTTGGGGATTAGTACAGAGAGCTTCTTAACGTTTTAACCAACACTATGGTAAATAGTTCACTCCCAGCTCCTCCCAGCATAACTTAAACACTAATAAACACATTCCCATTTATTTACTTTTTTAAGTTATGTTGTATTATTTTTAATTTTTGAGCATACAAAACTGCCTTGCTTTTGAGTTAATGTTTGAACCTGTTTTAAATTTAAGCAAGTTTTATATGTAAAAAACATAGTAAATTTGATGTTTCTGCTCAACTCTGGCATACTCAACAGTGAGAATTCAGCTTTTTTCCGGCTGAGTGACAGTGCCAAACTTGACACTTTACTATGTTTTTGAATTTTCAACTCTCAATAAAAAAAATTTCACATAATATTTTTTTTTATTTTTTTTGCTATTATAATCTACTACTTTTTCTGCTGCTCTCCATATAACTTTCATATATATTTTTTGATTTTCAATTAAACTTTTACATTGATTTAACACTAAGATGTTATGCTGAACCTAACATCTTTGATGATTCATAACAAATTCACTTATTTTCTGTTTTAACATTTATATCTATACTTTGAGTTTCTATTTTGCTTCTATTTACTTTTTTATGTTTTTTTCTTGATAAATAAAACTTTATTTGCATACTTTTCATTTAACTTTTGCTTTGTTTTACCTCTGTGTTTCATATCTTTCATACTTCTATTATTTACAATGCTAAACTCTTCTTTAGACAAAATCAAACAAGAACAGCCAACAGCCCAAGCGCCAAGCCTCCAAGGGCTCCAAAGAAACTGCCTCCACTCCCAAGCGTGCCAAGAATCCTGCAAAGTCAAAGTCTCCAACCCCATCTCCTCCCACTCCTCCACCCCACCACCCTCATCTTCCACATCCCCTTCATCTTCCCCCCCAAAATTCCTCCCCCAATAAATCTGATGGTGATCTTATCAACCACTCCTTTTACCACTCAGAGGCCGACTCTGAGCCCACCAAGGAGCGGCATACCAAGAAAGTAAAGGCTGCCAAGGAGCCCACATCTTCTGGTAAGAAAAAGGAGGCATCCAAGCAGGCCTCAAAGAATCTTCCCCCCTCCTAATGGCTCTTCCCCTCCTTCTTCATCTGACCCCCAAGATGAGCCGGAGGATTACTCCAAGAAGTTTAAAGCTTCTGGTCATGTGGCTTGGGATCCACTGGTCATCCACAATATCTGTAATGTGGACAGAGAGTTTAAAGTTCCTAAGTGATTCCCCTGTTACTTCCAAATCATGTCCGTAAAGGGCAGCCCTGGTTACGTTGCTGACAACTACATCTTCAATTGCAACAACCAAAAGCAGCAGACCAAGAGCAAGCACTTTGTCTGTGAGGATAAGACTTGTGGGGCCCAGTTGAACACTGAGGGCTGAGAGAAAGTAACAGCAGAGAAGGGGGAGCACACTTGCAAGCCCCCCAATCATCTAATCACTTGGATGTTAAAATGGTACCTTGTTCAAGTAATACCCACATCCTCTCATCTCTGGGCTTCTGATCTGGCCATAAAGGCTTTGCAACATCTCAAACCCAACAATCTTAAGTTGGTACCAACACAGGAGCATTTGTTCAAATTCATCAGCAATAAGTGTATTGCCGCCAATCCCCCTCCCCCCAAGGCTTCAGACATCCTCTCAGAGCTCACGCTCACTCATGAGCTTAAGCAGCTTCCAAGTGGGGAGCACTTCCTTCTCCATGATAACAGGCCTGCTGCCAAGGACCGCATAATCTGCTACTCAACTCAACAGAACCTGATGGAGTTGAAAAGGGCATCAACCTAGCTAGTTGATGGTACCTTTGCCACTTGCCCCCGTATGTTCAAACAGCTCTGGATGGTCCATGCCCAGATTGACATCTGGGTGATTCCACTCGCGTTCTTTCTTCTTCCTGGGGCCACTGAGGCCATCTATACCTGTTCATTCTCCATCCTCTGCCAAGAAATTGCCCTCCTTCCTCCTGCCAACAATGATGAATCCAAGAAGCCTCCCCCCACACCCGCGCCAACCCACCTGCCTCTGACAAGGACCAGGCCACCCTGGACTTGGAGGAAAAGGCAAGGCTAAGAGCTCTTGGGCCTTGCGTGTGCATTATGGACTTTGAGCCTGCTCAGTTCAATGCATTCAAGCAGCTGTTCAGCAGGGAGGTGCAGGGGTGCCACTTCCACTTCCGCCAAGCAGTTGCTTGTAACGTGCAGGCTCACACCAAGCTTAATAGGTTGAGCCGGAGGGATACTTTGGACACCTGCAGATTTGTGCTGGTACAATTTAGTGCCTTGGATTTTTTAAAGCCAGAGAACACTGTGCAGGGGTTTGAGGTGCTCTCAAAGGATTCCTACATGGTGAAGCACCTGGAGTTCAAGCCTTTCCTTGAGTACTTTGAGCCCCAGTGGATTGGGAAGGTTTTCACGCAGAGGCAAGGCAAGGCCCGCACCAAGGCCAGCTGGAACGTGTACCGGGCGGCCGTCAACAGGGAGCTGAAGACCACTTTGGCATTAGAGGCTTATCACAAGCATCTTAAAGCCAACTTTGGGCTTCATCCAAAGTTTAATAAGTTCTTCTCTCTCCTGCAGCATGAGCAAGAGAAAACAATCTCCAAGCTCCGGGATCTCTCCAACCGCGTCCCCTCCACCAAGCCAACCACCCACTGTACCCTCTTCACCAAGGCCATCCAGGGTGCAACCAAGCACAAATACAAGGCCTCTGAGCTTAAGCAGAAGCTTGAGCTTATTGCCACTGTCCGCCTGGAAGGGGCCAAAATGAAACGGGAAAGAATGATGAGGAATAAACTTACTTGCTTGCTTAGTTATATGATTTTTACTTTTAAATTTTAACTTTTTAACTTTAATTTTTACTTATTAGCTTTGATCATTTAGTTTTTAGTTTTAATTTTTAAGTTTTTTTTAGTTTAATTAGATAGCATTGATTGTTCTATGTATGCATGATAAGTTTGAGATGAATATTTATAATTGAAAGTAAGTAAAATATCTTAATTTTTGTTAATTTCCAAATAAAACATATGATATTCACAGTTGTGCTTATATGAACTATATCAAATAAACATTAATATTTCTTCATATTTTGCATAACTTTATTTGTTGTTTATTTTTTATTGGAATTTTAATTTTTATGGTAATAAAAAATATTTTTATAATGAAGAGTGTAAATTACATAGTAAAATGAGAAATAATTGCTTATTTCTCTTTATTTCTATTAAATTATGATACTGTTTTTATTGCATTCTTTAGCTCTCTAGGGTCACTTTAGTATACCATTGCTGTAAGGCTTAATTTTTTATATTAAAAGTTTTCAGTACATCAAGATCTGTTAATTAAAAAAGTGTCAATTTCCAGTTGTCAATCAGGGCAAAAGCTGAATTCTCACTTTATTATAGTGTCAACTACCAGGGAGTCAAGTTTAAGGGAGTCAAACTTACCACAGTTGCCCTTTAGAAGGGTATGCCAACATAAATCTCTCATCAATTGTGACAGGCTAAATCTTCAAGGGATTTGAGGGGCTTGGCCGGCTTCTGAGCGGATTTTTTTGTGCAGCGCGGGAAGATTGTCTTATCCAGGGCTAAAGGGGGAAGTGACTTTACACTTGTATGGGGATCCACAGAGAGGACACAGGGGACAACTGGGTAAAGCAGGAGCCCAAACCCATCAGAAACATCCCACCAAGCAACCAAGGGGTACACCTGAGGATGGGCTCCTGGGGGGCTAACTTTGCCTTGGGAGCAGAGAACTCAAACTCCAAGGTAGAAGGAACCACAAGGGTGTCTGATCTTGAGAGGGCTACAAAGTCATAATTGGGGGAAGGCAACTCAAGGTTGTCACAGGTGAGGCTATAGACAAGATTTTCACCGGTAGCAAACAGGTCTCTGGGAACTCCTGGGGAGATCCTCAAGCAAGTGCAGGAGATGAGTGGGATTGTCTCCCACATAGTGTGCTGAAGAAGATATTTTTCCCCAGAAATCTGGGGAGGTGGACCAGATGATCACTAGTACTGGAGCCAGGGTAAAGGCCACAAATTTAACTAGGGAGACCAACATTTTTAGGGCATCAGGAAAATTGAGGGCTTTTTTGGGGAGAAGGCAAAGTCAAACAATTATTGGCCAGGCAAACCAAGGGTATTTTTCTAGACTTGGAGGGCAAGAAAGACTTTGAAGCCTGATTAGAACAGTTGGAATAAAGAGGGAGGTCTTTACAGAGTGTAAACTAAGTTTAAACCAAAGGCAGAGCAAAAAATCATTGATTTCAAACTTAAAGTAAAGATTTATAAAGTTTCAATACTAATTTTTAGGTTCAAACTTAAGTTTTAAAAGAAAAAGAGATACACCTTAATGCTATTACTAATATTAACCCTAGGTACTTTGAAAGAGAAGCAGGAAGCCAGGGAGCAATAAATAAGGTAAGGAAAGGCCAAAACTTCTACTAACAACTATAAAGAAATAAAAAGGTCAACAAAAGAGACCCGAAATTTCTAAAATTTGTTTGTCTGTAAGAGTCAAATGGCAAGCAGTGCTATTCAGGGAAAAACAATGAGGATAAATTAAACAAATTGTTAGCTGTTTAATCAGCACTAAGCCAAATTGAGTGGAGGGGCTCACTAATTTTGAGCCTTTGGAGGTATAACAGAAAGCAGCCACCAAGACAGAAATTGAGAAGAGCATTTAGAGCAGTAAATCAGAAACAGAAGATGTAGGTGATGCCAAGTACAGGGGGGTCAATGAACAGCAAGGTACTTGGCTACCAAGTGGAATAAGACAGAGGAGACATTATCAACAACAGGGGCCAGAAGGCCCAAGTATTCCAACATAGAGATCAAACTTCTTTATTGTATTTTCATCAGGGATATTTTGCTATCTAGAAACAAGTTTCTAAAGGGGATGGGGAAAGTCTTAAGAGAGTTCAGTATGGAGGAGGAGGAGATTTTGCAGCATCTGATTGGCTGGTAAGAACATTTTCAGCAGTTGGAGGGCCTGCATAGGAATTTGAGTCAATGACGTCATAATTTGAAAAATTGAGCAACCATAGGGCTTAGCACTGTCATCTCTAAATAGGGAATAACACATAATTTCCTTATGATAATTAATTGGTGCAAAACATGGTAGGTCCAAATTTCAAGGGCTATTTGGGCAACCCCAGCTTTAATCCATTTTTGTCAATGACGGCATTTAAATTGTATATTTCTTTCAAGGGTTTGGAGGTAGTTCTTTGCTGGTTTCTGGTCTTGAGGGGGTGTACTATTCCTTCCATTTGGTTTTCTACTGTAACATTGTCAAAGCTAATCCTTTATTTGTTAAGAATGAGCACGCAGGGGACTAAAAGTCCCCTGTCTTGCTTTAAGCAATAGGGTTTGAATTTGAAAGATCACCTGACCCAGGCAATGGATCTGGTTGGCCAGGGGAGAAATTTTGCAAGGGAGATTCAAGTGAGTTGGACTGTTTCCCAGTAATTTCTAATTAGACTCTTGATTAGCTGATATCTATAGGATGCTTCAGGGGACCATTTGTTGAAACAGCAGGCTCAACCCGCCAGCAAGGTTCCAAACAAGCGGGTTTGTGACCTGCAATCCAATTACCTGGCCACTCAAAGCCAGACTAGGAAGTCAACTTGAATTGCCAAATCCAACAACATGAACAGATGATGATCCCTTATGATAGATACCTTGTTTTAGTGCTTGACTCATTACCAGGATCAAGCCACCCCCTTCATCATCCAGCTGTGTGATCAGCACAATCATGTTCCTGTTATCCTTGATTCACAATGACTATATAATCACTATCTCTCAATAAATATTATTATCTAGCTTCTAAATATTTTCTCCTTGTAACTCTGCTAAAACAGCACAGTTACAACATTGGTAGCACAGGTAGGTTCTCCATCCTACCTTATCTTGAAAAATTCCGCCTGTTGCCCGCACTTGCCGCGGCCAACAAATCCTTGACAGAATTATGTCTGGCCTCCTGCCTGAATGGACCCCGTACACTCCTGGTACCAAGATACCTGATGGTTTTGTCCTCTATCAGAACATGATAATTCCACTCTCTGCATTCAATGCCCTGTCTGCTCAAGGGTTCTTCCAGGCTCCCTCTGCTATGCTCTGAGCAACTGACAAAAACACTATACCAGCTTACGTAGCCCAGAGACGTTGAAGCGCAGTCCTGGAACCCTTTCTGGGGCCAACAATGACAACGCTGCTGCATGGATCCAATCTGCCCAAAGCAAACTGGCCCAAATGGAATTCCTGCAACAATTTTGGATTGCAGAAATCTCCATCCAACTGACTCATGATACTGGAACTTGGTGCAACAAGTGGCATGAAGAGCACACAGAGAAGGACTGGCACACCTTCAAACAAGACTTCTTGGCAAGATTTGTGCTAAAGGCCGCCACACTTATGATCATACGCCAAGTAAAGAATCTAAACAAGATGGGCACTGTGAAGGAGCTCACCTGTGCCTACAAGGAACTCTGACTATGTGCCCCCTTGGATATGGCCTTTGACACTCCAGCTACCCATCTCATGTACTATGTTGCTCTCAAGCCGCATGTGATGAGACACATGAACCTGGACCAAGTTACTAACCTGCAAAGCCTGTACCGTGAAGCGGAAAAAGAGGAACAAACATCCAACACTCTACACAAGGCACAAACTGGGAAACAAGAAAGACCCAAGGACTCCCATCCAAGCGGGCGCTCCTCTCAACCACCTCCTGGAGGCAACGGAAACAACAACCACAAGCCTGCAGGTTCAAATGGACATGGAAACGGGAACAGTGGCCAGTCAAATCTTACCCAATTCTGTATCACTGCCACACAGGGCAACCAAGATAAGGGAGAAGCCTGGGGAGAGCATTAAGCAAGCCAAGCTCTCCCCACACAACTCCTGACTTTCCCAATGATGAGTACTAACCCAAGGATGTGGACCAGTGTCCAATGATCCAAGTGTCCTCAAAGGACCCAGTGATTTACACCATTGTCCAACACCCCAATAAACTGATGTCTTATCCTTTCTGCTTATGCAGTTACATAGCTCGGCACTCCTGGACTCAGGCGTGGATTGAACCCTAGTCAACAGCAGCTTTGTAGACAAGTTCAAGCTAGCCACTAATTATCTGCGGATTAAAAGTGTGGTTTTAGCTGATGAACATCACATTGCTGTGACAAGGGAAACTGCCCCTTTCTCCGTCATGCTTGAGAACATGCATTCTGTCATGGTAGGTTCCATCATACCAGGAATTGTCTGGCCAAGTAGGAAGGCTCAAAAAGCCAACAAACCATTAACAAAATTGACCCAATTAACGGATTTAAATCAAATGGTCAATTGAAAATGGGTTACAGCTGCTCCAGTCTGACAGCCAAAACTGAGTCCCCCTTTCAAACTGACATTGATAAATTGACGTAATATGAGGGTCACCAGATACAAGCTTGTTAATCAGCATGGTTGTCAGAAATTGGTCACACAAGGGTTCTTTGCAACCTGGACTAGATGCTCACTAGACAATGTGAAAGGAATAGGAGCCCAGGATCCAGGTGGTATTGCTTAGTCAATTTTTGATATATATTGAATAATTTTCACTGTTTTAACTCTAAGAGCTGAGTCCTCCCAAAGTTTAATCAATAAAAATCAAATATGCCTTGGTCTAATTTACTTTTTAAAATGCATCCTGTAGTTGGATTGTTGCGCTACATTCCCTACAATCTTATTCTAAGCCGGATCATTACTGGAAGATGGGGCCCTGCAGTTGGAAGTTTGTTGTCAGTACTGCCCAATGCTAATTCAATTCCTGCCAATCTTGGAGTGGTTCCCTCTGTCCTTGAACCTGAAAATTGTGTTGCCTCTCAATGTTCTGAATTTTATTCTGAAGATACTCTGATGCTTTCTGTTATGAAAGTAACAATTTCAATGCCTTGGGCGGGAATTGAACCTGCTCCTAGCCACCAGGCAGAGCTAGCAGGCGGGGGAGATTTTCCTGCCCTAGCAGTAGCTGCGGGGCCCATTCTGGGCCCCAAAAGCTATGCCCAAGCCTTAGTGGGTTTGGCTGGGCCTGGGCAGGCTATTTTTAGCTGCCTAGTAAACCCAGCTCAAGCCCACCCTCCATTAAGTAAATTGGGGTCCCCAATTGGGGACCCATTTTTTAATCAAGTTCCTTGGGCTCAGTAAAGCCTTTTAAGCCAGCCCAAAAAAGGTGATTAATTTGGGGAAACCCCCATAACCCCAGAAGCCAAACCTGCTAGAACTAATGGCCAGACAAGCCAAGATGGACCACCAAAAAGCTAAAAAACTTTTCCTGAAAACCCCAAAAATGACCATGAAGTAGCCAACCAAACAGCAGAACCTGATATGTCAAGCCTTGCCACACAGATAGCACCAGAAGAATGCCCAGAGGCACTTGCATGTGAGTAAGTATATAAATCAAAAGCACCTAAAAAGTTCTTTATTGTCATCCTTACCAAATAAAAGTTGTTATGAACCTTTGGTTCACCTATCTGCTTTCATACCTATTTTTGATACTCTTCCATCTGCATACACCCAAGCGTCAGTACCCATCCACTGGGATAGATAGCCAGGATCCAGTTGACAAAACCGAAGCCTTTGACTACTACTGTCTGCCCAACGCTCAATTTGACCCTGTTCATTTCACTAAGTACCCCCCAAAAAAATCCTGACCACAAACCCTGGACATTGGAAGACTTACAGTGGCACACCTGCCCAAATGCACCCAAGGAACCCTATCAAATTTTCCGTGACAGCAAAGCAATCACCATCTACCCTTTGATCTTCAACAGGAAGTATAAAAATCCTGCTGTCTACCTGGTCCCCATGGAGCCACCCCCAACACCCAAACTAACCATCTCAACCCCACCCACCTCTGACGCCACTGGCCAGAATAGTCAATTCCTGGGAGTGCTTTACCTGGCACTCACAGGATTGATTGACTCTGCCTTGCCAGCGGCTGGGCCTTGGGCTGTGGCTGGGAAGGCCCTTTCATACCTGGTAAAGTTAGGTCCCATCATCTGGTGGGCCATGCCAGTACCTAAGTCAACTCCTCCTTCACCTACTGGAGCCCCACAGTACTCTTGGTATCCTGACACTTTCACAGGCTATTTATCTTGGGCTACTTTGGTTAAGATTAATTATTTTACTTAATCCTAGTATCTCATTTGGAAATTTTACAAACCGGTATTTGAAGCTGCATTGGTGGTTAATTATTAACTCTATGTGGATTTGGGTGGTCATTCCCCACCACTTAGAGACATCTTCTTACTATTCCTCAATTTCTGTCACATTACTCAACTCTTCTACATCTGAGTTTTTGGAAGCAGTTTGTCATGAATTTGTGTTTCTTTTCATCTGTTCTGTTGAGATATCTGCGTTTGCCATGTTTATTTGTATCAGTTTTTTATGAGTTTCCAGTTTGGGCTTTTATTTAATTTGTGGTTTCCATCTCCAGTTGCAGTTGTTGAGACTGGATCTTCTGTTTCCTATTTCCGCTGTGCTATGTTGTTTTGGTGTCCATATTATTTTCCTGTCCCACCTACTGATGAAATTTTGCATGAAGTTTTGGCAGCTTTATCATTATATTCCAATTCAAGCCTTAGTCATAAATCCCAAGTTTACCATGTGATGGCAAAGGTTTCTGAAGATGCTCATGAATGGTTGTTGTCCGCGGTGGAGCGCAATCTACATGTTTTAACTGAAAGTGCATATCTGTACCCTTTGTTAAAAATTTGTGTCTATCTATTGAGGAGCTCAAAGTATATCAAAAGTTGTACACCTTCCAACAGGGTACTACTCTGCTATCAGTATTCCTCCCTAAGTTTCTGGCCTACTGTTGTACAATCAATGTTCCCAAGGTGAATAAACTCTCAGTGTTGTAGTTAGCAGTTGACCAGACTGCCCAGGATCTGGCAGTTTGGGATTCCCTGTTAACTACAACTGGGGCCCTGGTAAGCCAAATTCTTTCTCTGGTCTCAAATTCAATGATTTCCAAACAAAGGTTTGATGGAAGTTGCAGCTAGACCCGCTGCGCGCTCTTGGTTTTCTGGGGCTAGTCCCGCAGTGGCGTCCTCCAGCCAAAGTCAGGACTGTTCTTCCTGTGATTCTTATCAGTTGCAATTGGCAATTTTGAACAAACCTGTCAAGGTGAATGAGGTGTCTGTTGTAAATACACTGCCATCTTTGGCTTTGGATCAAACAGTTTTTCCCTGCCACACCAAAAATTCCCAAAAGTTGCAGCCCAGCCACTCAATTCTCTAGGCAATTTAGCTCATACTGTTGACAAGAGATTTGTCCTGGCCTACCCTGCAGACCTCCCAGCTCTGGTAGTTTCCTCCTGGGAAGAAACACTAATTGATTTGGACTATTTACTGTCCTGGTGTTGTCCTCTCTTGAAAACAATTGGAAACACCTAATCAAAAAATGCCACACCAATAACCATAAAATCAATTGAATATGAAATGGATAAGATGCCTCCCAACCAATCAGATAAGGCTGTGAAAATTACCTTGAAACCCTACAGTCTCCCTGGTTCTGACCTGAAAATTTTATCCCCCACCCAATCAGATTCAACCCCTGCTGTCATGTGATTCCTTTCCCTACAACACACTCCCTTTTACATAGCAAGGGGACTTTCATTCCCCTGCTTGTCTATTGTCAATTCTATTAAACGTTTGGAATTTGTTGCACTTTTTTAGTATCTTTGTTTATTAGAAACTCTTTTTCTAGTTCATATCATCTAAGAATTAAAGTGTTAGTCTTTTTCTTTACACTTACCTTGTGCCTCCCAGTTTCAAACCTGGGAACTCTCCTGGACACTTCAATAAAGGTCCCAGCTTATAGTTGCCACCTCCTTTTGCTTTTGCTTTCAAAAACCGCTTTTGAGCTCAAAATTCTATTTAAAATTCAATATAATTCTTATTATTATCTTGATTTTTCTTTAAATTTTCAGTTTTTGAGCCCATTTTTGCTTGTTTGTGTGATCCAAGGTCCCCAAGACAACGCCCAAGCTCTCCACATCTACTTTGTTGTTTCTTTTGCCTTCTTCTTGTGGCTGCCCTTGTGGTGCAATTTTTTATTTGCTTGCCAGTTAAAAACTTCACCAATCTTCTCCAAATTTTGAGGATATTGTGGCCATGATACTCCCTGTTTTCAAATTTATTGCATTTTCCTTGGCCCCGTTTTTTGTTGCTCCTTTGGTTGACCTTGCCAGACTTGTGGTTAAAAATCACTTCTTTTGCTTGGCTTGTGAGGGACAACCTGTATAGCCTTCTGAATTTCCCTAGTGGTCTCCTCCTCTCCAGAGAGGCCATGGTGAAAAGTTTGATGTGTGATGACCTAGATTTGGATGCTGTTAGTTATGCATTGTCCTCCTCTGAGGGAGAGAAAATGCCAATGCCTCCCCTCCCCAGCTGGGAAGAGAGTGATCTGGTCCCCTTCAAGGCTCTTGAGGTGCTCCCTCCCACTCCCTCTTGCGCCCCGTGGTTGATCACTGGTCTTGTGTTGATGGGACTGAACTCCTATTTCCCTCAACTATCCCAAGTGTCCTCCCTCTGGTCCCCCCTTAGAGTGGCAATCCCAGTCCTCCACTGGTTGGCATCCTGGTGGTTTGTTTCACCGGGATGGGAGCCAAACTTAGTTAGTTTAGCCCCCCTTTCTCACATCTGTGGTGCCCACTCCCAAAAGTTCATTGGCTATGCTCCAGCACGTAGTGCCGGCAAAGTCCTTGCCTGTTGAATCCGAAGAGTTGCCCCTTGTTCCAATCAATTGTGATCATCCCGTCCTTCCTGCTGCTGTCCAAGAGATGATTGAGAGATATTTTCAGGAGCATCCTGCCTCCTTAGCCGCTGTCCGTACTACCAAGGAGAAGCAGACTCCCGCTGAGATTGCAACATTTGCTGCAAATAAATCTACTTCTGGTTACTTCTTGTTTTATGGTAGCATTGATAATGGTCAAACTATCTATTGGCTGGCTATTTTTTTGGATACAAGTGTTTCTGAAAACTTTATGAGTGTTGAGACTGCAGATTTGCTGCAACTCAAGTACCACCCGGGAATGCTTGTTAGGGGTGGGAACTGCCAAACGTTTCCCTCTTTCCAGCTCAAGAAGCTGGTGAAATTTGTAGTTGTGGGTCAGACTTTTACGGCAAGGCTCTCCATTTGCTCTACCCTCATGTATCCTATTATCCTGGAGGTGGGCTGATGGCGCAAACATAATTTATCAACCTTACTGAAGGAGAATGAGCTGCAAGTGGAACACTCTTTGGGCATATCCATCCGAATTCTGCTGTTGGGAATGTCTGAATTAGAGCAGTCCTCTCATACCATTCAATTGGTTCTCATCCCCATCCCTGTAAGTTCAGATTTACCAGCATGCTTGCACCCCTGGTCCACAGCGTTCAACACTACTAGGGGCAAGGTCCTTCCCAAGCACACTCAGTTTGACTTTGACTTTAAAGTTACTGTTGATCTTATTTGTATTGTGTCTCCTATTTACCCTTTAAACTTGAAGGAAGATGCATGTTTAGAGGAGTGGACTTGGGATATATTGTCAAAGGGATGCATTTTCAAGAAGGCTTTTTTGATCTGTTCCCCCTTGTTGTTTGTTCAAAAGTTGGATGGGTTGCTTTGTCCTTGTGTTGACTACGGGAATTTGAATAATATTACAATTCTGGATCCCTATCCCTTACCTCTCAAAGCTCAGATTTCCCAGTGCATTGAGAAGGCAAAGATATTCTCAAAACTTGACCTATTGAATGCCTTCAATCAAATCAGGATTGCAGAAGGAATGGAATGGTTAACAGCATTCAGAACCAAGAAGAGCATCTTTCAGTTCTGTGTAATGCTTTTTGGTTTAAAAAATGCTCTGGCTTGCTTTCAGCGGTTAATTGATTCAGTCTTGGGGGATCTCCTAGGTGTATGTGACATTGTGTATATGGATGATATCTTGGTATTCTCTCCAGATGAGGAGTCGCATGAAGCCCATCTGTCAGCAGTCGTAGAGCGCATTCTCCAGGAAAATTTGATCATTAAAAGGAGCAAATGTGAATTCTTTAAACGTAAGGTTACCTTTCTGGGTAATATTATGTCAAAACCGCAGGCTCAACCTTCCAGCAAGGTTCCAACCAAGCGGGTTTGTGACCCGCAATCCAATTACCCGGTCACTTGAAGCCAGACTAGGAAGTCAAATCGGATTACCAAATCAATCAACATGAACAAATGATGATCCCTCACAGTGGATACCTTGATTTGGCGTTTGACTCATTAACAGGATCAAGCCATCCCCTCTTCCACCCAGCTGTGTGATCACCAATCATGTTCCTGCTATCCATTGATTCATAGAAGCTATATAATCACTATCTCACAATAAAGATTATTATCTATCTTCTAAATATTTTTCCCCTTGTAACTCTGCTAAACAGCACAGTTACAACATTGGTAGCACAGGTAGGCTCTCCATCCTACCTTATCTTGAAAAATTCCGCCTGTTGCCCGCACACACCGCAGCCAACAAATCCTTGACAGAATTATGTCTGGCCTCCCACCTGACTGGACGCCGTATACTCCTGGTATCCAGATACCTGATGGTTTTGTTCTCTACCAAAACACGGTGATCCCGCTACCCGCCTTCAACGCCCTGTCCGCCCTAGGGTTCTTTCAGGCACCCTCATCAATGCCACAATCAGCTGACAAGACCACCATGCCCGCCTATGTTGCACAAAGACTTTGCAGCGCCGCCTTGGAACCCTTTGCAGGGGCCAACAACGACAATGCTGGCACATGGATCCAGTCCGCCCAAAGCAAGTTGGTTCAGATGGAGTGCCCACAGTAGTTTTGGATTGCGGAGATTTCCATTTGTCTGACCCATGACGCTGGCACCTGGTGTGACAAGTGGCACAAAGAGCACATGGACAAGAACTGGGACACCTTCAAACAGGACTTCTTGGCAAGGTTTGTGCTCAAGGATACAGCACTCATGATCATACGCCAAGTAAAAGAACCTGACTCAGACAGGCACTGTGAAGGAACTCACCTGTGCCTACGAGGAACTCTGTCTCTGCGCCCCATCCGACATGACCTTTGATACCCCAGCAACACACCTCATGTACTACAATGCTCTCAAGTTGCACGTGATGAGACATGTGAACCTGGACCAAGTTATCAACCTGCAAAGCCTGTACTGTGAAGAAGAAAAAGCAGAGCAAACCTCCAACGCTCTGCACAAGGCACAGACTGGGAAACAAGAGAGACCCAAGGACTCACATTAAAGTGGGTGCTCCTCGCGACCACCTCCTGGAGGTAACAGCAACAACAACAACCACAAACCCACAGGTTCAAATGGGAATGGGAATAACAGCCAATCAAATTGTACCCATTTCCGTGTCACCACCACCCAAGGCAACCAAGATGAGGGGAAAGCCCGGGGAGAGCACTAAGCAAGCCAAGCTCTCCCCACACAACTCCTGACTTGCACAACAATGAATACTGACCCAAGGACGTGGACCAATGTCCAATGAGCCAAGTTCCCTCAGAAGACCCAGTACTGTACACCATTGCCAGACATCCTAATAAATTGATGTCTTATCCTTTCCGCTTTTGCAGTTACACAGGCTCAGCACTATTGGACTTGGGCGCAGATTGAACTTTAGTCAACAGCAGCTTTGTGAACAAATTCAAGCTGGCAACTAATCCTTTGCGGATTAAAAACGTGGTCCTGGCTGATGAACATCACATTGCTGTGACAAAAGAAACTGCCCCCTTCTCTGTCATGCTTGAGAACCTCCACTCCACCATCCAAGGTCCCGTCATTGACTTCCCTAAGTTTGACATTGTACTGGGACTAGACTGGTTACGGAGAAACAACCCTCACATGGACTGGGCAACCTCAGTGCTGACCATCAAGCACAAAGGTGTCAACCACCAAATCTACCCAGACTCTGTAGACCAACTCCTATGAGACCATGTCTTTGTACGCATCACAGAGACTTTGGATGAGAAGGAAAACCTGAAAGCTATTGACTGGGACTCCTGTCAGTATGAAATCATATACTTCAAGGACCACCAGGACACCTCCATGCCGCAAGACCGCAACATTGTGGCTTGACATCCAGAAATCTTCAAAGAGGCGTTACCCGGGCTACCCCCTGAGAAACACATCCAACACTCTATCCAACTCAAGGGGGCATACCTAAGGCACACCCCATTTACAGGCTGACTCTAAACAAGGACAACACATTGTGCGCCTATCTCAAGGAGGCACTGGAGAAAGGACTTATCCGCCCCTCACAGTCTCCCTTTGGGGCTGCCGTATTCTTTGTGGCCAAAAAGGACAGTACCTTACGCCTGGTCACAGACTACTGCGCCTTGAACAAAATTACCATTAAGAATTGCTATCCATTACCACTAATTGACAATCTCTTTGACGCCTTGGGAGGAGCCTCTGTCTTCTCCAAGATTGATCTAACCATAGGCTACAACCAGATCCACATCAAGGAGGAAGACATTCCCAAAACAGCCTTCCGCACTAAGTACGGCTCCTTCAAATGTGTGGTACTCAACTTTGGCATGACCAATGCCTTGTCCACCTTCGTAACCTTCATGAACAAAGTGTTTGCACCACACATAGGCAAACACGCCCTTGTGTACTTGGACAATATCATTGTCTACAGCCCCTTGGTGGAACAGCATCACAAAGACCTAGAGGAAGTCTTCACGACCCTGGCCCAACACAAACTGTTGGCCAACCCTTCCAAATGCCAGTTCTTCTGAGAGCAACTACCCTTCTTGGGGAACATAGTCTCAAAAGACGGCATCAAACCCAACAGTCAGAAGATACAAGCCATCTGCAAAATGCCACCTCCCAAGGACAAATCAGATCTCTGCTATTTCTTGGAAATGGTGGCTTATGTACAACGCTTTATACCCGACTGCAGCGTCTTGACCGCCCCCTTGTCCGCCATAACAGGCGCCAAGTCCAAGTTTGTATGGACCCCCCAACGTGACCTCTGTTTTAGAAATCTCAAGGAAAAGCTCACAACAGCACCCATCTTACAATATCCTAAACAAGATGGAGAATATCAGATGGAAACCAACACTTCAGACGCATCCATTGGGGGAGTATTGCGAATTAAGAATAGTGATGGTGACTTCCTGCCCGTAGCCTATGAGTGCGCAAACTGACAGATGGCAAGTGTTGATACCCTATCCACAACAAGGAACTGCTGGCCATTGTACACTGCCTAGTCAAATGGCGCTGTTACCTGGAACGGCAGGAAGAATTCACAGCACTAACCAATCATAAGTCGCTCATCTATTTCAAGAACAAGCAAACCTGTCACGCCGCCAAGCGCGGTGGATGGAAGTCTTAGAAAGGTTTAACATGCTCATCCAGTATAGGCCCAGGGCCAAACTTGCCATGGCAGACGCCCTGTCCCGTCTGTATGTTTGCGCTTCTAGGGGAGAGAATGGGCTCGACCCAGACTGGCCTCTCCTAGTGCTCCGTACAAAAGATGAAGGATTCCCCGCAGGCACAACCAATATCACCAAAGAAACGGTCATCAAGAATGAACATCTCTTTGCTGACGTATACAGGACTCTGCACAGAAAAATATTGGATGGTACAACCATTTCCTACGTTCCCACACATCAATGAGTCAATACCATTCTTTGCTACCACAGAGATCTCGGACATACTAAGAGCCAAAATCTATACAAATTCCTAAAACATAAAGCTTGGTGGCCAACCTTATACTGCAATGTCCAGGAAGTGCTAGAACAGTGCAAGGTCTGAAAAAAGTTTGCCAAGAGCAAAATTCCGCCTAAGTCTGTACTCCCCATTCAAACCCAACTACTGTTTAAAGTATGGGCTCTGGACATTGTGGGCCCCATGCCAGGAAAACACAACAACAAAAAATACATCATCACAGACATCAATTTTGCAACAAGGTGGCCAGTAGCCCAAGCGGTGAAAACACACACCAGTAATGACATCCAACAATTCATTGGCAAAGAAATAATCAGCAGGTTTGGAAAGACAGAACTCCTGATAACCAATGGGGGCAAAGAATTGACCTCCAAGAACACTAACGTGTACCTCGCCAAAAATGGGGTCAAACACACTATCACAACACCATACTATCCACAGGCCAATGGACGCGTAGAGCGGCTTAATGGTAGCCTCATTCAATCCCTAGCCAAACTCACTGCTGGGAGACTTGAAGACTGGTATAAGCAGCTACTGACTGCATTACTTGTGTGCCAAACCTGAGTGAACAGATTCACCAGGAAAAGCCTGTTTGAACTGGTATATGGCACACAGCCAAATATCATTCAAGCACTGACAGGACCCAAACTGGAAATTCCAAGTCAAGTCCCCCTTGCTCTGACCCTCAAGTAATAGAGGCCAACAGCAAGCAAGCAGCCAAAGAAAAGGAACACTTACAAAAGACTTTTGTTCCCATCTGCCAGAGACATGAAGTCGGGGACAAAGTCTGGGTCATGAACACTGACAAAAGCAAACTACAACCCAAAAAAGTAGGGCCAGCAATCATTCTAAAGGTAAACAACAATAACACTTACCTTGTGCAAGGGCTCAGGAAACGTAAACAAGACAAAACCTTATACCACAACCGCCTACGGCCTTGCAAAGCAAGACAGAAACAACAGGAAACCGCCCTGCCCGCCACCAAACAACAACTGATTCAGTATGGCGCCTGGGCTCTTGACAACTTCCCTGACAACCTGCCTCCAGAGGAGGCCAACTTTCAGCCGGGGGGTGTCAAAACCGCAGGCTCAACCCACCAGCAAGGTTCCAACCAAGCGGGTTTGTGACCTGCAATCCAATTACCCAGTCACTCAAAGCCAGACTAGGAAGTCAACTCAAATTACCAAATCAATCAACATGAACAGATAATGATACTTCACGGTGGATACCTCAATTTGGCGCTTGACTCATTAGCAGGATCAAGCCACCCCCTCTTCCATCCAGCCGTGTGATCACCAATCATGTTCCTGCTATCCAGTGATTCACAATAGCTATATAATCACTATATCACAATAAAGATTATTATCTATCCTCTAAATATTTTTCCCCATGTAACTCTGCTAAAACAGCACAGTTACAAAAGGAGCCAAACTTAGTTAGTTAGCCCCCCTCTCTCAAAAAGGCTTCCTGGTTAGCAATGATATAGAAGTGGTGAAGGAGGACATCATATAAGGCATTGGTCTCCTCCTTTATGACTAGGGCAAGGGTAGAAAAGCAATTGAAGGCCTCTTTAGCCTCCTTACTCCCCTCAGTATTGACAAGTTCATGAAGGTCTAGCACTTTTACAGGCAGCAGCAGAGTGCCTGTCAGGAAACCAACCTTAGTTGGACAGCCCATTGTTTTATGGGATTGGGTGGGCTGCAGGCTGGGCAGGAAGAGCCTACCAAAGGATCAGTTCTAACTTAAAGAGGTTCAACATAGATTTTCTTACCCAAGACTATGGGCCAGAAGACAGGATGATAGAGCTAATCACCCCCCAAAAAATGATATACACTATACTAAGCAATTTATTGGAATTGTCTAGGAAAAGCTTAGAGGCAGACACAGGAATCAGTTTGAAGGTGAGAGGTAGCTTCATGCCTAATTGATAGGCAGGGAGAGAGTTATATTTGTCTTTAAACAGATGGACTCAGTGATAAACCAAGGTCCCTTTATATTATACCAGTCCAACTCTTTAGTATGAGATAAGTGGTTGAATACAAGTATATTTTTGGTAGTGTATTCTTGATATTCAGGCTTCAAAGAGTACTTTGTAAAGTAGACAGGACCAAAGGGGGAACTTGGAGGATAAAAACTTGTGGGCTGAGGGGCAGGCAGGCCAGAAGGATTAGAGTCAATATGGCAGATTATTAAGATAAAATACAGAAATAGTTGGGAAAACCAATATCTCAACCTTTATTCAAAATGACAATAAAGTCTGGTGCAGGATCTAGGGGTTCATATAGTACCCCACTACCAGACCTTAATTATATTGATCAGGAATCATCATAAGATCAGAAAATGAGAATTTGGTGGGCAAGATTCCTGGGTTTGAAGGCAGCAAAATGGAACAGGTGCTGGGTATGCATTAATTGGATGGTTTTTCCAGAAGGGTAGTGTAATCTTTCTGTTATCAAGTGTGCTTCCTGGGGCAGCTGGTTAGTCAGTGCCTTCCTTGGGGGCTGAATCCTGATTGGCTACCAAGGTAGATATCAGGTTTATAAAGCCAATGGCAGTAGCCTCCTTGCCTCTATTAGGCAACTTGTTGTGTCTTTTACTAGGCACCATAATTGGCAAGTCAATGCTGGTACCCTCATATTCAAGAGGTTTTGCAGTTTGAATCAGAGAGGATTTGATCCCAAAAAAATACATCCAGGTGCCCCCTGGTCTTCAGGGCTGGCAGCCTGTGGGCTGGCTTGACCAGTGTTCTAAACCTGTTCCAAGTCTTGGGTTTTGAGAGAAGAAGAATTTCATTCCTGACATTGGCACATGTTTTTCTACAATCCACTTTGGTCAATGACTTGATTGATGTTAGCATATTTTTAAGGGCACTTTCTTAGTCCAAGCTCCTTAACTGTTGTCTTTGTATGGATGAGTGATTTCAGTTAAGATGAAACCATAAGTGACATGTTTTGTGTTTGAAAATATCACTGTTGTGACTGAGCCTGTCAGGAACCCAGACTGTAGAGAACAACCTCCCTATACACTGAGTAAGTGAAGATGAGTTCAACCATGTGACCAGGGAACCCACTGACAAGGATACTGTACCCATATGAAATATTTTGCAAAACAAACAGGATCTTCCCAGGAGAGGATTGAAGCGCCACAGGAAGAAGTAGGCCCCCAGCTATCCCAACAAGAAGGCGGTGGCTAAGGGAAAGAGAATTGAAGGTGCAGAAATTGAAGGAGCAGATTAAGACTTAGGTTTCTCCTTAATGAGTGGAGGATCTGAAGCCAGGGAAGTTGTATACCATTGCCCTGGGATTATCTTATGCTGAGGATTCTCTGTAGAAGAAGGGTCAGTAACAGCATCAGGTCTGGTCCCCAAGGATATGGAGCAAGTGATTAGATGGGTGAACAGTAATCAAAAAACTGTTTTATACCCAGCCCCTCTAACATCAGGAGGGTTTTCTAATCTCTTGGTAAATATAGACAGGCTTTTTTAAAAATAGGTATAAATAATATAGGGCCTTATTGATTGAACAAATAAAATGGTAAGAGTCTCCTGCCTTATATAGCATGTTATAAAATAAAATATATTTTTTGGAAACCATGGAGAAGCTGGGGGAGTTGGAGAAGTTTAAACAGAAATGATTAGATTAATTCAGTAAAAATTCCTTAAACATCACTTCCTAATAAATCCAACCAGTTAACTTAAAAAAAGAAATTAAAAACCAGATATTTGACTCAAACTGCCTGAAAAAATGGTGACAATGCTCTCAAGAACAGCAGAAAGTAACTGCTGGTTTCAGCATCTAATATAGGTAAAACATAGGAAGAAACAGAACCATATTTAACCTTTATACTAGCATCAGTGCATTCTCCAGCTATTGCATAATCAATATCTTTATTTATTTTGGCATAAACTCTGATTGTCTGAAGTCTTTAACGCTAGGTAAGAGATGATTGGATATGAAAGTATTAACAACTATGTCTTTTAGCAGCACCATTGTTGTAAGGGCCAGCCTTACGGCGCCTGGGACAGGGTTCAAACCCCCACACCAGACTGCCAAGCAAAAGTGCGGGTGGCTACAAAAGCTTGCTGGGGGATTCAAACCCCCAACCATCCACCAGGGCAGGCGTCGGGCAGTTCAAACTGCCCTGGCCTATTTAGGAAGTTTAAACTGCTCACCAGGCAGGACCTGACCTGGGGCCAGTATTAAAACTGGCCCAGGGGAGCTTGCGGCTCCCAACAGCATTGGGCCACCCAGTCCCAATGCTATAATTGGGCTGGGTGCACTAAATGCTGCTCTGGATCAGATATGCTGGGTTTTGCAGCAGATCTGTTATCAAGCAGATCTGCTACAGAATTCAACCAGCAGATCTGCAAAAATGCTGGTTTCTGCTGCTGCTCCTGCCTCCCCCAATCACCCCAATTGCACTGATGTGCTGATAAATAATCTTGCAGCAACTGAGGATGCTAATAATTTAGCCAATAACTTGGCTGTGAGCAGCACCTCAGTTAAGCTACAGGATTCAAAATTGCTTGCAAGTTGTGACCAAGATAAAATTAATCACCAATCAACAGATAATGATTCAAAACCTGAAAAATTAATGGGCACTGCTTCAGACCCATGTCCCAACCAAATTAAATCTCATAATAATGAAGCCAGCCAATTACCAGCCAGTCACCAACAGAATTCCCCTGCTCACGCCAAGTCACTCAGATCCCAATCCTCACTTCCCAAGCTAGATTCCATTACTTCTTAAAAGCCAGTACCCAAGAGTTGGGACACCAAAAGCTCACAAGGAGTAGGAAGTAGTATGTTCCAAGGTAGACCAGATAAATGGTATAAAACCCACTTTTGCACACTTAAATTAAGTGCAGAAAACTTCAAATAAAGTGAATGAATCTATCAGGTTTGTTTGCTTTATTAGGATTCTAATTTATATACCACTTAAGCAGAAGTCAGACCAGAAGACTAGAGTACCACCCTAGATCTATACCCATGGACTACCAGCCAGGTCCAGATCCTGGAATGATTGACATTCCATATGATACCTCTGCTTCACCCCTTCCACAGACCTACAACCACAGTAGAGCTGGGATGGTCATTCTGACCGTCTTCAGTCTGGCCAAAGTTGTTGTTCCCAACCTTGGTGCCTACCTCCTCTTAGCTGCAGGTTTTCTATACCTAACCTGTTCTGCACCTTTCCTCTATTGGGCTCTTGTGAAACACTTTCCTGATGGCTTGAGTTCCCCTTCAGCACCTTGGTACATGACAGCTGCTGGCCATGACAGTTGCCACCAAGAATGGCCCAGGTTTGATTCCTGTATTTGAACATCCCCAGGGGTTGCCTTTACCAGATGACCAAAAACAGATCATTTGGACATATGTCTACATACTAACCCTTCTGATTTAGGGTTTAGGTTAATAGGTCCATAATCAGAGTAAACATCTCTGGGGGATTCATTGTTTCCAGGTGTATCAAAGCTGAAAGAAACATTTGAACAAAGGTTTCTGACAGAATCAATTTTGTTCTATGATTGTGTCATTTTTATTACATGATCATTATCACAGTTGATGTAGATTGCTTCAGAATGTGACTTGTTCAATTTTGTTTTGAATATGGATTTCTTGTGTTGGCCGTCTCAGTTTTGGGATTGTGTATTTGAGTTTAATTTTGTTGTGCTTGACTATTTTTGTAATCCGGACCTAGATAAATGGAACTTTTTTTAATATAATCAACCTTTAAGTGGAACCAGTTACCTTTTGTTTTGGACTGAACTGATTTCATTTTTATCTGAGATATTTTTTATCTCAGTAGGTTGAAAAACTATTGTACTTTAGGTAGTTAGTCTGTTCCATAAAGTTAGATCCTCGCTTAGAAGCATGAGTTAATAATAATATTTATTGGTAAGGCATTAAATTGGTTGTTCATGTAGGTGTTGCCTTAATTTATCGAAGTTCATGGCCTAATTAAATTGGTGGATTTCGACAGGTCAAGTCTCAGCCATCCAATCAGTTGCGGCATAGCAAGGAAGCCAACTACGTCAAATTTAAATTAATAGATCTAAATTTATTTGAATTTTGTATTTTATATTGGCAACCTTCAATAGGTCATAATTTGAGCCCAGTCTGGGAGTATAACTTTCATGGACAACTGGTTTCTCTTCCTTTCACTTGTAACTAGCACTCCATTACTCTACTTTCTACCAACATGCCTCCCAAGCTCGACCCCAATGAAGTTAAAATCAGTAAGCTTCAGCCTATCATTTTAATCAGTCTCTTAGTTTTCGCTTCACTGCTGTTAAAAACTTTGCATTAAACTCAGCTTCTAGTATTCCTCCGCGCCACTGGTGGTGAGGTAGGTGCCTCTTCCGCTCTTGCACCTAAGATCGGTCCCTTGGGTCTTTCCCCCAAGAAAGTTGGTGAAGACATTGCTAAGGCCACTCAGGAATGGAAAGGTCTGCGTATTACAGTTCAGCTTACCATTCAAAACCGTCAAGCCTTGGTTACAGTTGTTCCCTCTGCTTCTTCCCTTGTCATCAAGGCTCTTGCTGAGCCCTCCAGAGATAGAAAGAAGGAAAAAAACAGTAAGTGGCACTCTTGAGTAGATTTAACCCCTCTAGTCAAGCACTCTGGAAATATTTCTCTTGAACAAGTAATAGATATTGCTCGTATCATGCGCTACAAATCTCTTGCCAGGGAGCTGAAAGGTACAGTCAAGGAGATCCTCGGAACTGCCTTTTCTGTCGGCTGCACTGTTGATGGCGAGAACCCAAAAGATCTCTGCGACAGAATTGATGAGGGTGAGGTTGAGATTCCGGTAATTTGTTTTACTGAAAAAGTACTAACTTTCTTAGATAGAATAAGTATTCTTAATACCGTGTACAAGCGCACTCCCTGTCTTCTCCCAATAGAAATCTCTTAGTTGATTAATTTGTTTAAAAATAGAATAAATTGTCTAGGATACAGTGCCTCATTTGTTTTAGTGATATCTAGCATTCAGTACTAGCCTTGGCACCAAAAATTTATGCGACTAATGTTATAAGTATTTAAAAAACGTGAAGCCAACTCGCTTGCTACTATACGTTGAAGGTTTTGTAACGCTAAAGCTATGCTATGCTTGAGACTAGTGCTTGAAGTTAAGTGAAGCATAATTATTCTCCATAGAGTCTCAATGTCATCTGATTGCCTCTAATTTTTCATAAGCTTTTGAAATTTGGTTTCTGGTGCCTTTCCCACTTTAGAATATGGTTTAACCCTGTATCCCAAGAAAAAGTAACCTATCATATCTATAGTTGAACTTATTTGTCTCTGTTTAGAGCAACTCATACCTTGAGCTTACTTTGAAATATTTTCCCTCATACCACAAGTCCTACAATATGAAACAAGTAAAGAAAGATGTAATAAAAGTAAAAAAGATGTCTAAGCATGCCTCGATAATTGAAATACTTAGATAAACGCAACCAGTTGCATTGTGAGTCTTTGAGGATGTTTATAACTAATTGAGCAGAAATCCCTAGCGTTTAAAACAGGTGTAACTTATATGACCTAATCCATTTTATTTGAAAGCTGAGTGTAGATTATGCCAAGGAGTTAGATAGTAATATAGCTTTAACCCCATTGGGTTAAATGGAATCAAACCTGCCCAAATAAAACCCATTCAGTCCAAAATAAAGTTAAATGGGTGAGTTTATATTAACTAACTATATTCAAATCTATTTTGTTTTGGGCTGAAACATGTTCTAGACAGACTTGGTTTTGATTCATCTCAACAGGTTTAAAATTACTGTGTATGGTTTGATATAACCTTCACTTTAGACATTAATGGGCGAAAGCTTGGTTTCATCTACAAGTGGCAAATGGATAACCCAAGATACTAGGGTTTAGGCTAGCAGCTTATCCCTAAATTCAAAAGGTTGCATGAAAGCTTAAAATATTTTCAATAACTGTTCCTCTCTCAGAATTCTAGTCGACTATGATTTAAGTCCTTGAAATCCATCCTACCAAGTCACACATTTAAAGCTGCTGTTTTGCGACTTGAGGGTTAAGGTTATGAAAAAGCAAGATAATCTTAATAGAGGAGTTAAAGATGTTAATAGCCCTGGAGTAGCCTCCAGGAATAAACTCTGATGAATTGCTGTCAAGATTTCTGGATCTTGAAGATGAAGAGAGATTATTTTTATTAGGTGAGTTAATCATGTTGGGATAGGATATCTGTATGGGGACAGATGTGTTTTTATTGGTGTGACAACGGGCGGTATTCCGTTGTTGGTTGATCCAATTGGGGTGGAAGTCCTGTGGTCCTTTGAAGACGCAACACCGTCTGTGGTGGTTTTGGCAGGAGTTCACAAGTATCAATAATTTGCTCTTATTGTACTTTGACACCACTACTATTCAGACTAGTAGGGATGTTGAAGGGTATTAATTTGTCTGCCTTCCAAGTGATCTTGGAAGGCCCCTTTATAGTTGACAGCTAGCGGCCAAACTGGCGTCTAGCTGCGGACAACTTTTACTAGCTAGCCTATCATCCCCAAGCTACTAGTTTCATCCCCTAGAGTTGGATCCCAAAACCCAAATAATGGTTTGGGATGAGGTAATATTCTAGGCTGCTGATTTCTCCTCTTCAGCCCAGATATTCCTTGACTTATTTACGGCAACTAAGTTGTCACCCAATTTGGTCGACCTGCCCTTGTGCTCGGTGTAATGCACAATGTTTGCACGAGCGGTCTTCTGTCTCAACTCTTGGTGAAACAGGATGATGTAATTCTCCAATCTGTCTCTGGGTCGGGTCTGCATCCCTATTCAGAATCCGGAATCCTTAGCATCTAATTATAGAAGCTTCTGGATTGGCCTGTGACCTGAGACCTGGAATGTCTCAGGTGTCTTCTGACTTGGAAACTATGTCAACTTTATTATAGTTTCTCCGTATTCCAGAATACTGTGTCACTTTGGCTATGTTGCGTCCAAAATCAACCCACAGCTTCAGTAATAGGGATATGGATCAGTCAGTCCTAATGAATCAGGATTTCCTGACAATTGCCTTACAGCTCTGAAAAAAATAGTATGAGCCATTATTTTTATTATGTTAAGGTACTGTAAATTCAGAACCTAAACATAAAAATACAGGATTGTCAAATCCTTGATCCAATTTTCAAATCACATTTGCGGGCAACTCAGCTGCTGAAAAAAACATTTAATAAAATCAACCATTTAATCTGACTTTTTTGATTTATTTAAATTGGCAAACTCTGAATCCCTTGAGCAGATAACTCAACTAACTAAAGACAAAACACAATAAGCAAATGCAGGATGCATGAAGCAGAAATGTGGGATTCTAATGCACAATTTTGTATTTCCTGTATGTCTAACAAATCATAGGTAACATGGAAAAATTAACAAGCATGAAATTGCGGGATTGTCAAATCCAAGAATCAAATTTCAAATCATAATTGAGGTGAATTTGAAATAACTTTAATTTATGGGTATCTCAAAAAGGATGCTAAATGATCTAGAGTAGATTTGTTCAATTTTTTTTCAGGAATCACAGGCATTCTCAAAAATTATTTGATTCCATTTTAGGACAGCTAAAATTTAGATCCTACTATTCATCAACTTAACATACTTAATAATAAAATAGAATTATATATTGCAATCTATTTTTATCAAGTTGCCTTTTCCTTGTTGTGATGATTGTTCACTTGTTGAAGATAATGTGTTTGAATTTAATTGAATAGTTTCACATCCAGTTTCTTTGGTGATAGTAAATTGAGTTGCCTCCCCAAGGCCAACTGTGGTTGCAGAGGCAACTTGATTTCCTATTGCCAAGGTAACTGGAGGTGAAACTATCCAATTAAATGCAAGCACATTATCAACAGCAAATGAACCATCAACACACCAAGGAAAATTCAGCTTGATAAAAATAGATTGCAATATATAATTCTATTTTATTATTAAGTATGTTAAGTTGATGAATAGTAGGATCTAAATTTTAGCTGTCTTAAAATGGAATCAAATAATTTTTGAGAATGCCTGTGATTTCTGAAAAAAAGTTGAACAAATCTACTCTAGATCCTTTAACTTTCTGTTTGAGACACCCATAAATTAAAGTTATTTCAAATTCACCTCAATTATGATTTGAAATTTGGTTCTTGGATTTGACAATCCCGCAATTTCATGCTTGTTAATTTTTCCATGTTACCTATGATTTGTTAGACATACAGGAAATACAAAATTGTGCATTAGAATCCCACATTTCTGCTTCATGTATCCTGCATTTGCTTATTGTGTTTTGGCTTTAGTTAGTTGAGTTATCTGCTCAAGGGATTCAAAGTTTGCCAATTTAAATAAATCAAAAAAGTCAGATTAAATGGTTGTTTTTATTAAATATTTTATTTTTTACTCAGCCAAGTTGCCCACAAATATGATTTGAAATTTGGACAAAGGATTTGACAATCCCGCATTTTTACGTTTAGGTTCTGAATTTAGAGTACCAGATCAAATATTTTATAACTTGATACATTATTTTGTCCTAAATTATTCAATTCTTTAAGATGGCATTGAACTAACAAAAAATAAAGTAATTCAAAGACAAGGTAGGATAATATGAACCAATAATCAATATTTTAGAATAAGTTGTAAGTATAGCTTTGATATTAGTGAACCCCTTTTAACTGTGAAATTTCAAACCAAAAGCAATTATGTAGAGTTGAATGAGAGAGTAACATCATCCCCACAACTGAAAACAACATTATCCTATATTTGGCTCAACATAGTAATTTTTGGTTTGTATTAGAAAAATGCTACAGTAGTTTCCAAAGCTGTGAGGATAAACAAAACTGAGCCACATGTAAACAAAAAACTCAAACTTAAGCAAAGCACAACCCAGGAAATGTTGCAACCAAGATGCCCCTCTTGCCTGCTAATGTATCTCATGATACACAAGGGGCACTCAATGAGTTGCCCCGTGATATATCTAACAGCATGGATCAATCTGATGGGGATGTTGAGTTACAGACACTATCTCCTAATTAGGAGCGCTGCCAATTTGACATTGCTGATCCCCTCACAGGTCATTCCTCAGTCCCAAACCTTATATGGAACCTGCCACTGTGCCACCCCCTGGTGGCCTTGTGGCTTTCCCCATATAGTATTAGTCACAATAATGTTTAATAAACTTTATATTATTCTTCTTATCCTTGTCCTTTCTATTGGACTGTTGTCTTCCCTAATCAAATACTGAACTATCATTGGTTCAGTTGCAAAAGTGGTAGCAGCAGTAGGTTAACAGCCTACCTGAAAGAAATTTCCTCCAAGAAAGGAAGGAGTACAGGCTGTATGGCTACTCCACACCAGGAAATCTTCCTCTCTATCCCTGATGGGGACATCCCCAAGGGATATATTATCTATCAGGACCAGTTGTTACTCACAAGCATCTATAACTGCCTCCGCCTGGGACAGCATGACGCCAGTGTCACTCTGCCACAGTTGGACCTATCTCAACAGATGCTGAATCTACAGCTAGAGTCTTTTGCGGGTGGCGTGGAGGGGGGGCAATATTGTCAGTTGGCTCCACTCCAGAGAAACCCACCTCCACATTTGCCAAGTACCTGAACCCATGTGGACTGCTACCGCTTTTGGGCGCCTCACTGGACCTGCCGCAGTATTCATCATCAACTGGACCAGTCAAGAACACAAAGTCACTTGTACCACCTTTAGAGATGCTTCCAGGTCCCGCTAAAGCAAGAATTTCTTGCCCATCATAGTAGAAACCCCTCTACTTGCTATCAAATAGATAGGCAGTGTCCCTGAGTACCTTGCAGCCTGGAAGCAAGCACTTTCTGATGCCCCCAAAGCCAACACCGACAGGAATGCAATGCTACTCACCCTCATTGTCAATGGGCTGAAGCCCCACATCTGTAAATGGGTTCCTGTGGGGCGCTGCACATCTGTCAATGACTGATACAAGGCCATTGTGAAGACTAACAATCAGGCCTTGATGGTATTCCAAAGATCTAACAATTCCCCCTCTCAACCTTGTCCTGCGCCTGGCAGCGCCCACAGTCAAGTAGGCTGCCGCTAATCTTGTCATCAGGAAAGTGGGGCCAAGTCCCCCTGCAAGGGGGAACTTCAGTTGGCTCAGATTGAGGATCTGGGAAACACCTAGGGGTTTTAGATACAAGAGGTTCTGCAACCCCACTTGACCCACACTCTCAATCTCTCCTTGCCAAAAATCCTTTCAACTACAACATACACAAATTGGAGACTCTAGATGTATTCCAAGTTCACAGTGACAACCCTGCCCTCCAAGCCAACCATTCCTCAAATAAAATCACCTGCTTGGATTACCCCTTTTGTTTCTGTAGGAACACCCACAAACTTTTGGTAGACACTGGGTCCAATCACACCATTATCAACCAGGAATTTGAAGATTCCCAAAAATTAGAACAAGTACCCAGTTGTGTCAGGGCCCAGAATGCCTTGGACAATCAGCTAGCCTTTCTAGAGACAAAGTAACCCACAGCATGGGAAACATTACCAACTGCATTTCAGAGAGAAACCCCCTTTCAAATAACAAATGGCCTGGGATTCAAGAGGCCCATGAGCTTCAAATCCCTGACATCAAATCTAATAATAAATTTGGGTACATTTGCTATCAGGAAATGGTAAATCAGGAAAGTGATTGTTTGATTGTGCAATCAGGCGCTTGATTGCTTGCAGGCTCTAATAATAGCTGTGGCACCTTGACATGCTGTAGCCAAACCAAGGTTCCTGTTATACCAACCAATGCCCACCCACCCCCAGGCTCAAGTGCGCAATTTATGGGACAAATCACAATTATTACTGAAAATAATGTCACCAGATCTCTGGTGGCACAAAAGGCTACACATTCACCAGTAAGTATAAATAGTGAAGAGGAAAAGCCCTCCTCACTGTTGATATCATGAAATAAACAACTTTATGGACATGACCCATTATTTTCTTGTAGGAATGATCTATTTTTGTACCAATATAATCATTCTGCTTACATCTATTCATGAATCCACTACATAATACAATCACGCCTATCTGTTCCCTCCTGGTTCTGCTAATGTCACTTTGGTTAAGCCCCTTGCGCCTTTGACTTGGAGTTCTTCCATTCTCATCACCTGGATCTGTCAGGGATCCAGTCTTTGGCAGCCAGCCTGTTGTTTTCAGGAGTAACTCGGGCTGGGTTTTTTGCAGGCAAAGCCCACCACAAGAGAGGAGCTAACTTAAATAGGTAGGAGAAGGAATTACCCACCCAGGACTATAGGCCAGTGGCCAGGATTATAGTGTCTATCACCCCTGTGAGGGTGATATACACAATACCAAACAGCTTGCTAGAGTGGTTGTTTGGGAGGTTGGGTGAGGAAGCGGGCATTGGATTGGGGATCACAGGCAGTTCCATATCAAGTTTATAGGCAGGCAGGCAGGTAGGTAGTTGAACTTGCTTCTAAACAATTTTGGTGATGATAGGATCCAAGTGTAACAGAAATTGCAGGATAGTAAGAAGCTGTCTCCAAGTGGTGGGGAATTACCACCCAAATCCACATAGAGTTAATGATTAACCACCAACGCAGCTTCAGATACCGTTTTGTAAAATTTCCAAATGAGATACTAGGATTAAGTAAAATAACTAATCCCAATCAAAGTAGCCCAAGATAAATAGCCTGAGAAAGTATCAGAGAATCTTGAGAATAAAATTCAGGACATTGAGATGCAACACAATTTTCAGGTTTAAGGTTAGGGAGGACAACTCCCAGATTGGCAGGCATTGAATTGACATTGGGAGGTACAGACAACAAAGTTCCAACTGCAGGGCCCCATCTTCCAGTAACAATCCAGCTGAGAATAAGATTGTAGGGAATGTAGCGCAACAATCCAACTACAGGATGCATTTTAAAAAGTAAATTAGACCAAGGCATATTTGATTTTTATTGAGTAAATTTTGAAAGGACTCAGCTCTTAGAGTTGAAACAGTGAAAATTATTCAATATATATCAAAATTGACTAAGCAATACCACCTGGATCCTGGGCTTCTATTCCTTCCACATTGTCAAGTGAGTATCTAGTCCAGGTTTTAAAGAACCCTTGTGTGGCCAATTTCTGATAACCATGCTGATTAACAAGCTTGTATCTGTTGACCCTCAAATTACATCAATTTATCAACATCAGTTTTCAAAGAGGAATAGGTTTCAGTTGGCAGACTGGAGCAGCCGTAACCCATTCCTGATTGACTGTTTGATTTAAATTTGTTAATTTGGTCAATTTCAGTAAAGGTTTTCTGGCTTTTTGAGCCTTTCTACTTGGCCAAATAATTCCAAGCATGATGGAACCTACCATGCCATTACCCTCTGCTTTAGCCCTGGGCACAATACCACCATCTGGAAGATGGGATAAGTAGAAATTCTTGTGAGCAGGCAGGAGTTTCATCACAGCTAAGGTAAGCTTGGGGTGACCAATAGAAGTTGGGTTGCAATCATAGAACTATTGGATAAGATCAGGAGAGTTAGAGCAATAATAGTGTGGAACCCATGAGTTTTCAGAATCAGGATAACCCTTCCATGACAACAAATATTCCAACTGGTGTCAATTCCTACGAGAAGCCAGAATACAATTAACCTCATACTCAGGTTCTCCTTCCACAAGAATAGGTTGGGAAGAAGGAGTCTCAGTACCCTTAAAGGGAGTAAGAAGGCATTCATGGAAGGTTTGGAAAATCTTGAAAGCTGGGGGTAAATATAGCTGGTATACAGAGGGACCAATCTTACGGTCAACCTTGAAGGGACCAACTTGCTTGGGACCTAATTTGCAACAGGGGACCTTCAGTTTCATATTGCAAGCATCAACCATGACTAGATCACCTGGACTTTAAGTTGGACTTTCCTGACACTTGCAATCTGTGTATTCCTTGTAAGTTGTCACGGCAGCAGCAAGAGTAACCTGGAGCTCCTGATGGACCTGCTTCAATGCAGCAGCTTGATCAGCGGCAGCTTCTACGTTGCTAACCAAACAAGGACCCATGTTGGACAAAGAATTGTAGCCCACATTGGCATAGAATGGCGATACTTGGGTTGACATGTGCAGGGTGTTATTATATGTGAACTCTGCCATTGGTAAGTTAGCACACCAGTCATCTTGTTGCACATTAGTGTAGCAACGTAGATAAACCTCCAAACTTTGGTTTATCCTCTCTGTTTTTCCACTAGATTGGGGGTGGAAAGCAGTGGAGCAGCACAATTTGGTACCAAGGATTCCAGTAAAAGCTTCCCAGAATTAAGAAATAAATTGAGGCCCACATTCACTCACAATCTCCATTGGGATGCCATGTAGGGAGAAGATCCTATTCACAAACAACCTAGCCGAATCCATCAACGTGATTGTGGTTGAGCAAGGTACAAAGTGTGCCATTTTTGTGAAACAATCCACCATCACCATGATTGCATTAAGCCCCTGGGAATTGGGAAGTTCACCAATGAAATCTACTAACACAGATGTCCAGGGCCCTGCAGCAGGATGCAGTGGAATCAGTAAACCAGTAGTCTTGTTCTGGCTTGCCTTGGATCAAACAAAAACCAGAAAATCTCAAACAAAAGCTGCTACTTACACTGTCAAACCTTTCCAGGAAAACTGGCAGCGGATTAGTTCCACTGTTTTTTTCCCTGGGTGGCCTGCCGTTGGACAGGTATGATGGGCCTCCATGATTTTGTCCCAAATAGTGCCCTCGGGAACCCACAAGCAACCCTGATGGTATAGAACTGGACCTATCTTGTGATAGCCCTGTGGCTGGCCCACCAGGTTTGCATATACTAGTTCCAATAACCTATCATAACCTTTGGACAGAGGCTGCAGAAACTTAACTTTGGAATATAAGTCTAGGCCTACACCCTCAGTTAAGGACATGGTGGCCAGCGTAGCAGGTGGAGGCAATAAAAAAGAAACCACAACCTCATCTGGAATCAAAGTGTGCGTATTAAACTCAATGTCCATACCAACATCCAGGAGATGGGAAGTGTTTCAGCTCAGGGCATCTGCCAGGTGATTATCAGATCTCTTAATGAACTTGTAACAGAACTTGTATCTTGTCAAGTCACCATGCCATCTGGATTGGCAACCCAACAAAACCTTGGTTTGCCAATAAAACAGAAGAGCCTTATGGTCGGTTCTTACTAAAAATGGGTGGCGCACTAACATGAGATGGTGATGCCAATGCCTTAAAAATTCCACAACTGCCAACAATTCCTTGTTGTAAATCATGTAATTGCTTTCTCAAGCCTCCATTTTCTGGGAGAAATACCCTACAGGTCTCTCTATCCCATCACTAGCAGTCTGTAACAACACACCAGCCACAGCATATTTTGAAGCACATGTGGAAACCACAAAAGGCAGTTTTGGATCCACATGCCTCAATACTGGGGAGGACAACAAAAGAGCCTTGACTGCTGCAAAAACTTCTGCGTACTCAGGCGTCTAGAGTAAAGTTGTCTTCCTGCTAGCTGAATATAAAGGTGCGGCCACTTTGGACAAGTGAGGGGTAAATTTCTTTAAGAACATACAGGTACCCAAGAAACTTTGGAGTTGAGATACTGTCACAGGTTTAGCATACTCTCAAACTGCAGCTTCCTTGTCAGGGGCAATAGTGTGGCCATCCTCAAAGATAATGTTACCCAGAAAGGTAACCTTACATTTAAAGAATTCACACTTACTCCTTTTAATGATCAAATTTTCCTGGAGAATGCGCTCTACAACTGCAGACAGGTGGGCCTTATGCAACTCCTCATCTGGAGAGAATACCAAGATATCATTCATATACACAATGTCACATACACCTAGGAGATCCCCTAAGACCAAACCAATTAACCGCTGAAAGCAAGCCAGAGCATTCTTCAATCCAGAAGGCATTACACAGAACTGGAAGATACCCTTCTTGGTTCTGAATGCAGTCAACCATTCCATTCCTTCCGCAATCCTGATTTGATTGAAGGCATTCAACAGATCAAGCTTCAAGAATACCTTTGCCTTCTCAACACAACGAGAAATCTGAGCTTCAAGAGGTAAGGGATAAGGATCAGGAAGTGTAATGTTATTCAAATTCCTGTAGTCAACACAAGGACAAAGAGACCCATCAGACTTCTGAATGAACAATAATGGGGAGCAGATTGACAAAGCTTTCTTGAAAATGTAACCCTTTGCCAACATGTCCTGAGTCCACTCCTCCAAACATGCGTCTTCCTTCAGGGTTAAAGGGTAAATAGGAGATGCAATACAAATCAGATCAACAGTAACTTTAAAGTCAAAATTGAACTGAGTGTGCTTGGGAAGGACCTCTCCCCTGGTGGCGGCAAACACTGTGGACCAGGGCTGAAGGCATGCTGGTAAATCTAAACTTACAGGGACAGGAATGAGAACCAATTGAATGGTCTGAGAGGACTGCTCTAATTCAGACATCCCCAACAGCAGAATTCAGATGAATATGCCTGAAGAGTGTTCCACCTGCAGCTTATTTTCCTTCAGCAAGGTTAATACATTATGGTTACACCACCAGCTTACCCCCAATATAATGGGATACATAAGGTTACAGCAAATGGAGAACCTGGCAGTAAAGGACTGACCCGCAACTACAAATGTTACTGGCTTCTTAAGTTAAAAGGAGGGAAACATTTGACAATTCCCGCCCCTAACAAACATTCCCAGATGATACTTGAGTTGGAGTAAGCCTGCAGTCTTGATACTAATGAAGTTCTCAGAAGCACATGTATCTAAAAAAATAGCCGGCCAATAGATAGTTTGACCATTATCAATGCTACCAAAAACAATAATAACCAGAAGTAGATTTATTTGCAGCAAATGTTGCAATCTCAGCGGGAGTCTGCTTCTCCTTGGTAGTACAGACAGCGGCTAAGGAGGCAGGATGCTCCTGAAAATATCTCTCAATCATTTCTTGGACAGCAGCAGGAAGGATGGGATGATCACAATCAATGGGAACAAGGGGCAACTCTTTGGACTCAACTGACAAAGGCTTTGCAAGCACAACGTGCTGAAGCATTGCCAACAAACTTTCAGGGGCAGATGCCACTGGCGCTTCATCCACCTTGTCTGGTTTGCTCAAAAATTTCCAATTGAAACTGAGAAGAACCATGGGGAGAACAATCCTGACTCTGGCTGGAAGAACCCACCTCAGAACAAGTCCCAGAAAACCAGGAGCGCACAGCAGGTTTGGCTTCAACTTCCATTGAACCTTGTTTGGAAACCAACAGATTTGAGACCAGAGAAAGAATTTGGCTTACCAGGGCCTCAGTTGTGGTTAACAGGGAATCCCAAACTTCCAGATCCTGGGCAGTCTGGTCAACTGCTAACCACAACGCTGAGAGTTTATTCACCTCAGGAACATCAATGGTACAACAGTAGGCCAGAAACTGAGGAAGGAATACTGATAGCAGAGTAGTACCCTGTTGGAAGGCGTACAACTTACAATATACTTTGAGCTCCTCAATAGATACACACAAATTTTTTAACAAAGAGTACAAAGATGCACTTTCAGTTAAAACACATGAATTGTGCTCCACCGCGGACAACAACCATTTGCAAAAATCCTCCAAAACCTTTGTCATCACATGGTAAACTTGGGATTTATGGCTAAGTATTGAACCAGAATAGAATGATAAAGCTGACAAAACTTCACAAAAAATTTCATCAGTGGGTGGAGCGGGAAAATAATCCAGACGCCAAAATGATATGGCGCAACAGAAATAGGAAACAGAAGATCCTGTCTCAACAACTGCAACCAGAGATGGAAACCACAAATTAAAGAAAAACCCAAACTGAAAACTCAGAAAGGAACTGATACAAATAAACATTTTAAACGCAGATATCTCAACAGAACAGGAGAAAAGAAACAAAAATTCATGACAAACTGCTTCCAAAAACTCAGATGTAGAAGAGTAGAGTAATGTAACAGAAATTTCAGGATAGTAAGAAGCTGTCTCCAAGTGATGGGGAATTACCACCCAAATCCACATAGAGTTAATGATTAACCACCAACGCAGCTTCAGATACTGGTTTGTAAAATTTCCAAATGTAATACTAGGATTAAGTAAAATAATTAGTCCCAACCAAAGTAGCCCAAGATAAATAGCCTGAGAAAGCATCAGAGAATCTTCAGAATAAAATTCAGAACATTGAGATGCAACACAATTTTCAGGTTTAAGGTTAGGGAGGACAGCTCCCAGATTGGCAGGCATTGAATTAACATTGGGAGGTACCAACAACAAAGTTCCAACTGCAGGGCCCCATCTTCCAGTAACAATCCAGCTGAGAATAAGATTGTAGGGAATGTAGCGCAACAATCCAACTACAGGATGCATTTTAAAAAGTAAATTAGACCAAGGGATATTTGATTTTTATTGAGTAAATTTTTGGGAGGACTCAACTCTTAAAGTTGAAACAGTGAAAATTATACAATATATATCAAAAATTGACTAAGCAATACCACCTGGATCCTGGGCTCCTATTCCTTCCACATTGTCAAGTAAGTATCTGGTCCAGGTTGCAAAGAACCCTTGGGTGACCAACTTCTGATGACCATGCTGATTAACAAGCTCATATTGGGTAACCCTTAAATTACGTCAATTTATCAACATCAATTTGCAGGGAGGACTTGGCTTCAGTTGGCAGACTGGAGCAGCTGTAACCCATTTCCAATTGACTGTTTGATTTAAATTTGTTAATTTGGTCAATTTCAGTAAAGATTTTCTGGCTTTTTGAGCCTTTCTACTTGGCCAAATAATTCCCGGCATGATGGAACCTACCATGACACCAAGGCCCTTGACAGTTGTATCTAACTGCAGATTTTATGTGGGACAAGGGATCTAGTTCAAGGATCCTTGCTGGGGTGTATTCCTTATACTTGGGTTTTAGAGGGTACTCTGTGAAGTAGACGGGACCAAAGGGAATACCTGAGGGACAGGAATCTGCAGGCAGAAGGGCAGGTAGACTGTATAATATTATACTGAATTGATAGATGGCAAAGATAAAATATGGCAGTAGCTGTTTAAGCAAAAATAACATAACATTTATTCAAAAAAATGACAATAAGTTTGGAGCGCGGGGTCCTTGGGTCTATATAGCACTCCACCTCCAAACTTAGCATTTTCCATGGGGGGTTCATCAGAGCATTGGGAAATCTGGGGTTGGGAGAACTGGGTGCTTGTGTCCAAAGGCAGCAAAATGGCACTCAGCCCGGGAGTTCTTTCATTGGTCAAGAATCTCAAATTGGCAACTTGATTCTCTTGCTCTAGGTTTGAGGTCATGGGGTCAGGCCCGTGCCTTTTTCTGGGGATGGCTCTTGATTGGTCACTAGTGTAGAATTCAAGCTCATGAAGCTAATAGTAGGAATTTCTTTGCCTCAATTAAGCGCCTTGATCATTATTTCATTTGGTGTGATGATTCCTTGGTTTTGGCTGGCTTCACCTCTTGAACAACCACTCTTGGCCTCAGCTTGCAGGGGCTTGACCCCAAGAAAACGCAGACGGGTGACCCCGCAGTCCTTAGGGCTGGCAGTCCACAGGATTTCAGGGTCAGGGTTTGAATCCTGCTCTCAGGTCTGGGTTTCAAGGGGGAAAGAAATGTCAATACTGACATATGCAAAGGACACAAGACTATAGTAGAATATAAATTTGTAGATAATTACATTTATTGAGGCTGGAGTACAATCTAGCCAGAAGCTGCAATCTATCCAGGTATAACTAAGAGCTTTTTATCATCCTTTCAGGTGTCTTTATCTATATTTAATGCAACAACCTTTGTTCTTGTCCTTTCAGAAAGTTCCCTGTGGCTACCTTTGCAATAGGTCTATTCTTGCTGGCTACAACTATCCTGATTAGCTGATCTTGGCTCATGTGTTACTACTGGCCTTCTCAAGGTGTACATGGCACTTTGGCTACAGCCTACTCTCTTCTTGAGCTAGCCTACTGTCAATTATCAATTGGCTGCATCTTTATGTGCCCCTAATGATAATAGGAAGCTATACTGTATTTGGTTCATGATTAGAAATAGTATTAGTTCTATCTTCCTACTTTGGAAGGTAGAATGCTGTTATTCATGTTTCCCTTTTATGGGTTTAATCAGTGATCCTTTTTTTGGATGGTATGCCTTCTTCTAATTAATATTGCAGGTTGAGTTAACAATTATACACTGTATAATAGCTGACTCAATCTTATATTGAACTGATAATTATCTGCTGTATAATGTTGTTGCAAATTTGGTATTCCATATTCTTTCACACTTCCATTAGTTTGATATGTGTATATACGCCTCTCAGGCTGGGGTGGGGCTGAGATGATTCAATATCCAATGTGAATTATAATGTCAAAACAGCAGGCTTGACCCTCCAGCAAGGTTCCAAGTAAGCAGATTTGTGACCCGCAATCCAATTACCCAGTCACCTGAAGCCAAGTTAAGAAGGCAAAATGGATTTCCAAATACAATAACATGAACAAAAGCTGATCCTCCCCTGTGGGTAACTTGTTTTGGCGCTTGAATCATTAAAAGAATTAAGCCACCCCCTTCACCATCCCACTGTGTGATCAACGCTATTGTCAGGATTCACCTTTTTATAGCTGCTATTCTTTTCATATACTTTTTTTTGCCTTAATTGACTTGTAAGTCTTTTCATGATGGTTACTATTATTTTATTCATGATCTCCTCTTTTTCCCCTCCATTTTCCATCTTTGAGGTTAAACTTAGGCTTTTTAAAGCCTAGTTATGATAAAAATGCTGGTTAGTATCATTTTCAAATTTCCCTTACCTTTCTCTACCAGTTTTGAGCCCTGGACCTACACGCTGAAGTTAAAAAGTTGGCTCTGAACTACTTACTTTTTTATATACGCTCAATTACGTCTTTCAAGGCTTCAGACCTAGATTTTCCTTACTTTTTGCTTGCTCTCACCTTCTAGAGAATTGCTGTAACCGCCTTCTTCTCATTCTGGTCTTCTTTATACAGTTTAACTTACTCAAGTTAAATGTGCAGCACTTCTTCCCCCCAAACCTATTTTCAGATTTGTTTTCCTTGTCAGGGATTCTTTCCCTGACTACCTGAATTTTATTGACAACCTTTGCAAAAAAAATTCCTCAAACCAACACAACAACAAGGAATTTGAGGCCAGTTTGTATTTGGACAAGGAGTTCAACGGGAATTGAACTCAGAACCCTAAAGAGGGACCCAGAGTTAATACAGAATTAACTATTCAACTTAGTTTACCTTTATATGTGTATCCTATTCATTCAACTTTTGCTCTGGCTTTCAAATTGATTTTCAAAAAGGATATTGACACACTTAAAAATATCACTTACTGCTTGTGTCTTGATTGGCTGCTGCTGTCTTCCTTGTTGCTCTGGAATCAAAAGAGCCTATATTTGATCAAAGCTCCATACTTAGTTTTAAGTGATTACCTTGCCACACTCTGCTTAATTATGTACAGCACTATGGCTTATCCTTTGATCCACTGTTTCAACCTTTCAACTATGCAAATTATTAAGCTCTAATTTCATCATTTTTTGGAAAAGGTATTACTTTGATCACAAACCCATGAAAATCCCTCTTATTCTCTAAAATACCACTTAAATGTCCCAGTCTTCATTTGGAGGGTATTTAAGTGAGCTATTCTCATTATTTATCTTTGTTCCAACAATAAAGATTTTATCCTACACCTGCTACTCCTTCATCTTCTGATAACATATTTTTGAAGCCATGAGAGGAATTCTATTCCTATCCTGGTTTCTAGCTTCCTTCTTGCCAGTGGTATCAACCTTGGAAAACCCAACACCTACAACTGACTGGTACAACTCTTCTCCAGATGACGCCCATCAAAAGGAATCCCTCACCCACGGATTGTTCAAATACCCTTCCAGCCACTGGGGACGTAAATTTCAATATGGTTGTTTTTTTACTCCACCTCCTACCAAACCTGCTCTGGTTAGACCCTACGCCTCCTTTTACCTCCTGACGTATGTGGTGGGTTACTATCTACTTGGTTGATTCAGTACTGTGTTTGGAAGATTTGCTTACCTGGGACACCTAGGACACCTTGCAATGGTCACAGTTCCTATTGGCTTGGTAATAGCATGATTGAATTTAGGGGCTTTGGCCCACCAGCTAGGGAACTTGTTCCCTGCCAAGTGGGTCCCTGACATTCCTAATTTAAAAGTGGTTAAACTGTGCACCTCAATTCTTGCATTTCACAACAAAGCACAATAAAAGGCTTGGTTTCTCCATTCTCAACAATAAGTTGAGATTGTTTGACTTTCACCCCAAAAAGGTACTTGTTAGGTTTTGTGGCTTGTATTTCTTAATCAATTTTTAGTCTTAGTTTAAATCTTTGGTCCCATAATTCCTTTTGACTTTATTCTTCACCAGTTAGGTAGTTTTTATAGTAGCACACACAATTTAATTGTTTATAGCTTTAATCCTCCCTCCAGTGCAGAACAATTCCCAGACTTAGAGATTAACTTTTTAATCAAATCATCTGTCATTAAGACTGGTCTCTATTTTATCTTCTTAGGGTTAATAAATTGTCTTAGTCCTTATTTTACCTCATATAAGCTCTTAGGAGCCTTAGTTCAGTTGCTATTGCAGACCTTGCCCACCTTTTTGTATTTGACTAATATAAACATCACTGGGTTAAAAGCTTTAGTTTATAATCATCTTCACCAGACCATGAGACCTTACAGCTATCATGTTCCTACTACCCATGATTCACAATGACTATATAATACTTATCTCTCAATAAAGAATATTATCTAGTTTCTAAATATTTCCCCCTTGTAACTCTGCTAAAACAGCACAGTTAAAACAGGAAGATTTAACACAATTGATGATCTATTGATTACACAGCGTGCAATCAATGATAATTGCTATATAGGCTAACAATTATACCCTGTGTAATAGCTTTATCAATTGTAATAAACTAGTGATTACACAGTGTATAATTGTCACAATTAATAGGATGATAATCTAGTGATAATACAGTTAGTAACTGATACAATCTGTGTGTGATGATTAGCCTGATCATTTGTGGTCAATCAGCCTAATCTCACACCTTTCATTTGGTTTTATACCATAACTATCAGGGAGCCATCCTGCAGCAGGTTCAGGGGAACTTGCGGGTGGATGTCCTGCGGGCCTGGAGGGAAGGGCCCACCACAGGATGGGAGCTAACTTTACAATATAGGAGAAAAAATTTCTGAGAAAGTCCCAAGGCCCATTAGTGGACACCAAAGAATCAACTAGTCCAGTGAGAATTATGTAGAGGACACCAAATAACTGGGTGGAGGTTGACTCATTGGCAATCACAGTTTCTTGCAGGCAGTTGGGCCACGGGGTTAGGGGGAAATCATAGACACTAAATAGGTTGGCAGGTAGTTATATTTGTCCCAGAATAGTAATGGTTGCTTGATATACCAGGTGCCCTCACGTCCAATGAGTTCAGGTTCTCTGGTTTTGGCCAGAGTCATAGATTAGAATTCCTTCTGGGGTGAACTCTGAATAGGCAAGATTGGGAGATATTCTGTGAAATGTACCTGGCTGTAGGGTGCTCCTGGGGGACAGTATAACTGGGGTGGCTCGTCTGTGGTTTCTTGAGGTTGGCTGGTGAAATGAATGGAGCTGGAGAAATTTATCTGTAAATGAAAAGGTGCTAGAATTAGGTATGTGATGACCTGAGTGAACCAGAGGTTCATAGCACTTTATTGCAAAAATGGCAATGGACAACTTTCTTGCAGCCTCACAGTATAAGTGTGCTCATCAGCCATGGGAAAACTTTTGCAAAATCCTTTGGGCCAGGTGATAGCATTTATCAGGTTTGGGAATCTTTGGTGACATATGAAATTGTTGACTCATCATTGGCTGGGTCAGAATGGGGAATCTTGATTTCCTTCTTCAAGACAAGGAATTTGTCAGCAACCCACAGGCCTTGGGATTGGAATAATTCACCTAGCATCTCATTGGCAGCAGCCTGGGTGGTTGTGGGGGCCTCATCTGGGTTGTTGATCTCATTGGCTAGGCCAAGGAAATTCTCTGAGAGGCAAGGATCAACCATGGATTGTGCCTCATAGGTAGGTTTCAGAGGTTTCTCCAAAGTCAAATCTTTCTTTGACTTGAGCCCAAAAAAGCGTGGGTGGCCGGGCAGTAGGACTTGTGGGTTGCCAGCCCGCAGGGGGTCAGGGTTTGGATCCCGGGATTGAGACTCCATCTTGTGAATCAATAGCAGGTAACTGTCATTTGTGACAGTAACAGCTAGGATAAGTCCTTTACCTGACTCTACCACTTAATCAATCTTCAACTAGCCCACCAACCAGTAGAACATGAGAGCAGTGGTGAGTCCCTGACAAAAGGTTTCAACTTCAGGGTATATAACTATTTCAGACCTTCATAGCAACCTAACCCTTTAGGGTAGAAATTCATTGTGTCTGTCAGCCATACTAAAGTTAGTACATGAATCTTAGTAGATTTTTCTTTGATTTAAAGGTTGTAAATCAGGCATTTTAGTGGCTGCAGTTTCAAACATTTATTTATGAGATGGAAGCCAGGTTGACCAAAAACCAAGCACACCAAGGCTGGTGTTGCGGTGAACGCATTTGAACAACCGTTATTTGAAATCCGCAAATCCCCAAATTTCCCTTTAAATAGTTGAACCATGCAAATAAAGTTTTATCTCTAGGTTGATTAATTATTACCAATTTTACATATTTGTTGTTCATCACAACAAAATTTTGGAGGTCATTCCATTCACCAAACTTGTATTGCTGTTTTTTGTATTGTTGCCTGTGTGCCTGTGAGTTGCAATGTCAGTTTCTGCGCCCCCCCATTTCTGCTGTTGAATCTCCCGCTTGGGCTCCTGCTGCCTCTGCCCTTGCCATTCCTTCCCCTGCCCCTTCTGTTGGCAACCCCTTGTCTAAGTTCTTGGTTGCTCAGCAACTTCCTCGCTTTGAGGAGAATGGGTATATTGCTTGGCTGTATACTTTCAAGGATTATGCTGAGCAATTCAAGCTCACTGACAAGGACCGCCTCCATGAGGTCAGTTGTTTTCTCCTGGGGGAAGCCCATGTCTGGCATCAGGATGTTCAGGTTGCCACCTGGGCCAATTGGAAGGCCCAAGCTGAGCTCTGCTTTGCTGAACATGAACCTGATGCCATTCATCAGTTGGGCCTGTTGAAGATGGTACACTTTAAATCCTTGCGCAAATTTTTGAATACATTCCAAAAAACCGCCAACAAGGCTTTGAAGCAACACCTCAAAACCAACAGTTCCTCTGACCGCAAGACCACTGTTGAGAATTTCCACAGCCTTGTCTCCATCCGCGCCTTTGTGAAAGCCCTTACCCACTCCTACTCTGTCATGGTTCAAGCTGCCAAACCCAATTCATTGGAGGAGGCAATCACCTTGGTCCGTGACAAGTATGACATCTGGGTGGAACAAGCCACTGACGCGCAGGCCAAAGAAAATTCTGAATGGAACCCCTTTGCACCAGTTTGCAAACAGAATAAGTCTGAGGAAATTTCCCAAGAGCTCAAGGCCCACCTGGAGGATTTGAACCGCCGTTTTGACGCCATGTTCATGGCGCAAAAGCAAGGATGCCAACCCAACCCCCTGCACCTTTCAAAGAGACCGTAACTGCCTGTATAACCCCCGCTGTTACAACTGCTCTGAGGTGGGGCACATCTTCAAGGACTGCACCGCGCCCTGCTCCATCTGTAAGGAGCCATCCCACTCTAACTTCATTTGTGAGTTCAATCCCATTAATCATGACCGCAAACCCCAAGGGTTGATGATGGCTGAACAAAACTATGAAGCAAAACACGCCCTATCCTCCTCTGCCACCCCTTAGCCTTTGAATAAAAAATCTACTCTTGAGTACATCATTGACCCTGATGGGCCCAGTTTCCCATTTACTCTGATCCGTAAGCGCCAAGTTTGTTCCTGAGGCCCCTCCCCAGGTTGCAAACTCACACCCCCACCCATGAAGCGTACGAACCGCGAGGACGCGCCGTCCCCATCTGTGTTCCCCCCCTTGCCCATGGTGAAGCTGGGGATGATTTGGACCATCCCAGCGACCCTGATCCACCCTGCAAACCCCCATCCTCCCCCTTGCCACCCCGCGCGTACGTACGCAACAGCAAATGGAACCCCTGCCACCCTAATAGATTTGTTAGTTTGGAAATTGAGGAAGATTTTGAAAATGAAGATCACTACCCGTGCTTACCTGATCTCAACAAATACCTTCCTTTTGAGGACAACCCACGTTACAATATTGTAACCGTGGAGTCCGTCCCCAAGTCTCCACGCAGTGAAGGCAAGTTTCCCAACTTACCTTCTGTGACACCCTCCCTAGAGGCGTCCCCTGCAGGTGCGGCAGCCTGGGAACGCAGGGCCACTGGCCAGGAAAGCAAGGAAAAAGGCCCAACAGCTCTCAGGGACCACCATTGCAGCCACCTTGGCCCATTGGGCCCTGCAATGGTGTCCCGGGTTAATTCCCCTGGGCTGGGACCAATCAGGTCCCTTAATACAATTGGGGAAGAGATGCACGGCTTATCAGCAGACCCTGTTGATTTGGGTGAGCCAATCAGATCTGGTTGTGGTGACAAATTTAATGTGTTTTCAGCATCGTGCGATGTCAATTTTAACAATCAGCCAATCAAATTGTACGCCTCCCAGGATGCCAGGGGACCAGCCGCATTGTCCATCTCTTGCAATTTGAATCAACCAATCACATTGCGGGCTTGCCAGGATGCCATGGCACAGCATGTGTTGTACAACCCACATGATTTGGCCCAGCCAATCAACTCCTCCGGCGCTACATGCAATTCTATGCATATGGCTTCAAGTGAGTTCTCCAATTTAGACAAGCCAATCACGCCCAACGATGCTATGGAAGTTGACTCAGCCAATATATTGATAAATGATTGCAATTTAGCTGAGCCAATCACACCTGACAATGCAATGGAGGTTGACTCACCAAATGTGTTGATAAATAAATGTAATTTGTATGAGCCAATCAAACCCCTTGACGCCATGGAAACTGACACACCTGATGTATTGCCCAATAATTACAATTCAGATGGGCCAATCAGATCTGGCACAGCTGGCGCAACGTTTAATTGTTTGGACCAAGCTGGTTGTCCTACCCATGGCCAGCCAATCAAACCCTGTGATACCAAGACATCCAATGTACCCAATTTATCATCCAATAATTGCGATTCAGATGGGCCAATCAGACCTGGCGCAGCTGGCGCAAAGTCTAATTGCTCTAACCAAGCTGGTTGTCCTACCCATGGCCAGCCAATCAAACCTCACGATACCAAGACATCTGATGTACCCAATTTATTGCACTGTTATTGGAATGCGGACAAGCCAATCAGATTTGGCGCTGCTGGTGAAAATTTAATGCATAATATTCCAAGAGAATCAATCAGGTATAAAAGGAATCCCAAATGGCCGAACCTGTAAATTCACTGCCCCCTTTGGCCTTGGATAGGACTGTATTTCCTCGTCACACAAAAAAGACTGCACCAAGCCCAGCAAAACCACTAAATTCCCTCAATGATTTAGCTCACACAGTGGATGAAAGATTTGTGTTGGCATATCCTACAGGACCCCCAGCTCTGGTCGCTCCAACTTGGGAAGAAACGCTAGTTAATTTGGACTATTTATTGGCATGGTATTGTCCGCTTTTAAAGACAATTAGGAACGCCCAATCAAATGGGGCCACATCCACAACTACAAAGCCAACTAAATCTGAAATGCTTGCATTACCTTCCAGCCAATCAGAGGGAGTTGCAGAAATTACACTGGAACCCTCCAGTCCCCCTGGCCCTGGTCAGCAAATATTCTCCTCTGCCCAATCAAATGCCACATTGGAAGCCATGTGACCAAATTCTGTTAATCCCACCCCTTTTAACAAGGCCAGGGGACTTTGAGTCCCCTGCATGTCAATTCTCAATTATTAAAAGTTTTGGGTTTTTCTCTACACTAATTTTCAGTTTGGGTTGTTTGGGTCTTTGTTTGATCCTCTCAGCTAAAAGTGTTAAAGTGTTAGTAGTCATCTTTAACATTACCTTTACCTGCCCTGGTTCAAACCCGCTCTCTCTTCTGGAACCCTTAAATTTGGCTCCAGCGTATAGTGTTTCGGTTTTTGCTTTTGCTTTTAAAGTTTTACGTTTGAAACTAAAGTTTTAGTTAAATTCAATATAAAAACTTACTTTATCTTGTATTTTTCTCTAAAAATATTCAATTTCAAACCCGCTTCATTCCCAGTCACTTTAAAGACGCCCGAGCACACCGCCAAGCTCCCCGAACCCTTCCTGATCCTACTTTGGTTCTTTTCTTGTGGCTGCCCCTGTTGTCCCCAAATTTGACCAAAGTTTATCAAAAAATTACACCACTCTTCTCAGAATTTCCTGGAGAATCCACCCATGATACTCCCAGTTTTAAGATTTGTTGCATTTTCTCTGGCCCCCTTTTTGCTCCTCTTGTGGTCCACCTCGCCAGACCTGTGGTCTAAACTCTCCTCTTCAGTGCAACTTGCGAGCACGGCCCCCTCTAGCCTCCTGAGCTTGCCCGGCAGTCTTCTTTATTCTGGGGAGGCTGTGGTGAAGAGCCTAACCTGTGATGATTTGGATTTGGGGGTCCTTGACCATGCTTCTTCCACTCCAGTGGACGAGGAGGTGCCTAGGTCCTCCCCTCTCGGCTTAGAGAAGAGCACCTCTGCACCTTTGCACGCATCTGTGGCGCTCCCTTCCACTCCCACTTGTATCCCCTGGCTGCTCACTGGGTTGGCGCTGATGGCGCTGAACGCTTACATTCCTCAGTTGTCTCCTGTGTCCTCCTTGTGGTCTCCCTTTCAAGCGGCCGTTCCAGTCCTCCACTGGGCGGCATCCTGGTGGTTTGTTTCGCCGGGATGGGAGCCAAACTTAGTTAGTTTAGCCCTCCTCTCTCACAGAACCAGTTTTCATCCGCCTCTCCTGAGCCTATGGATACTTTCCACACACCACCAGAATGGTTTGACCCATTCTGGGTGGCAATCAACCAGCCTAAATCAGAGGGTAAGTCCCAGGTAACCTCGGATGCAAAACAACCCCCTCCCAAGTCTGGCAGGAAGCATTGCAACCCCAACCAATCAGATGGACCAAAGTAGAGACCTGGCCTCTCAGCTGTGAAGATCCTGCGCCAGCTGATGATGACCATCTCCCTCAAAGTCCTGTGTACGGAAAGTCCCAAGTTTTGCCAGAAGATGCACCAGGCCATATCTGCGCTACACCCTGGAAAATATGAAGCCCTCTTCCTGACAGGCACAGGCACCCTGAGAACCACTGGTACTGTAAACGGCGTACACACTTCTATAATCTTGGACGGTGGCGCGTATAGCAACATCATCTCCAAGATGTTCTTGGAATCCCTGCCTCAGCCCGAGGTAACTTCTTCTGACGTCAGCTTCATCCTAGCCAATGGGAGCTGCACTACTGCTCTTGGCAAGGCTATCAAGTTGTGCTTATGGTTGGGAGGTGTCTTCAGTACCATTGAGGCCGCCATCTTTGACCACAACCAGTATACCCTGCTCCTTGGCCGCAAAACTATGAGCAACCTGAGCGTAACCACCCAGTTTGCGGACAACAGATGGACACTTGAGAACAATAATGAATTGATTGATCTCAAGGTAACATTTGACAGTCCTACTGGCCCTTCCTTCCTTTGTGAACCTTTAGCCACCCAAATCAAGGACAATACCTGGTTGAACAACGTCCAACAAGCTCAGCTCCAGGAGGTGATTTCTGCGTATGGCTCACACATTGTTTCAGACTACAACAACCTGCCTGAAGCACCAGGATTCCACCATGAGATTGACACTGGTAACGCCAAGCCTGTAGCTTCCCGATTCTACCGCCTTCCCCAGTCCAAGGAGGAGTTTGTGCGCACCGAAATCCTCAAACTGTTGAAGCAAGGCATGATCTGTCCCAGCAAGTCTCCATGGACTTCCCCCATTGTAGTTGTACCCAAGAAGGGCAATAAACTCCATATGTGTGTCAACTATATCCCACTAAATAAGGTGACTATATCTGATCATTATCCCCTGCCCCGCATCTCAGATATCTTGGCCTCCTTTGGTGGTTCACAGTGGTTCTCAAACATTGGTCTTTTCAGCGGGTTCCACCAGATCCTTGTGGAGGAAGCCGACCAGCCAAAGACTGCCTTTGTCACAAAATGGGGACAGTATGAGTACGTCCGCATGCCTTTTGGTTTGAAAGGCGCCCCTCAAACCTTCCAGTGCATTATGAATGGGGTATTTGAAGGTCTTATTGGTGACTTTGTTACTGTCTATTTAGATGATATAACCATCTACTCCAAGACATTTGATGAGCACCTGCAACACCTGAAGCTATGCCTGGACCGTATCAAGAGCGCCAACCTGAGTGTGAATGCCGAGAAGTCCATCCTGGCTGTTCAGCAACTCAAACTCATGGGACACATGGTTGATGCCTTTGGGAAACACCCTGATCCTGACAAGTGCAATGCAATCACAAACTGGCCCACACCCACCAACGCCAACCAGGTGTCATCCTTCCTTGGATTGGTAGGGTACTACTATCAGTTCATTGAAGACTACAGTGAGTTAGCTGCCCCTCTCTTCAATCTGACACACAAGAAGAAGCCATTCAAGTGGGGACCCCCTGAAGATGACGCTTTCAAGGCTCTTAAGGATGCCATCACTTCTGATGCAGTCCTCGCTTACCCTGATTTCAACTGCAAGTTCCACATCTTTTCAGACACCTGCACCAATGCAGTGGGCGCAGTACTATGCCAGGAAATAAACAATGTTTTTAGACCCATTGAGTTTATGTCTAAAAAGTTTATACCTGCTGAGTACAACTATGCTATATACGACAAGGAAGTCCTGGCCGTAATCAAGGCTCTCAAGAAGTTTCTCTATTATGTGCTTGGCCACCCTCTCATCATCCATACTGATAACTGGGCAGTCAAGTTCATCACTGATGCATCTCTCCCTTGCAGTTGTCACATGCACTGGCTCTTGGAACTTATGGAGTATGACTTCAAGATTGTACATATTCCCAGGAAGCTGAACTCCGTCGCTGATGGCTTGTCACGCCAGTTCTGTTTGTTGGTCAAAAACTTGACTTATGAAACCCCTCTGGCTCAGTTCAAGGACATGGCCCGCCTGCGCACATCACTTGTCACTGAAGCTGATCTACGCAAGTTCTTTGTCTACTCAACCAAGTACACTGTGATAGGCAACACATTGTTTAAAAAGACGGATAATGGGCTCCAGGTGATCCCACCCAAGGAGGACAGAGAGAGTATCTTGATGGAAGCACACAATGGCGCTGGTCACTTTGGCCGGGATGCTACCCTAGCGCGCCTCAAGGAGACCTACTGGTGGCCAGGGATGTATACAGATACCTATAACCACACCCGCAGCTGCATGAATTGCCAACGGTTCAGTAAGAAGATTGTGCACACCAAGCCTGTGGAACCTATTGTAGTTGACAAGATATTTGAACTTTGGGGTATCAACTTTGTTGGGCCCCTACCTCCTTCAAAATCTGGAAAAACTTACATCCTGGTTGCTACTGAGTACCTATCCCGTTGGCCTGTTGCTCAGGCTTGCAGCAATAACTCCTCTATGACTGCAGCTTTCTTCATCTACAACAGCATTGTGACCCAGTTTGGCCCTCCAGCTACACTGTTATCTGATCAAGGATCCCACTTCAGAAATCGCATGGTAGCCGACTTGACAAACAAGGTGAACACTGTCACAAGTTCTCCACTGCGTACAACCCTCGTTGTAATGGCCTCACTGAGAGATTCAACCGCACATTAGTTGAATGCCTTGAGAAGACCACCAAGTTCCAGTCATCTACTTGGGAAGCCATGTTACCCTCAGTCCTCTGGAACTATCGCACCAAGGTCCACAACACTATCAAGATGACACCGTTTGAAGCCATGTTTGGAACTAAATCCAACCAAACCCGCGTTCTCAAGAAGGTGAACCAGCACTGGGACTCAAAAGACTGTGAGCAAACCCACCACCAAGCCAAGAAGAACCTATCTGCCACTGCCTCTAAGATCACAGCAGCTCAGCAGGAGATCAATCACCGCGTACCCAAGTTCAAGATTGGCCAGCAGGTCTTAAAATTCAATAGCACTTTGAACACCACCCGCTCTAAGAAGTTCAAAGTTAAATGGAAGGGCCCATACACCATTTATGCCATTGGAAAACATCACAGCTACTTCCTTGAGAACACTGCAGGATTCCAATACCCCCTCCCTGTCAGCGGCAGCCGCTTGAAGGCATACCAAGCTTAGAATGAAAGAGGAAGTGTTGCGGTGAACGCATTCAATTAACTGTTATTCGAAATCCCCAAATCCCCAAATTTCCCTTTAAATAGTTGAACCATGCAAATAAAGCTTTATCTCTTGGTTGATTAATTATTACCAATTTTACATATTTGTTGTTCACCACAACACTGGAACAGCCACTTCTTTAAATCCAAATAAAATAAAATGTCAAATCAAAGTTTATTTCGTAAGTTTGTCCTTCAAAAATTCTAAGTTGGACTGCTGTTAAATTTCGGTTTGAATTTATCTCACCCTGGGAGCATTAAACAGCCTCAAAGTACTCAAATAAGTCAACCTGGCATGAAACTGTGCTAGAAGTCACAGGAAACTACACACCCAACTACACACCCAACTGCTTATTTATGGTGCTTCGTTGCAAAATATGCTCGAAAAGGGAGATTAATAAGGGCATGTGTTTCAATTTTTACAGTAGCTGATGGCTTTAGCTAAAAGAACCACGGAAATATTCCTATCAAGTGATGGCAGGCCGTCAATTGGTCGTGCACCTAACACTTTGAAGCTTTCGTTTAGAATTATACAACTGGTTTCATCCTTTACTTCTTTTTGCTGTTTACTTGGAACAAATCAGGTAGCCCTTGTTGTTGTTTTTATTTAATGCAGCTCTTAGAAAGCAGCTACAAAAATAGTGCCGTGGCGTGGCTCCTCATGCTTAAATTTCTTCTTCTTTACATCGGCGTTCTCGTGTGTCGTGGCGGTGTTCTTTCTCATTGATTATTATCGAAGGAGGATGGAATATCGTGCGAAAATCAAACGGATATATCTGTTGGCAATAGATGTGATCACCTTTGTTTTTTTGGCTATCCTCGATAGCCTCCTTATTCTCCCAAATAAACTGCCCTGTTGGTACGCTTGAGGGCTGGTAAGTTGAGGAGTTTTCGTTTTTTAACGTTGCAGGTGTGATTCTTTCAATACTGCGCTGTTCTTCGGTATGGTATCCCTCTTTTCAAGCACCATATGTCTTTTTTGGGACTTGATAGGCTCTTGGCTTCAAGTTAATCACCCGTGATCTTTACCATTTCCATATATATCTTTTTATCACCTTAAATCAACTTAATGCAAAATTTGAAAAGTTGGGTCATTATCATATATAATATCAGCTAACTTTGCAATATAATATAAATACTGATTTTAGTCAACATGACTTAAAGCTGCATCATACCCTCTTAAATTTATTAAATTTATGGCTTTTAAAACTGCTCTGATCTTATTCAATCCTTCAATATAATCTTGTGCTAGAGCTTTAAGCTTAAAAACCACTGTAATGCATCGAATCCCAAGGCATAATATGCTATCTTGAGTTTTTTTGCTAGATCAAATAATTTTATCCTAGAGGTTGATAGGATGGGTTTTATATTTCGGCCAATTAAAACCAAATAGTTTGCCTGTGGGGGTTTGAATATCTTAATCCTTCGTAACAATCCTAAAAATCCAGCTTTTAATGGTTCTTTTTTTCTGGGAGTTGCACAGCGATATTACTATTTTGAATCAACTGGGAGATTACTAAGACTTAGAATTCGTTTCAGCACCTTTAAAACTCAGTTTCAAAGGTTTATTACTGATATAACAAAGTTTCAAGTGTACGAGGAACCCATCCATCTGGATTAAGGTTTAAAAATATATTAGCTTTAGTTTGATGTAGACTAAGCTCGCAAACTTTCTTGGTTCCATACTTTTGACATTAGCAATCAAACCTACCCATTATCGGCAAGCATCTCTAAAAGGTTTACTAGGTATCATCAACAAGCTACTGATTTGGGATCCCCAAAAGTCGCTCCTCATCACTATATTAGTTGAGTCTTCATGGGCTTCAAACCAAAATTGCTTTTAGAAATAGTGTTATCCGTTCAAGATGTCTAATAAAAAGCTAAGCCAACTTTCTTTCATTCTGGAATAGTTCCTTGATTCTATTTTCAGCACACCACTCAATTGACTGTTACTTCTGTCTCTCGATTCTCTGTTCGTTTCTCTTAACTCTGGAAGATTCATAGCTTTAAAAAATTATACATGCTCTTCTTTACGCCTTGCTTTTTGGTATTTTTAACACCTAGGTGCTAGCTTAGCTAAAGCACACCTTGGTTTGTTGTTCTATGGACTGAAGATAATTCCGATTATTCATCCCTGAAGGCTAATCCTTGGCCAGTGTGAACCCCAGATTGTCTGTTGTGAAATTCTCTGCTTTGTTTTTTGGTATTCAACTATCAAAGCTCGATACAACAAATATTACAGATATTAAAGCTAATAGTTCTAGTGCTGTTTATAAGTCTAATCCTTTTGAGCTCTCTTAAAACAAGGCATGTTGTTTTCTATTGCCTGTATTTAAAGTTTCGTGACATGTTTTAATACTAATATCGATTTGTAGCCATATACGCAATCTAAATTCTCTATTAATCAGGCCCTTAGAAGGCATCTTTAAATGGGACCAAAATAAAATATTAAACTTATTACTATCGAGTTTTGTCTTGGTTGATCACCAAGTTTTTGCACAAATATGGCTCATTAGACCCAGACGAAGATCAAACTACAATTTGGCTCAACTTAAAGATAGTTTTTATTTTTGATCTCAATTGTTTGTCTTGAGCAAAACATGAACTAAACCTTTTTAAATTAAGTGGAATCCTAAACTAATTGTCTGATTACCCCTTAATGATTGTTCCTTTGTCACTACAACATCTTAAGGTGTATTTGCCAAAAAAACATCAAATATCACGTTGCTTAATAGACATCAATATACTCTTAAGCTATTTATATGATCAATCATGTTCTGTATCTGTTATAGTCTTTACTAAAAATAACTTATATTCATTCCACTTTCCTGGGGTCATGAAGTAAAGGTATCTTATTTATCCCTAAAGCCTGATGTATGCTTAATTAAAACTAAAAACTTTGTTTTAGATACACTTGCTGTATTCCTTGACTCAGATATAAAAGCTCAAAAAAAATTTATGATTTCAGGATAGCTTAGATTTATTTATATAACTCAATACTAAATACTAAGAAACTTCTTTTAATCAGCCAAATTTAAATAAAAGATCCATATTTTAATTACTTATGCAACTATTAATTGGACAACAGGGCCTTACCTCAATAATATGACACTATATCCTTTGCATTCATCGAATTCCTTCCAATTCGCCACGCTTGCATATAGTAAATGTCAGGATCTGGCAGAATAGGAAATTTTCATGATTGGCTTCATTACTATTTTAAAGATGGACCCTGATCTCCAGCTTCAAAATGGTGTTCAGAATTGGCTTTTAGCTGCTCTAGGTCCAAATTTATGGATGGAAATGAATGCAATTGTTGAATCATGTGGGATCTAATCCACAAAAATAGGCTCTAGAATCATTTGTCGGGCCTTACAAACAAATCCAAACATAGCTCTACAGTTTCTGAGCCAATATAAGTGTCAAAACAACAGGGTCAACCAGCAGCAAATTTCCACACAAGAGATTACATGATCCTCAAACCAACTTTCTCACTACATGTAGCCAAATGTGGAAGTCAACTCAAATTACTGAATTCAGCAACAAGAACCAGTGGCAATCCCAGCTTGGGGGACAGCTCAATTTGGTGCTTCACTCATTACAAGGATCAATCCACCCCCTTTCCAATCCAATTAACTGATTATCACAATCATATTCCTCTTAAAATGATTCTCCCAAAACTATATAAGTGATATCTCTCAATAAAGAATTTTATCTAGTTTCCAAACATTTTTCCCCTTGTAACTCTGTTAAGACAGCACAGTTACAATATTGGTAGCACAGGTAGGTTGTACATCCTACTTTATCCCCCAAAATTCCGCCTGTTGCCTGTACTTGCTGTGGTCAACAAATCCTTGATAGAATCATGTCTGGCCTCCTGCTGGATTGGGCACTGTACACACCTGGTGCCAAAATACCCAACTGCTTTGTGCTCTACCATAACATGGTGATTCCACTCCCCGCCTTCAACGCCCTGTTGGCACAGGGTTTCTTCCAGGCACCTGCCATTACTCCTCAAGCAACTTATGAGAGCACCATGCCAGCCTACGTAGCCCAGAGACTCTAAAGTGCTGCCTTGGAACCCTTTGCTGGAGCCAACATCAACAACACCACAACATGGATCTAATCTGCCCAAAGCAAGCTAGCTCAAATGGAATGCCCACAACAATTTTGGATTGCAGAGATCTCCATTTGACTGACTCACAACTCTGGCACCTGGTACAGCAAGAGGCATGAGGATCACACCGAGAAGGATTAGGACACCTTCAAGCAGGACTTCTTGGCAAGGTTTTTGCTAAAGAAAACCGCACTCATTATCATACACCAAGTGAAGAATCTCACCTAAACAGGCACAGTGAAGGAACTCACCCACAACTATGAGGAACTCCAACTACTTGCCCCCTTGGGTAGGGCCTTCAACACCCCAGCTACCCATCTCATGTACTACAACGCACTCAAGTTGCATGTAATGAGACATGTAAACCTGGACCAGGTGACCAACTTACAAATCCTGTATTATGAGGCAGAGAAAGCAGAACAGACGTCCAATGCTATCTATAAGGCAAAAACTGGGAAAAGAGAGAGACCCAAAGATTCTCACCCAACTGGACACTCCAACCAACCACCTCCTGTGAACAATAACAACAACTCAAACCACAAATCCACAGGTTCAAATGGGCACAGAAACAGGTCCAACGGTCAGTCCAATTATACCCATTTCTGTATCACTGCCATACAAGACAAGCAGGACAATGTCAGGAAGCCAGTTGTAGGTAGAGGCCTTGGGCAGCTCGGGGTGAGGTACGGCCGAGCTGGCGGGTAGGGCCCATCATAGAATGGGTGCTAATTTGATAATATAAGATACAGATCGCCTGAGTAAGGACCAAGGTCCAGAGTTGGGGACCATGGAATCTACCAATCCTGTCAAAGTAATGTAGAGTACTCCAAACAGTTGGGTAGAGGTGGTCTCGGCTGCGGCGGTGGGTTCCAACGGGCGGTCTGGTTGTGGTGTTAAAGGAGGAGTCATAGGAACAAAGTAGGCAAGCAGGTAATTGTACTTGTCTTTGAACAGTAAGGGCGGGATCTCGACCCTCTTTCCTTTGCGTTCTATGTACTTGGTACTTCTAGTCCTTGCCAAAGGATCAGCAATGAGGATGGTTTCCAAGTTGTACTCTGAATAGGCTGGGTTGGGGGGTATTCAGTAAAATGCACAGGTCCAAAGGGGGCTCCCAGGGGACGGTATAATGCCTGGGGCAATTCAGCAGGTTGGTCTTGGGGGAGGGCGGCGGCCTGGTGGTCTACTTGACTGGAATTAAGATGGAAGATCATTAAGACTAGATAGGGTAAGATTTGTTCAAACCAAAGGTTCATAAAACTTTATTATCAAAAATGACAATGTGGTCTTCACCATACCGCCAGGGTTTTTATACCATGGGGTTTTGCTCCTTCAAATTTTGCAGGATTCAGGTTCACAGACAAGGTGCTGGCGGAACGTGGGTCTTGGCTTGGGGTCCCAAGGGCAGCAGATCCGGGTTGTTCCTGTTCTGGCAAATTGTAAAGGCAATGCTTTGTTTTGCCGCCACTGTTCACTATGTCACCTGAGTAATCCAATTGTACTACCTCTTCTGGGCGGCATGCTGGCAGGTTGTTGGCAGAGTTGAGAATAGGGTTTGTTTTAACCTCTTTAAGGCAAGCTGTAACTGCTGTGTAGGTTTGAGTCTTTGGTGGCTCCAGGTTAGCATCAATCTGATGACCATTTGGGGAAATTTCCTTGGGAGATTGGTGGTTCTTGGAGTAACTCGTCAACTCAAGTACACAATTTAGCGAGTTGGCGGTACCCGTCCACTTTGTGTGACTTGAGTTGTCTTTGGAGGGTCCTTTGTAGTAGGCCGGCAGAACGCAAAGTAATTCACCAATTTGAGCCCATCTCTTAACAGATTGGCGGGTCCTGGACTGGTCTGGAGGGTTGGATCCGCCTTCTGGGAACTGGGGTTTAACTCTTGGGTTTTCAATACAAGTATTGAAATGTCATTCATGACATCATCCCCTTCCTTCCCAGGGGTCCCTTCTTTTCTGGCCTTCTTCTCAAGGTATTTTTGGATTGCTAGTTGGGCGTTGGGTAAGTTGCTTAATGGCTCCCAGGTGCTTTCCTCAGGTGGGTATCCCTTTCACTTGACGTAGTACTGGAGGGTTTTATAATGGGCACAGTCTCCATTAATATATTCAACTTGGTATTCTTCAGAGTGTCCTACTTGGATGGGAGGGGGTTCAATTTTGAGTTTCTGGTGGGGGAGTGAGTTCCCCTCTTTCTTGAATAGAAGCATGCGGTGGAAGATGTTGTGTATTTTCCACGAGGGGGGTAATTCCAGTTCAAATGCTACTTCACCCACTAGTTTGGTGATCTTGTAGGGGCCACTTCTTCTGTGGGCTAACTTCCAACAGGGAACAGTCAGAGGCATGTTTCAAGAGTCCAGATAGACTTTGTCCTCTACCTTCAATGGTTTTCCAGGAATTCTCTTTTTGTTGGCAAAAGCCTTATAAGTCTGGACAGCGCAGGTCAGATTCTTAAGTCAGGTTTGTTGGGTGTCGTGTATCTGTTCAATCCAGGTTCGTCCTGACAGGTTTATTTCCTTACTGCCAATACTGGGATCCCAAGATGGGTCAAATCCATAATTGGCTTTGAAGGGGGACATTCCAATGGAGGTATGGTCTTTACTGTTGTAGGCATACTATGCCATGGGTAGCATCTCAGCCCAGTTATCCTGGTTGGCGTTGGCATAGCATCATAGGTATTGTTCAAGTATTTGGTTCACACGTTCAGTCTGGTCGTTGGTCTGTGGGTGGTAGGAGGTTGATACACAGCGCTTTACCCCAAGTCCTTCATCACCTGAGTCCAGTATTTGGAAGTGAATTGTGGTCCTCTATCAGTGATGATTTCTGACAGAGTGCTGTGTTGAGTTAGGATGCGGATGTGAAAATGTCTAGCTGTCTCCGCGGCGGTGCAGTGAGTGGTGGTAGGGACAAAATAGGACATCTTAGTAAACCTATCTACCATGACCAGGATGGCGTTAAACGCATTGGAGGGGGGCATTTCTACAATATAGTCCATTGAAACAGACTGCCAGGGCCCCGCGGGTATGACTAGTGGTCTTAGAAGGCCTTCAGGTTTGGATCTACAGGTTTTGGTTCTTCCACATGTCTCACAGCCTTTGATGTAGGCGGCCACATCTTTGTCCAGTTGGGCCAAGCGTAATTCTTCTTGATTCCTTGGAGTGTCTTGAGTCTGCCAGGGTGGCCGGTCATCTCTGAGTCGTGATAGTCAATGAGTACTTTGGTCCTTGTTTCACCTTCTGGTACATAGATCCGGTTGTGTAATAGCAGGGTGGATCCTTTCAGCGAGAATCCTTTCTTGTGGTGGCAGCTTTCTGGATCTGAGGTCAAGTCAGCAACAAGGTCCGTTGAGTATTTGTCTTGTTTCTGCGCCTCAATTACGTCAGGTTTGCAGGCCATGATTTTCATGTACATCAGTTGGATGCCTAGGCTGGCCAGGTTGAGGAGTACATGTGTGTTGTGGTTCTTAGTTTCTGTAGAGGAAGGAATCAGATCAGCTCTTCTACTCAGGGCGTCAGGTACCACGTTCACCTTCCCAGGATTGTAGTCAATGGTCAAGGTATAGTCAGCCAGTTCCAAGGCCCATCTGGCCTGCCTCTGGTTTAGCTGTCTGGGTTTAAAGAAGTAAACCAAGTTCTTGTGGTTGGTTAAGACTTTTACTGGAAATTTGGCACCACATAGGTACCGGCGCCAATGTTTCAGGGTCTTCATTATTGCAAGCATCTCCTTGTTGTAGATTGGGTAGTTTCCTTCAGCAGGCAGCATCTTCTTGGAGTAATATGCTACAGGATGTAGCATATCATCCCCTCCTTCCTGAAGAAGGACCTCACCCACCGCAAAGTTGAACGCGTCAGTTTCCAGTACAAATGGCTTGGATGGGTTGGGCATGACCAGAACAGGGGCAGAGGTGAACACAAGCTTCAGGGCCTCAAATGCTGACATGCACTTGTCAGTCCAAGAAAAGGAAACCTTGTCTGAGCAAAGGCAGGTCAAGGGTAAGGTTATCAGAGAATTTTTTTGGATGAAATCCCTGCAATAATTTGCCAGGCCCAAAAAACTTCTCACATCTTTCCTGCATTTGGGCACCGGCCAAGATGTTACTGCTTCTACTTTGTCCTGTGCCATGGCAAACCCACCAGTCTTCACAACATATCCCAGGAACTCAACTTCAGACTGGAAGAATTCACACTTTTTAAGCTTAGCATGTAAGTTTGCCTGGGAGAGTTTTTCTAGTATAAGGTCCAGGTGGCGCAGGTGTTCCTCGTGGGTCTTGCTGTAGATGAGGATGTTGTTGAGGTAGGCCACGCAGAACTGGTTGAGGTATTGACCCAATACTGTGTTTATCATGCACTGGAAGGTGCTGGGGGCGTTGCATAGTCCAAATGGCATCACCAGGTATTTGTAGAGTCCATACCTGGTCTTGTACGCTGTTTTGTATTTGTCGCCCTCTTTGATTTAGATTTGGTTGAACACATCTCTTAGGTCAATTTTTGAGTACACCTGGGCTCCAGTTAGTACGTCGCAAAGGTCATTGGCGTTGGGGATGGGATAGCAGTTCTTCACAGTGATATCATTCAGCTTCTGGTAGTTCACGCAGGGGCACATTCTGCCGTCCTTCTTCCCTACAAACAGCATCAGTGACAAGCACAGGGCCTTTGATACTCAGATGAACCCCTTTTTTGTCATATCCTCCAGGTAAGCTTTCAAGGCCACTTGTTCTCGGTGATTGCAACTATAGATGGGGCCATGGTGTGGTTGGGTACCTGGTAGTAGGTCTATAGTGTGGTTGTATATGGAGTGGCTGGGTAGTTTTGTGGCCTCTTCTTTGCTAAATATGTGGTTCCACTTTTGCAGGGGAGTAGGTAGTGTCCTGACGCTGGATTCCATCTTTATGGTTAAGAGTCTGTTGGTTGGGGTTCTGTCAGGACTCATACGGAACAGAACGGAGTCACAAGATTCAGGTTGTCCTAAGGTAGCAGTCTGCTCACAATAATTTAGAATCAGACCATGTCTGTTGGACCATGAGTCCCCCAGTACTAGAGGATGGGGCAATCCCAGCAAGAGGATCAAAGAAGTTGGGTACACGTTCTGTCCAATTGTCAAGGGAAGTTCCTGTTTGCACTTGTAGCCAGTGTCCAGGGAACTGTTTCCCATGATTACTTGTAGGCTGCACTCTGAAGCTGTTAGTCCTAGTTCCTTTGCCAAGTTGGCGTCAATGAAGCTTTCATCAGCTCCTGTGTCAATAAAGGCCTCTATCTGACGCTTGATTCCCATACAGTCTATGGTCACTTGGATGAATTTATAAGATTGCGTAGAGGTGTTTATTTACGCCAAGGATACAGAAGGCATATTCTTCTTAGGGCATGCTCTGGTTAGATGCCCAGCCTTGTGGCAGTAGAAACATAACCCATCTTGATAGTGGCGTTGTAACTTGTCAGGGGACATTCCAGGTCAATTGGGCGTCATAGCTCTGCTGGCTCGGGTAGGGTTCACGTTCTGTCTTTCTTGGTTTAGACTCAGGCCTTTGCATAGGGGCAGTAATTCCTCTAGGCTCAGTGTAGGTGGGTGGTGCTTCAAAAGGTCTTTCATGGCTGAATTAACTCCCTTTCTGAAGATAATGGCAGATAATTTGTCTTCAAGTTGGGTGCGCGTTTTCAGTTTAAGGAACTCATCAATGTAGGCTTGGATAGGGCGGTTTGCTTGTTGGATCTCTAACATAGAGTTCAGCGCATAGTATCTGGTGACTTGATCATTGCCAGTGCTCATGAGTTCAGCTTCAAATTTGAATAGTCAAGGCAAAATTCAACATCTTTGGCGGTGGCCTTCCCAAACCAATCTAGTGTGTCTCCTGATAGCATGGCGGCCACCCCCAAGACTTTTGCAGTGTCACTGGGGTAGGCATTGGCGTTGGTTTGGAAGTGGAGGCAGAGGACGGGCATGGCTTGGCGGGCTTCTTCTAAGGTGAGTTTGCCCATCTGGGGCATATCCACCTTGTTTGTGGTCTGGTTCACTATCACATTTTGCACTTGTGATGTGGCCAGGTTCTGGGGTTCTGCACCAGGTGCAGGGTCTTTTAATTCTTTGGCAGGTTGGTTCTTCATCCATGGGAGTATCAGGGAGGTAAGTGTCTTATGGGTGTAATAAGTGATTATCACAAAAAAGAGCATACAAGTTGCTCCAAGTGTTAATAACATCTTGGGGCCCAGGTTACTGTGTTTGAAAAAGATTGTCATAATGTCAGGAAGCCAGTTGTAGGTAGAGGCCTTGGGCGGCTTGGGGTGAGGTACGGCTGAGCCGGCGGGTAGGGCCCATCATAGAATGGGTGCTAACTTGATAATATAGGATACAGATTGCCCGAGTAAGAACCAAGGTCCAGAGTTGGGGACCATGGAATCTACCAATCCTTTCAAAGTAATGTAGAGTACTCCAAACAGTTGGGTAGAGGTGGTCTCGGCTGCGGCAGTGGGTTCCAACGGGCGGTCTGGTTGTGGTGTTAAAGGAGGAGTCATAGGAACAAAGTAGGCTAGCAGGTAATTGTACTTGTCTTTGAACAGTAAAGGCGGGATCTCAACCCTCTTTCCTTTGCGTCCTATGTACTTGGTACTTCTAGTCCTTGCCAAAGGGTTGGCAATGAGGATGGTTTCCAAGTCGTACTCTGAATAGGCTGGGTTGGGGGGGGTATTTAGTAAAATGCACAGGTCCAAAGGGGGCTCCCGGGGGACAGTATAATGCCTGGGGCAATTCAGCAGGTTGGTCTTGGGGGAGGGCGGCGGCCTGGCGGTCTACTTGACTGGAATTAAGATGGAAGATCATTAAGACTAGATAGGGTAAGATTTGTTCAAACCAAAGGTTCATAAAACTTTATTATCAAAAATGACAATGTGGTCTTCACCATACCGCCAGGGTTTTTATACCATGGGGTTTTGCTCCTTAAATTTTTGCAGGATTCAGGTTCACAGACAAGGTGCTGGCGGAACGTGGGTCTTGGCTTGGGGTCCCAAGGGCGGCAGATCCAGGTTGTGCCTGTTCTGGCAAATTGGAAAGGCAATGCTTTGTTTTGCCGCCACTGTTCACTATATCACCTGAGTAATCCAATTGTACTACCTCTTCTGGGCGGCATGCTGGCAGGTTGTTGGCAGAGTTGAGAATAGGGTTTGTTTTAACCTCTTTAAGGCAAGCTTAACTGCTGTGTAGGTTTGGGTCTTTGGTGGCTCCAGGTTAGCATCAATCTGATGACCATTTGGGGAATTGTCCTTGGGAGATTGGCGGTTCTTGGAGTAACTTGTCAACTTGAGTACACAATTTAGCGAGTTGGCAGTCCCCCGTCCACTTTGTGTGACTTGAGTTGTCTTTGGAGGGTCCTTTGTAGTAGGCCGGCAGAACGCGGAGTAATTCACCAATTTGAGCCCATCTCTTAACAGATTGGCGGGTCTAGGCCTGGTCTGGAGGGTTGGATCTGCCTTCTGGGAACTGGGGTTTAACTCTTGGGTTTTCAATACAAGTATTGAAATGTCATTCATGACAGACAAGGAAAAAGCCCAGGGAGAGCACTAAGCAAGCCAAGCTCTCCCTGCACAACTCCCAACTCTCCCAACAATGAGTACCAACCCAAGGATGTGGATCAATGTCCAATGATCCAAGTGCCCTTGGAAGACCCAGTACTCTACACCATTGTCAGACATCCCAATAAACTGATATCTTATCCTTTTTGCTTTTGCAGTTACACAGGCTCAGCACTGCTGGACTTGGGTGCAGACTGGACCCTAGTCAACAGCAGCTTTATAGACAAGTTCAAGCTAGCCACTAATCCTTCGTGGATTAAAAACATGGTTTTAGCTAATGAACATCACATTGCTGTGACAAGGGAAACTGCCCCTTTCTCTGTCATGCTTGAGAACCTGCATTCCACCATCCAAGTCCCCGTCATTGATTTTCCCAAGTTTGATATTGTGCTGGGACTGGACTGGTTACAAAGGAATAACCCACATGTAGACTGGGCAACCTCAGTATTTACCATCAAACATGAATGCATCAATCAACAGATCTACCCTGACTCAGTGGACCAACTCCTGTGTGACCACGTCTTTGTACGCATTACAGAAACCCTGGGCAAAAAGGAGAACCTCAAGGCAATTGAATGGGACTCCTGCCAGTACAAGATCATACATTTCAAGGACCACCAAGATACCACTACCCCTCAAGATTGCATAATTGTAGTCTGCCATCCAGAAATTTTCAAAGAGGCTCTACCAGGGTTGCCACCAGAGAAACACATTGTGACATTTCACATGTTTGGTGGTTTGCAGGCGGGGCTAATGTTGGACAAGTGAAAGTTTAGTGGCTTTTGTTGCAGTAGAGGCCTAGTAGGGAATAATTGCTACTAGGGAAGGTAAGGTCTAGCTAGTAGGTAACAAAGGACTACTAGAGGCAAATGTTGTCCCCAACTGATAGGAGATAATGGCTGATAGGGGTGAGGAATGTGATAGCCCAGCAAGGAACTGTGGCTGCTAGGGGTGAGAAATGAGATAGCTCAGCAGGGAACTTTAGCTGCTTGGGGTGGGGAGTGGTCCAGCCTGATGGGTAGTGTGTGCTATACAGGCTGGATGTTGTTTAGACCCTGGTGGGTAACACGGGCTGCAAGGGTAGGAAAGTGTGCCAGCATGGTAGGTAACTTGGCTACCAGGGAGGGGAGGAGCTTTAAGAGCTCTGCATACCCTGATACACTTACAAGAGGTCTGTGAGAAAGCACTCTACCTAACAGACTGGTAGATTGTCCTTGTCTATGTCCCTATGGGAGCTTTGGGAAGATCCCAAAGTAAGCATTGGAGGGCATGGATATGCTCAGGAGCGTCACCAAGGCGGTTGCTCAGGGAAGCTGCTGCAGAACTTGGTGTGATCTGGCCTCTGTGAAGTAAAGCTGATTACTTTGTGACTAAAAGCTCAGACTAAATCACCTGGGTGAGTAAAGACAACTGAATAGACTTTATTGATCTATGGTTGGATGTCCTAAGTGATTGCCACTTGCAAGGGCCCAGTCAAACGCCAATAACAATGTAGACTCATGCCTGGTTCTACAGGTTTTGGTAATGGGGACTGAGATAAAGGACTGAGGTGGTTCATAGTGAGGGATCAGCAGTGAAGACTAGTAAGAAGGACTTTATGATCACAGTGAAGGCTAATTGAGGGACTGTTGGCTCATGTTGAAGTTTGAAAACAAGTTGGCTCATGGTGAGAAATGGTCAAAGGATTAAAGGATCATGATGCAGGAGTAGCTGATCATGATGCAGGAAAGCTAGAGGACTTGAAGATCATGATGAATGATTAGCTGATCATGATTCAGGATGAGCTGAAGGACTAGAAGATCATAATGTAGGATTAGTTAATAGACTAGCTGATGGATAGAGAAGATCTAGCTGAAGAACTATTAGATCATGGTGCAGGACTAGCTGAGGAACTGAAAGTTAGCTAAAAAGAACTAGCATAAGTGGATGCAGGAGCTAGAATGCTTGTTTTGAACTCTTGGAAGTGTAGATATTTATAAGAAAGAAGCAGTAAAAGAATTAATTAATGCTGCCAAAAAATATGATATAAAGATGGAACTAATTATCATATAAAAGGAGAGGAAAAGAAGAAATAAGTTACAGTGTTTGAACTGTAGATTTATTGGAAGCTGATATAGTGGAATGTGTGATGGAAATTGCGGGATAGTAAGAAGCCGTTTCTAAGTGGTGAGGAATTACCACCTAAATCCACATAGAGTTAATGATTAACCACCAATGTGGCTTCAGATACTGGTTTATAAAATTTCCAATGGAGATACTAGGATTAAGTAAAACAGTTAATACTAACCAAAGTAGCCCAAGATAAATGGCCTGAGACAACATCAACAAATCTTCAGAATAAAATTCTGGACATTGGGAGGCAACACAATTTTCAGTTTCAAGAATGGGGGAGGAGCTGCAAAATTGGTTGGCGCAAAATTAACATTGGGCAGCACCAACAACAAAGTTCCAACTGCAGGACCCCATCTTCCAGTAACAATCTGGCTGATAATAAGATTGCAGGGAATGTAGCGCAACAATCCAACTACAGGATGCATTTTAAAAAGTAAATTAGACCAAGTGATATTTGATTTTTATTGAGTAAATTTTGGGAGGACTCAACTCTTAGAGTTGAAACAGTGAAAATTATTCAATATATATCAAAAATTGACTAAGCAATACCACCTGGATCCTGAGCTCCTATTCCTTCCACATTGTCAAGTGAGTATCTGGTCCAGGTTGCAAAGAACCCTTGGGTGACCAATTTCTGATGACCACACTGATAAATAAGTTCATATCTGGTGACCCTTAAGTTACATTGATTTATCAACGTCAACTTACAGGTGGGAATCAGATTCAATTGGAAAACCGGAGCAGCTGTAACCCTTTGAGATCAACTGTTTGATTCAATTCTGTTAAATCAGTCAGTTTTGTTAAAGGTTTTCTGGCTTTCTGAGCTTTCCTACTTGGCCAAATAATCCCCAGCATTATGGAACTTACCATGACAGAATTGTGCCAGAATAATGGACTAGTTAACGCTTTGGTGCACAAAGAGTTGTTGATTTGAGCGGTTTGAGCAGTATAAATTGATTTCCTAGTTGAATCCCGGTAGAACTTTGGAAATGATCTAGTTTTGCGCTCTGCATTCATTGGTTGAGTTCTAGAAGGTTCCTGATGAAATAATTGGTTGGAAGCCAAAAGCTTAAAGTATAAGCAAGAAAAAAGTGAATTAATACTTTAAGCTTTTGAGAAAGTAAGTATGTAAGCTTAAGTTATTATAGAAAAAAAGTGAGCAGCAATGATTTAAGCTTTTGAAGAAAGCCATTCTAAAGGCAGAACCGTTGGGAAAAGGACACTATAAGAAGGAGGCTGGCTGTAAAGTTACAGGGACTTTTAAGTTTCTGCTGAGAAGTTTTTGGAAGTCTTTTAATTTCCAGAAGGAGCTTTGAAGGACTGATACAAGTGTAATACCAAGGCCAATAGAGCTATAAAGAGAGCTGAAGCCCAAGATTAAGGAGCTGGATCTTGGAAAAAGGAGCTGGATCCTAAGCGCAGCACAGGAGTCCAAGTCTAAGGAGTAGAAGTCCAAGGCTAAGATGCAGGAGTCTAAGACCAAGTACAAGGAGTCCAAGATATTGTTGAAGGACTCTAAGTATTGGCAAACCCATATTGTTTCCTGACCCCCTGGGCCATATACCAGATGGTCTCTAACGGGATCTTCCTTCTGAGAGTGAATAAAAGCCCATTTTGACCCCATATATATTTCTGAGATACATTTTCCCTTACTAGAGAATGACAACCCCTTCCAGCCAGTCCCTGGCTATGATCCAGGACATAATTTGGGGACTGGTGGACAGGAACCCTACACATATCCAACACTCCATCCAACTCAAGGAAGACGTACCTAAGGAACAACCCATCTACCAATTTACCCCAAACAAAGACTACATCCTAAGTGCTTATCTCAAGGAAGCGTTGGACAAAGTCCTTATCTGCTCCTCAAAGTCTCCCTTTGGTGCTTCTGTATTCTCTGTGGAAAAGAAAGACAGTAAACTTCAATTAGTCACAGATTACTGAGCCCTAAACAAAGTTATCATAAAAATTGCTACCCACTCCCACTCATTAACAACCTCTTTGATGCTCTGGGCGGTGCCACAGTCTTCTCCAATATTGACCTAACCTCAGGCTACAACCAAATCTGTATCAAGGAGAAAGATTTACACAAAACAGCCTTTTTCACTAAATACGGCTCATACAAGTGTGTGGTACTCAATTTTGGAATGGCAAACACCACGTCAATGCTTGTGACTTTTATGAACAAGGTGTTTGCCCCCCACATTGACAAACATGCCTTGGTGTACCTGGATGACATGATTGTCTACAGCCCTTTGGTGGAACAACACCATAAGGACTTGGAGGCAGTCTTTGCTACTCTGGCACAACATAAACTGCTAGCCAAGCCCTCCAAATGCCAATTCTTCCGCAAACAGTTGCCCTTCCTGGGACACATAGTTTCAAAGGATGGCATAATGCCTGGAAGCCAGAAAATCCAGACCATTTGCAAAATGCTGCCTCTAAAGGATAAGCCAGAACTCTGCACATTCCTGGGAATGGTTGACTATGTACAAAAATTAATCCCTGACTGTGGCGTCCTGACTGCATCCCTGTCCGCCATAAATGGCGCCAAATCTAAGTTTGTATGGACCCCCCAACACAACCTTTGCTTCAGTTGTCTTAAGGAGAAACTCACAACCACATCAATTCTACAATACCCCAAACATGATGGGAAATATCAAATGAAGACAGATGCATCTGACACATCCATCAGAGGAGTACTAAAAATCAAGAACAATGACGGTGACTTCCTGCCTGTAGCCTGTGATTCACATAAACTAACAGATAGCAAGTGCCAATACCCTATACATGACAAGGAATTTTTGGCAATTATGCACTGCCTGGTCAAATGGTGTTGTTACTTGGAACAAAAGGAGGAATTCATATCATTAATCAACCACAAATCCCTCACATACTTCAAAACGCAGGCAAGCCTTTCCTGCTAACAAGAACAATGGATGGAACTCCTAGAAAGGTTCAATATGGTCATACAGTACAAACCTGGTCCTGAACTTGCCATGAATAATGCACTCTTGTGCTTACATGTTAGAGCTACAAGAGGCAAGAATGGGCTTGACCCAGACCGGTCCTCCTAGTACTCTGAACAAAGGACAAAGGCTTCCCCCTTACACCACAGACATCACCAATGAACCTTCATTAAGAACAAACACCTATTTGCAGACGTGTACATGACTTTACATCAATTAATGACCAACAGAACCACCATCTCTTACATCCCAACACATCAGCAGGTGGACAACATCCTACGTTACCACAGAGACCTAGGAAATACCAAAAGCTGCAACCTCTAAAAATTCCTCAAACATAAAGCATGGTGGCTAATCCTATACTGGGATGTCCAGGAAGTCCTAGACCAATGTGAAGTATGTGAAAAATTATCAAAAAGCGCCATCCCACCAAAGTCTGTACTGCCTATGTGTCAAAGTTACCCTTTAAAGTATGGGCCCTAGACATTGTGGGCCCCATTCCAGGAAAGCACAATGAGAAGAAATACATCATCACTGCAATAGACTTTGCTACACAATGGCCAGTAGCACAAGCAGCAAAGAAACATACTGGCAACAACATGTGGCAATTAATAGGAAAAAATCATCAGTAAGTTTGGAAAGCCAGACTCCTGATAACCGACAGAGGCAAGGAACTGACCTCTAAAAATACCAATGTATACCTCACCAAGAATGGTATCAAGCACACTGTGACAACATCTTACCACCCTCAGGCCAATGGACGTGTGGAACGGCTAAATGGCAGCCTTGTGCAAGCCTTGGCCAAGCTCACTACCAGGAGACCTGAGGAATGGTATAAGCAGCTACCAACTGCACTACTTGTATGCCAGACTCATGTGAACAGATCCACCGGGAAAAGCCCTTTTGAGTTGGTATATGGAACACAGCCCAATATCATCCAAGTGTTATCAGGACCCAAGCTGGAAATTCCAAGCAAGGTTCCCCCTGGTTCAGATCCCCAGGACATAGAGGCCAATGGTGATCAAACAGAGAGAGAAAACAAGCGCCAAAAAATATTTTTCCCCATCCAAGATAAACATGAAGTTGGTGACAAAGTTTGGGTCATGAACGTTGATAAAAGCAAACTACAACCCAAGAAAGTAGGCCCAGCAATCATTCTAAAGATAAACAAAAATAACACTTACCTTGTGCAAGGACTCAGGAAGCACAAACAAGACAAAACCCTAAATCATAATTGCCTGAGACCCTGCAAAGCAAGACAAAAACAACGTGAAACCGCCCTGCCTGCCACAGAACAACAGCTAGTCCAGTATGGCGCCCAGGCTCTTGACAACCTACCCCCTGAGGAGGCCAACCTTCAGTTGGGGGGTGTCAAAACAGCAGGCTTGACCCGCCAGCAAGGTTCCAAGCAAGCAGGTTTGTGACCTGCAATCCAATTACCTGGTCACTTGAAGCCAGACTAGGAAGTCAATTCAAATTTCCAAATCCAACAACATGTAATACCCAGTTACAGGAGGTACTACTTGCAGCAGGTATGGCAGGAGGTTGGCAAATTGAAAGCCAGTCAGGATGGTGATGATTGGGTAGATGGTCATCAACCAACAGAAGAACTTAGCATGGAGGTTGTATCTTTCAAAGCTCCCAGAGAAGTATGTTAACAAATAGTACATGGAGGATTACACCACAATTGAAAGTGTGAAATGCAGGGACACCAGGGGAGGCCAGGAACCAGAGTAGGAGGGGTTGAGTTGTCCAGAGTCATAGTGAGGATCATGACCTAGCCCTTCTGGTGAGGGACCAAAGAACTCTGATCCTTGTTGATAGCCTTCAATCCCAAGGCAAGCTGTAAGCACAGCTGTAAAGATGAGATGGTTCATCTTCCTTGGATCAGAGGGAGTTTGGCGGGGACTAACTAGTTTAAAGTTGACTTAAGTTTGAAGTGATTTTTGGCTTTATTGAGGGTATTAGGCTCAATAATAGTGCAAGCTATTACTGAGGAGGGGTCCCCTTTTTTATAGTGCTTCCCACTGTGCAAAGTTTTGCAAGTGGGAATAGAAACAATGGATTGGAGAGCCCAAAAGTTTGGAAAATGTGATTAGGGATTGGGGTTTGAGAAAGTGGCCATTTTCTTGTTCCTTGAAAATCTGTTGGGGGTTCGGCCATTCTTGACTAGAGCCAATGATTTCCCCTGGGAGTGGAGTCAGGTGATGTTGCAGGCTCATGGAATTTTCACAATCTATTTTAGTCTTGGAAGGCTTAGTTTGGCTGGGGTCTGGACTCAAGCATGTGATTTGGGCTTCTGAATCCCATTGGTTTAAAGTTGAATTGTTCTCAAAGTTTGGAACCTGAATTTTCCCATATTCTGGGGAGTCAGAATATTTGACAGAATCTGAACCCTGAATTTGCCCTTCAGAAGAAGGGCAGGAATTAATCAATATTTTTCCCTTTGAAAACAGGGAGTTTTCTGATTGGCTGCAGGTTTTAGGGGCTGCTGATTGGCTATGAGCTGGGGTCTGGGGCCCAGGTGGGTGGCTGGCAGCCAACTGGGACCTGGGGAGCAAGCAGGTGGGCTGAGGGCGGGCCCGCTGGCAGCTGGGTGAGCAAGCAGGTAGCTGGAGATGGTGGGCAGGCGGGCAGGGGCTGGCAGCGGGCTCACAGGTGGCAGGCAGGAAGGGGGCTGGCAGCAGGCACACTGGCGGGTGGCTGGGCAGTGGGGGGTTGGTAGGAGGCCCTTTGGCAGCTGGCTGGGAGACTGGAAGAGGGTGCTGGCAGTTGTGGCGGGTGCCTGCTTAGATGTTAAATTATTACAGCGGCTATTAAATTCCATTTCTTCCTTGGTTTGATTTTTATTTCCCCCAATTATAGGGGGAAAGTCCTCATTGAATTTTGCCTCCTTGACCGGAAAAACTCCTTTTCTTTTCCAAACTTGTCCTCCAGTGATAATTTGGTTTATGTCAGGAATATTACTGACAAACATAAACAAATGCTGATACTCTACAATGGATACCTCATTTTAGTGCTTGACTCATTACCAGGATCAAGCCACCCCCTTCATCATCCAGCTGTGTGATCAACACTATCATGTTCCTGTTAACCATGATTCACACCAGCTATATAATCATTATCTACCAATAAAAAATATTATCAGTTTCTAAATATTTTCCCCCTTGCAACTCTGCTAAAACAGCACAGTTACAACAGCATGCTATTTTTGAAGTGATGCTGTTATCTGATCCAGGTGGAAGTTTGCAATAGGCACATACTATAGCAAATAATAAAGCATAAAGTCAATGCAGTAGGTTTATAAATTTTGGGATAAACAGAGCCATCCCAAACTAAAGAAAAATTGACCCAGTTAGAACAGGATGAAGAGGGATCTGAAGCAGTTGTATTTTTCTAATAACTTCTTGGTTATAAATTTTGGTTTGAGTCAAGTTGATTTTCTCTTAGCTGTGATGATTTTTATTAGTCATAATAGTTTTTATATCAACATGCTATAGAACTACTGTGCTAGCTACTTTCAAAAATTGTCTGGTTGTCTTAGAGAGCCACATGAAGCAGATAAGACAGTGAAGCAGGGGGTTTAAAAGAGAACCTTTGTTGTGATCTGAGGCGTGGCACAGAGTCACAACAGGAAATCCTAACCTTAGGATTGGATTTGTACTAAGTCTTGGTTATAATTGCAGGGAAGACTATGTGATTACCTTGTGGCCTTGATTGAATAATATCTACTAGTTGTGGCTAGAGAGAGGCGCCAAAGTACTTGAAGACACAAAGATAAAAATGTGAATAGAACTTAAATTTTATTGATAGAAATGCAATGGAATATATACTGTGTAGCTTTACCACAAAACAGTACATGTACAGTAGGATCACTTGCCACAAGCATGAGTGGGGCAAGTGAGTTGTGCAGAATCAGGAAACTGAACAATTGAATTTCCCAATTTGGAGCCAGACTCATTTTGAAGGGCAAACACAAAAGAGAGGGGTTTGTCCTCAAAATAACCCACCAAAGGCAAAATTAAAACATGGTGAATGGCGGCATTCACAACATTGCCCCCCTCTAGATTGGCCTTAGGGGGGTGGTACTTGCAGAGGAACTTGGCATGCACGCAGGCAAATGGTTGACCACTGGAGAGGAGTTTTACAGTATACTCTGATCCTTGCTTGAAGGTCACTTTCAAGGGCCCAAACCACAACAAGTCTAGTTTGTGAGTGCGTCCTCCTACTCTATGTTGATAGTAAAGAACATGGTCCCCAATGTTAAACTCAGGTAAGGGAGATTGTCCAGCATTGTTGGGAGAGAGCTCAAGCATCTTGGTCCCATATGTGGACGTGTAGGCAGTGGCCTGAATATCAATGATTCAGTTGACTAGATTTTTGGTATGGTTGTCAGGGTTTATGGCCTTATTAGAGGAGAGTAGGGCCCCCCCAAGAGCAACGTAGTGGTGGCTTCACAACCATATGTCAGGGATCCACTCATTGGGAAGTCTCTCTCTAATCAAATGAACAAGAGCTCCTAAGTTGAATTTGACTAGAGTGGACCCTACTAGAATCCCTATCATTAACATGTGTAGAAGGTGAACAAATAGGCGGAATCTTCCCAAGAAGGGAGTGAAGTGGTTTAGGAGATAATAGATGCTGGTGTACCCCAAGACCAACCAGGGGGCCTTGGGGTGGATGATAGGCAGGAATTGTGCTGTTTCTACATAAGGGACATGGTGTCACTGTGATCTGAAACAATACCAAGTTGAGTCTTCTGATTTGTCAGTCGGAGTTGGTTTGGGGGTTTTGAAGTTCACATTGGCTTGCCCATAGCTGACTAACACACAAAAAGTACATACAAGGAAGATGAACTTCATGCTGTTGGAGGGGGAACCTTTAAAATCTACTAATCAAGTGTTTAGAAGTTGAAAATATAGATTTATTGATTGATAGGAATAAGAGAAATTGTTAGAGCAATTTGGAAGGGAAGGATTTGCCAGTTTAAATACTGATCTTAAGTGAGGAAGGGAACATTGTGGTTACCAGGTGATACTGCAAGAGTGATTTTGAGAAGTATTGCCTTGCAGGACTGCAGCCTGCAATGCAAGAAGAGGCAGGTTGGAATATTGCATTGCAGTATTGTATCTCACTATGGTTGGGGATGGTATCTGGGGCTGGATGTGAAGTATTTCTTTGGCTTGGGTGGTTTTCTGGGTTTGATTGGCTTCCTGGGTCCCTGAATATCTGGTTTGGACAGTTTTTTCATTTATTTTTCAATTTATTGGCTGTATTGTAATTATTGGAGCCAAAATTAAATGCTGAATTGTTATTGCCATTGTAATAGTTGTCCAAAGCCTTAAATTCCAATTTTAAAGTAGAATTTATGTGTTGTTCTTGGTTTTTACGCTTGCTTTTGTTTTTTGTTTGTTTTTGCTTAAAACACATTTGTTTATCAATTTTGTATGTGTTTTCAAACAATTGGATTAATTGTTTTATTAACATCCTTAGTTTTTAAATCTGCATTTAAAAATGCAGTTTTCAGTCCTTGAGATTTATCCAGAGCTCTTGAGTTTGATCTTATATTTTTGTAAGGTATGGAATTCCTTATACCATACAACATAGAAAAAGGGGAACACCTGGTGACACAATGTTTGCTAAGGCAATAGGCAAAGAGAGTAGCCGGTAAGTATAGATCCTAGTTTGTAGCATTGGATTAAGTGAGTTTCCTCATGATAGAACCCAGAGTTTAATTTACACACTCAACTGCCCCATTGGTGGAAGGTTTTAGGGGGCAGAGAAAGACTGGTGAGACCCCAAGGCTTCAACAACAGAGGTTACCAACTTGGCGTTAAAGTTAGTCCCATTATCAGATAGCAACACTTGAGGACAACTGTGGTAAAAGAATACATCTTGCAGAAGAAAGGAGGGGGTTGTCTTGGCAGTGATGTCCTTATTAGGACAATCTTCTAACCACTTACTAAAATGATCAACAGCAATTAGGATAAAGCAGCAACCAGAGCAGGAGCAAGGGAGAGGTCCTACAGCGTCAATGCTGACAGTGTGAAATGTGTGTTGAGGGGGGAATATCTTGAACTTTTGAGAGGCAGCTTGAGGTTGTTGGAGCTGACAATTATGGCAACTAGCAATGACATCTGGAATCAGCAGGCAAAGATTTTCCCAGAAGTAGTTCTTCTGGAGCCAGGCATAAGTCTTGGCAACGCCTCTGTGTCCTGTCTCCTTATGAGCTCAAAGCACCACCAAAAGGCAAAGACTAGGCCTTACATAAGGCAAGTAGTGGTCTTGTACTTTTTTGAAAAGCTGATTGTCACAAATGAGCATATCTTTAGGTAATTTAGAAAGGGCAACTCAAACTTCTTCCATCTTGTTCTCTCACAAAGAAGAATATCCAATTTTTTTGTACAACCTGTCAGTCTCAGCATGGTGTGGAGCAAAGATGGGAATTCTGGATATTCCATTAGTATTCTGATGTTGAATCCCAGGGCGGTGCAGCACAGTAAAGTTTTACCCTTGCAGGCGTAGAGTCCATCTAGCTAGCCGTTCTTCTGGTTCCTTAAGTTGTTGTAACCACTTAAGCAAAGCGTGGTCAGTGACCACAGTAAAATAGGTGCCATATACATAATGACATAACTGCTTGACAGCATGCAGCACAGTGAGGCACTCTTTCTCTGTAACCATGTAGTTCTTCTTGTGCTTATTCAGGACACAAGAGGTATAAGCTACAGGGAGATCCACCCCTTCATAATCCATTTGAGCCAAGATGAATCCAATGGCTAGGTTGCTAGCATCAGTATATAGGATGAATTCCTTATTTTAGTCAGGATATAATAGGATAGGGGCCTCCTTAAGTTTTTGCTTAAGGGTCTCAAAGGCCTGTTGCTGGCTGTTGGTCCATTTGAAAGGAACATTATGCAACAGCTGGACCAAGGGTTTGCTAGTGTCAGCAAAATTGGGGATGAATTGTCTGTAGTATCCTATCATGCCCAAAAAGACTTGAACTTCTTGCAGGTTGGTGGGCAGAAGCATTTTTTAATGGCCTCAACTTTCTTAGTCATGGGGCGAATTCCTGTCTGAGTCACCTCATGTCCCTAGAATTCAAAGCGTTCCTTGAAGAAGGCACACTTAGATGGTTTTAACTTAAGACCAGCTTTTCAAATCTTTATGAACACTTCTTTGAGATGAGCCAGGTGGTTGGTAAATGTAGCACTAAATACCAGTATATCATCTAAGTACACTAGAACACATGAGAGCTTCAAATCATGGAGGATGGAGCCCATGGCTTGTTGGAAAGTAGCTAGAGCATTGCAGAGTCCTTGCGGCATTCAGGTAGGCTCAAACAATCACTCAGAAGTGATGAGTGCATCCTTCTGTCTATCCTTGGGAGAGAGATTAACTTGCCAGTACCCAGAGGCTAGGTCCATAGCAGAGAAGAACTTGGAGCCCCCAAGGCAGCGGAGAGCATCATCAATGCGTGGTAAGGGGTGGGAATCCTTTTTGGTTAAAGAGTTTAATTGTCAGTAGTCCATCACAATTTGATGACCTACATGCTTCTTTTTTAGTATAAGCAGGGGGGAGGCCCATGGGATTTGGGAAGGAGTAAGTAGCCCAACGTCTAGAAGTTGTTTGAGCTCTTTAGACACCTGAGTGTCCTCTACACAACTGCAGTGATATGGTTTAGAGCAGAAAGGGGTAGTGTCACCAGTGTTAATCTGATGAATGACGCCTTTAGCAAGACTGTAATCAGTGCTGTCTTTAGCAAAGATATCTGAAAGCTGATCCAGCAGTTCAAGCACCTCTTTCTGTTGCACCAGGGATAGTTGCAGGAAGTCTTGAGCAGTGAACAAGGATAGGAGTTGGGGCTTGTCTTTAGGTAAATTAAAGTCCTGGAACATACCAATGTGATGTAATGATAGGACGTCAGGAGCATTCAACAACTTTTCATAGCAACAAACAGTACATCAGGATCAATTAAAGTGGCACAACCAACATTGTTGTGTTGGATAATTTTGGGCTCCACAAAGTGGATCTGGTTGTGTCTGAGTTCCCCCCATTGACAAAAACAGCCACACCTCCAGCCACCGGGTTGCTGATTGTCTAATGAGACATCTTCCTACCACCATATTCTCCTTTCCTTAATCCAATCAAGGAGGTCTTTGGGTGGATCTAAAATAAGGTGAAGAAAGGCCTCCCTCAGGATACCAAGGATCTCTTCAATATTCTTGATATCAGCCAATTTGCAATACCACCCAATATGGTGGCAGCTTTCTATGAGCACTCAGAATTCTTCCTCCCTAAAGCCCTCAACTCCAAGCCAATCAGATAAATGGGTGCTCTGGATTTTATTTGTTTTTTATTTATTTTTTTATTTGGACTCAAAAATTATTATTTATATATAATGATGTGACATTGTACGTATTCTTATATATCTATAATACAATTCAAAAGGTAAGTAAAATTAAATATACTAGATGCAAAGACACATATTTTTATTATAATTCACTGCATATTGTATTGACTGTTGAGATACTGTAAATTCAGAACCTGAACGTAAAAATGTGTGATTGTCAAATCCTTGGTCCAAATTTTGAATCACTTTTATGGGCAACTCAGCTGAGTGAAAAATAAAATATTTAATAAAATCAACCATTTATTTTGATTTTTTTGGTTTATTAAAATTGGCAAATTTCAAATCTCTTGAGCAGATAACTCAACTAACAAAAGACAAAACCCAACAAACAAATGCGGGATACATGAATCAGAAATGCAGGATTCTAATGTACAATTTGAGATTTCCTGTATGTCAAATCAATCATAGACATCATGTGAAACTTAAAAAATCTGAAATTGCAGGATTGTCAAATCCAAGAACCAAGTTTCAAATCATTATTGCAAGGAATTTGAAATAAATATAATTTATGGGTGTCTCAAAAAGAATGCCAAAGGATTTAGAGTGAATTTGTGCTGATATTTTTAGGAATCATAGGCATTCTCAAAAATCACCTTATTCCATTTTAGGACAGCTAAAATTTAGATGCTTGATTACAGTATCCTTAGTAGCAATACATGAATACATAGTTAGTAAACTAATGGTTTATCTTTCCCCCCTCTCCTTCTTCCTTGAAATTTTTTAAAAGTTTTATGGCCCCTGGCGTAGCCAGGTGTCAGGAATGCTTTTGCCTTCTTTCCTGACAACATCAACAGAATCTTGGTGGACCCAGGGTCTGAAAACCTTTCTCCTAATTTGGGCTTTTTCTCAGGTCCTAAAAAGGAATTATTAGTATGTAATAACTGCTCTAAATTACCTTTGACTTCTCTGGTATTAAGTCCAGAGGCCACTCCCTGGGCCAACACGGGGATCAAACCCGCGTCCTCTTGGTTGTCTATTTATCACCTAGATAATATTAGTAATTTGAGTTTGAACTTACCTTTGCTGATTTGCAAAATGACTGCCTGTAGCTAATCAGATGTTGTAACGGCGCCTGAAGCTTTTGAATTTGATTACACTTCAAACGATAATAACGTTAAGGGAATCTTAAGCTCCGTACTTGAGTTGAATCAAGTAAGCAAGTTGCTATCCTCTTTTGGTGTACATCTGCACACCAGAAGCCTTCCCCAAACTGTTGGTTCTCCAACAGCTGAGGTAAATGACACCCAGCTGTTTGGAGAAGCCTCAGAAGGGGCTAGACAATTTTAAAAATAATCTTTTTGAAATTTGAATAAAAGCTCCCCCTGCCAAGTTTCCCCCTCAACTGTATCCCCAAACTCCTTGTTCAACTGCAAATTGGTCATCAATAACAGCCTATATAAGGTCCCAGCTTTGCAGCATTATTACCTTTTCAGTTAATAAAGTCAATTTAACAACCTAGTTGATTTTTCTTTTTGCCTGCTCTTAAATCCTGAAATCAAACACCATGATGCTACCCAAGTCATCCCAATGGGGACCATTTGGGTATAAATGGTTGGTTTGGTTGCTCCTTGTACAGTCCCTTACTGCAAGCCTTTCTTTTGGAACCAGAGCAGATTCTGGTTTGCCTCCTCCTGAGTACTTGGACAAGTTGTGGCGCCAAGTGGTACCAGGTGTATGGTACACCGCCAGCCTACTGTCACCAAATCCCCCAGTCACAGAGAAACCACAGGTCATGGGGACCGGTCCACCCAGTCCTTCTTTATTTAATCCCATGGCTTCTGTTTTCCTCCTAAGTTATCTTGGAGCTTACTTCCTGTTGGGAAGATTTAATCCCCTTTTGGGTCAATATTGTGTTAATGGAGAATTGTTCCATATGGGGATGGTCTCCCTTCCAATTGGTTCTCTAATCACTGGGTTGAACCCATTTGCGGCCATACACCTTTTGGGTGGTATGTTTCCAAGTGGATGGGTTCCTGACACCAGGGGCCATAAAACTTTTAAAAAATTTCAAGGAAGAAAAAAGGGTAGCTGATATATCATTATATGGTTTTATGGTTGCTATATTAGTGTTTTAAAGTGCAGAATATTGCATCATTTCCAGTTTAGACAATTTTTCATTTCACTTAATTTCATGTCTAAACATGGCTGTTGAGATTGGATTTTTCATTTGATTTTATCCAGAGTGGAGCTTCTTGATTTAGGTTGATTTGTCCTAGTTACTTACTGTACATTCAATTTGGATTCCAGTTCCCGCAATTATTATTTGAGTTTACTAGTGGCATTCAAAAGTGATTTGAAATTTGGTTCTTGGATTTGACAATCCTGCAATTCCAAAAAACATAGTAAACTTAATGGAAATGGTTGATGGATTTGAACACTTCAAATCTGATTCCAGTTAATTCATTTTGTCCATTGGAAATATGCATTTTGACTTGAACTTTGCAAAGTGTCTATGAGTTCCCGCATTTTTATAAATTCAAATAAATACTCAAAAAAATCAATTTAATTTAAAAAAGGCCATCCTGCTTAAGTGATTTGAATTTTTGGACCAAGGATTTGACAATCCCGCATTTTTACGTTCAGGTTCTGAATTTACAGTAACAAATAAATAGATTTAAAAACATAGATATAGAATAATTTTATTTAAAAAAATTGTGAATCCTTGTTGGTACTTTGGCTTTTTTTAAGCCACAAATTGGAGCTTGCAAGTCATCATCTGATCCTTATTATTTCAGTGCCACTATAGCCACACAACACAAAAACCAATGATTTTCATGTATCTCTTACTAATTAGTACTTATGACGTGTGTTAAGCATATCAAATATATTTATCAAATCATATGATAAGGGTTAGTTAATTCAAGTTCTAAACAATCACTTGGTTAGAACATAAGTGGAGCAGGCAGCTTGATGCAGATAAATTCAGCTCTCATTGTTTAACTATGTAATATATGAACCTGTGCTTGACAAGCTAGTAAATAAACACACTTTTAAATTATTTTTTACTATTTGACGTGTTTGCTTACTGTAGCTGCTGTCTTATAATATATTTGGATATATTACTATTATAATTTAACTATTAAAAGTTAAGTATTAAAACTTAAATACTGTAAATTCAGGACCTGAACGTAAAAATACGGGATTTTCAAATCCTTGGTCCAAATTTTGAATCACTTTTGCGGGCAACTCAGCTGAGTGAAAAAAATATTTAATCAAATTAACCATTTAATTTGACTTTTTTTGGTTTATTTAAATTGGCAAATTTTGAATTTCTTGAGCAGATAACTCAACTAACAAAAGACAAAACCCAACAAACAAATGTGGTATACATGAATCAGAAATGCAGGATTATTATGTACAATTTGAGATTTCCTGTATTTCAAACAAATCATAGACATCATGTGAAAATTAATGAATCTGAAATTTTGGGATTGTCAAATCCAAGAACAAGTTTCAAATCATAATTGTGAGGAATTTGAAATAAATATAATTTATGGGTGTCTCAAAAAGGATGTTAAAGGATCTAGAGTGGATTTGTGCTGATTCTTTTAGGAATCATAGGCATTCTCAAAAATCACCCCATTCCAATTTAGGATGGCTAAAATTTAGATCCTACTACTCACAAAATTAACATACTTGATAATAAAATCAACTAAAATATACACGTCTCTTTTTGAGTTTAAAATTTTTTAATAAAAATTTATTATGTCTTCTTTCAACAACAACCAAGTCAACAAGCTGTTCCCTGGCCTTGACAAATTTATGCAGGGCTACACTGGGTCTCTTAATGGTGAAGCCTCTGTCTATTGTCACTCCCAACCCGCAGGCCCCTCTGCAAGCACCACACAGGAGTCTGTTCTTTCCCCTGCAACTTCCAGCATGGCCCTGTTTGCCCACCATGCACAGGCAGCTTCCAACTCAAATACCTTATCAGCAATGGCATCCAGAACCAGCTTTTTTAGCCATGGGGTCACCTAGAGAGCCCAGAACCCCAAAACAGCCAATCAGATGGCATTGACCAGTTCCCAAGATGGACATATCCCTCCCCCAGCCAATCAGCCTGCAATACACAAAAGAAGATTGATCACCCCAGAAATTGTTCTCAAAATGGTTGAAAAGCAAGGCAAGCTTATGTCCCTTGGAGAAATTGCGGCTGCAATGGGTTTTGCAAAGTCAACTGTGGCTGCAACCCTGAGAGCCCACGCCAACTGTGGTCCCCTACCAAGAAGACCCCAACTGGTGCCCGTTCTTCAACTGGGGAAAAAGCCCACCCTCTCATGATGGCTATTATGGAACATGACCCACAGATGCCCCTGTTCCAGGTATGTCTCCAGTTGGGACTCCTCGGCATCTTCACCAACAAAAGAACGGTGAATTCATGGATGCACAGAGTTGTGGTTGCCGCCAGAATCCTATCCAATCAGGTTCTTGGTGGCCCCATTTTGGTGGATGCCAACCCATACAATGCAACTATTGTTAATTTTATTAAAGGGAGGGCAATGAGAGCCCGTAATGACGTCATCTTCCTATCACACGCTAAGATCTCAGCCAGTATCCAAGACTTTGAAAAGAAGCGCATCCAATCTGACATGTACAAGCGCGGCCAAATCTTGTATTGTTTTGTTAGGGTTTTATTGGCAGTTTCCCCATTGGGCGACAATTATTAATTGGCAATATTGAACACTGCAGATGGGTATGCCTACCAGACAGAGCTCAAGGCCATGCTGGAGGAGTGGGCCACACAAAACACCGTGCACACAGTTGTACTAAGTGCGGAGATGGAGCAGCAGGAATGGGCTACCCAAGAAATCATGGCTGCAGGGCATACCTTCTAGTCCTACCCCATCAACTACGCCAACATGCATCTTGCAGATGTATGTCTCTACAATTTTGTTTCTGCCCTCAGGCGCTTGAAGCCTACCATCTACAACAAACTATGCACCCAGATTGATAAGGGGTATGAGCTTTTCCCTTCCGTGTCCGTTCAGGACTTATTTGATCTCATCATCTTCTATGCAAGTGATAGTGATAAGTTCAGAAAGGACCCCTGTCTCACCCCACACCAGTACATCCGTTTTGTCAAGACAGTATATGTGACAGAAGAAGAATTTGAGCAATTGAAGCAAACCGCTCTTGCTGCCCCTTCCCAGTCAACAAACCCTGCCTCCCCAACCCCCCATCAAGCCACCTGCCTTCCAACCCTGACTCACAAGCCACCACCCATTCCCTCCCCACTATCTCTGATGCCGCCCCTTTCACAGGTGCAGATGAAGGCAACATTCATTCTGCCTATTCCCTTCCCTTCCTGTCCTTTGATTAGTAAATAAATCTTTTCTTTGTGATAACTTATTAAAATTGATATCTCTCTTTCAATTTACAATTAATAATACTTTCTTTTTAAATTATTAACATTACCCATAATTAAAACAATGTTGTACATTTTTTAAATAGCTTAAAATTATGAGCATACATATTTTCATCATCATTAATAAATAAAAGACAATAAACGTAAATATTGGATTAAAATATTGTAATTAGACAACAACTCTTGATATTTTGATAATATGTGCATAACTCAATGTATTTAGTTTAATGAAATACATTGTAAACTTGGCCTTTTTTCACTGTAATTTATTGAAATGGATTGTGTTTATATTAGAGAGCCATTAACGCCTAGTAAAAATATTGATACATAGTGCATTTTACAGCCTGTATATTTATCTATTGGTAATAATTCTGTAAACTTTTTAGTCGGATTTTGTGAGGTAATAATAATTTAATGGGTTGATAAATTACAGTTTACTGTCATTAATTGGCTGATTTTCTTTGCTGTGGCAATTGTGCATTTTCTGATATTTCCACACTAGTATCCAATTGGTTGGCTTCACATCCAATTGCAAAGGCAATAGGAAAACAAGCTGTCACCCTGACCACATCCAGTCTTGGGGTGGCAGCTTGTTTTCCTATTGCCTGTGCAATTGGATATGAAGCCAACCAATTGGATACTAGTGCAGAAATATCAGAAAATGCACAATTGCCACAGCAAAGAAAATCAGCCAATTAATGACAGTAAACTGTAATTTATAACACATTACATTATTATTACCTTGTAAAATCCAACTGAAAAGTTTATAGAATTATTACCAATAGGTAAATATACAGGCTGTAAAATGCACTATGTATCAATATTTTTACTAAGCGTTAATGGCTCTCTAATATAAGCACAATACATTTCAATAAATTACAGTGAAAAAAGGCCAAGTTTACAATTTATTTTATTAAACTAAATACATTGAGTTATTCACATAATATCAAAATATCAAGAGTTGATGTCTAATTGCAATATCTTAATCCAATATTTACGTTTATTGTCTTTAATTAGTTTAATGATGATGAAAAATATGTATGCCCTGAACATAGTACTATAAAAACCAGTTTTTTGATGGAATTAAAACAATATGTCAACAATCTATAACTTAATCAACAAATTAGAAGTACACCTTCAAAAGGTTGCTGAGATAGAAAGAAATATCAGGGAAATAGTGACAGGGAAGCTGGGTAACAAGGGCCAGTCAATGATACAGTCAAAAGAAGATGCTCTGGATAAGTTGGGAAATATTATAGATGAAAAGAATAAAGAAAAATTACTTAATCTACAGGGAACTATTTTACCAAGTCTAGAATTCAACAACACAGCCTACAATTTGTGGGAGTTCTGGCAGGGGGCCAAAGAAAACAACAAGAAAATAAAACTATTTGAAGGAACAGAAATTCAAAAAGAAATCAACACCAATGAAGAGGAAACAGATCAAAATGAAACACAAGCAAGAAGCAGAAGTGCATCAATAAATACAGAAGCTTTATCAAATGAAAATCAAGAGGAAGCACAAGTTGCAAGAGAAATAAGAAAAATTAAGCCTAAGAAAATTAATGAAGAGCATCCAATGCTCATGAAGTTTGCTGATATGGCGTTTGTGGCTGAGGGGGCCACAGGAGAAACAATCAGTAAGTCTTTTTATGTTTAACTTATATTTATTTTAGTCATTGCCAGGGATGGGGATGAGGTTGCGGAAGTGACGGCTTTTACGCCAAGTTGGTTTTACGGGGGCTACCAGTCATTGGTAGCCCCTATAAAAAAATAAATAAAAATCAAATAAATAAAATATTTCAACAGAATATGAATATGTTTTTTAATAGTGAAGCTCAAGATAGGGAATATCAACCACCTGCGGGGTGCTTTCCATGGATAAGGGAAGCATATGAACTAGGATCAAATATCAAAATCAAAGAAATGAATGAAATTTGCGGGGATATCAAACTGAACTTTGATGAATACATATATGAAAGCATTCAAAGGTTCCCCTTCACAAATATCAACAAATATAAAAAATTTAATAAAAACTGACTTTCAAATTGGAAATGAATATCTGAAATCTGCAATTTTTAATGAAATTTTTAAAGCTCTATCAAACAAAGTCAGGGATGCAGTACTTGTGAATAATTTTAAACCTTTATTGATATTGTTTGCCAAGGCCTGGGGGCTGATACAAGCCAGGCGCCCCCAGAACCCTCTTCAAATTTAACCAAATGTCCTATTTTAATAGGTTAGTACAAACTTTCAAAAAATTGTGCATGTTCTCAGAAAAGTATACCTTGCAACAAATCCACGTTGCAGTGTACCTGGGAATCCTTCTCCACTACATATTGAAAGCCAACATCAAAAAGTTGAAAGATGTACCTATACAGATTGACATATGCTGCGTAGCCCTCAACAGAAAGAAGACACCACAGAGATACAGGACAGTTGAACACTTCCTATATGACTCATTTGCAATAGCAACACTATACAGGTACTATGTGCCCCCCAAAAAATCTCCTAGTTGATTATCTCACCTTATTGCCTTTTATAAGATGTTCGGCCACCATTGGGGTGCTGAGCGCCACCCCTCTAGCAATTGGCGCCAGAGTCATCCACCACATACAGAAGAGTATGTGGTCCCAATTGGACGCATTAGCAGAAAATTTGATTTTGGGGTATAATTCCCCAGAATAATCACATTCCCCTTGCAATTCACATTCCTCTAATAAATTGCTTTTCCTTGCAACTTAAAATTTTATTTTTTATTTTATTTTTTTATTTTAATATTAAAATATTCACTGTTAAAATCTTTAATACTGATATATTTAATATCAAATATTTTGATATTGAATAAATCACAATTTAATAAAATTGTTATATTTTGATTATTTAAACTTTAATATTTAACTTTTAAGATTTATAATTAATGTTTTACTTTTAATATTTTAATTTTAATTTTAAATTTTAGTATGTAAATTATAATATTAATATATCTAAGTATATTAAAAGACATTAGTTATGGTTGTCAATACATCAAATAAAAAAGAATTAAAAATGTTTTTATTTACTACTTGTCAAGTACGGGTGTCAGGGATCTAGTCTCAGGCAGCTGGCCCGCCGTTTTTTGGGGTAACTTGGGCCAGGGTTTTTGCGGGCAGGGCCCACCACAAGAGAGGAGCTAACTTTAGAAGGTAGGAAGTGGACTTCCCCACCCAAGACCACAGGCCAGTGACCGGTACAATGGTGTCCACCACCCCTGTGAGGGTGATGTACACTATACCGAAAAGCTTGCCGGTATGGTTGATTGGCAGGCCAGGGGAAGAGGCTGGCATTGGTTTTCGTGTTACAGGTGGTTCCATATAAGTGTTGTAGGCGGGAGGAAGTTGAATTTTCCTCTAAATAACTTGGGGGTAGAGAATATCCACGGGCCTTGGCAGTTGTATCTGACGGCGGATTGGATGTGGGCTAATGGATCAAGTTTGATGATTTTCTCTGGTGTGTAATCCTTATATTCAGGCTTTAATGGATAATAAGTAAAATAAACGGGCCCAAAGGGAGCACCAGGTGGACAGAAAACTGCAGGCAGAGGGGCAGGAGGGCCAGGGAATCTTGAACTTAACTTATAGATGGCAAATACAAAATATGGTGATAGCTTTATGAGCCAAAGTAACATAACCTTTATTCAAAAATGGCAATAAGTTTGGAGCTCGGGGTCCTTTAGTCTATATAGCACCCCACCTCTAAACTTAACATTTTCCATGGGTTCATCAGGGTATTGGGGAAAGTTGGGCCGGGGGAATTGGGTACTTGGGTCTGAAAACAGCAAAATGGCACCCAGCCTGGGAGTTCTTTCATTGGTCAAAAATCTTGATTTGGCTAGATGATTGTCTTGCTTTAGTGTTGTGGTCATGAGGCTGGGCTGTGGGCCCGTGCCTCTTTCCTGGGTAGGCTCCTGATTGGTTGCTTGAGAGGACTTCAAACTCATGAAGCTTATATAGGCGCCATCTCTGCCTTCATTAGGCAATTTGAGAGGCTCCTTTTTGGGGGCCACTATGGTTGGGCTGGTGTCAGTATTCTGGCTTTGGGGATTCACAGGAGCCTCAGCTTGCAGGGGTTTGATCCCCAAAAAACACGGGCGGGCAGCCCAGCGGTCCATAGGCCCGGCAGCCCGTAGTGATCCAGGGCTGAGGTTCAAATCCTGCTCCTGGGCCTGGGTTTCCAGAGGGGAAGAATAGTCAATCTTGACAATGGGTCCATTTATCACAAAAATAAAAATGGAGAATTGAATTTATCCGCATCATGCGGCCTGCTCCACTATTGTTCTAAACAAATGATTGTTTAGAACTCAAATTACCTTTCCCTTGTGATATGATTTGATAAACATATTTGATATACTTAAACTGCGTCCTAAGTACAAATTAGTAAGGAATACATAAAAATCATTAGTTGCTGTGTCATGTGACTATAGTGGCACTGAAATAACAAGAATCATATGATGACACACAAGGTCCAATTTGTGGCTTAAAAAAGCCAAAGTATCATCAACAATTAACAATTATTTAAATAAAATAATTATTTTTCTATCTTTTTTTAATTTATTCATTTGTTAGCGCAACAGTCAATATAATATTCAATGCATTATAATAAAAATATATTCTTCATACCTATTATAGTTAATTTTAGTTACCTTTTCTATGTATTCTTATATGTCTATAATACAATCACATGTCACATTATTATATATAAATAATAATTTTTGAGACCTAATAAAAACAAATTAAACCCAGAAAGCCCATTTATCTGATTGGCTTGGAGGCCAGGGCTTTGGGAAGGAAGGATTCCAAGTGCTCATAGAAAGCTGCCACCACATTGGGTGGCATTGCAAATTGGCTGACCTCAAGAATATTGAATAGGTCCTCAGTGTCCTGAGGAAGGCCTTGTTTCACCTTATTCTTGATCCAACCAAACACCTTCTCAATTGGATTAAGGAATGGGGAATATGGCGGGAGGAAGAGAAGTCACATTGGAAAATCAGCAAGGCGGTGGCTGGAGGAGTGGCTATTCTTGTCAATGGGGGGGGAACTTGGACACAACCAGATCAACTTTGTGGAGCCTGACATTATCAAGCACAAAACGTTGGTTGTGCCGCTATAATTTATCCAAAGGTACTCCTTGACAACTCAGAGAAAATTGAGAAAGGTCACGCTGTTATGGGAGCCTTTAATCATCTGGTATTGATCTAACCCACAAGGACCAAGAAGCGCAACCATTGAATAGGTCTGGGAACGGACAGCTGCACAATGGGCTACACCATCCTTGGACCCCTTTTCAATCCATCCATGCCTGGACCTGAGTGAGGAGGAAAACAATGATTTGTTGATATAGAAGAACTAGAAATTCCCAGTCTACTTTAGTGCCAGATATGTCTTGGCATAAATGCGTCAATCCTTGATGGTCTTTTCACTGTTCCTATTATATGGAGAAACTCTGAGCACCTTCCACAAGAAGCCCAAATCAACCATAGTTTTGTAGACAAGGGTTTTGGAAACAGAAAGTCTGAACTCTGTGGTGAGCATTGATTGGACAGCAATTGTGTCCAGGTGGCAATCCCTGGCTACCCACTGCTTGATTGCGTCAATGTGCACGGGCTGAAGGAGTTTTGGCTGTCTTTTTGCTTTGTTGGATTTGGCAATTTGCCCGGTATTGCCATACTTGGTGTTGATGTTGGCAATGTACCTGGCTGTGACACCAAATCAGGACGCAATATCCCAAACCGTCATTCCCCCATTCAAGCAGTTGAGGAGAGCTTCACGCTCACTATCCTTCAACTGATGCCAGCCCTTGGCAGGTACCACGGCATCCTGGCTACCAGGCTCAACACAGGGGATGGGGACCTTTGTGTAGAAGGTGGGATCACGCTTGCTTGCAGTGGCGCTGTCAATGGTGGCATATGACACAGGCACAGGTGGCTCATCAGTTGTGGCCAATGGCTCATAGGTGGTGTCAAAGACGCGGGGGCAGGAAGTAGCAACTCTTGGGTCAAGAGTGTGGGGCCAGGTGACAACTGGGTACACAGTGGAGGTGTAAGTAACCTCAGTGTTCCCGGTGACCTTTGTGTATGAGACTTTGGTGGCAGGCCTTGAGAGCAGCTTCTGTCTGGGATTCAGGCTGGTTGATCTGGCTTGGGATGCGGGAGGTGGTTGACTGGAAATGACACCTTGGGAGTCCTGTGTGTTGGCATTAATCCCTTCAAGTTGGGTTCTGGGTCTATTCTTGGACCCTCTGGGACGCCCTTGTAGACAGGCTGCCCCACGGGCTGGTGAAGGAGCTGGCTGAGAATGCAATTGACGGTCCATAAAAATAAAATAAAAAATATATTTTAGATTAAATTTGTATTTATTTGGATTTATTGGTTTTGTTGTGGGTAGTTTTTTTCTCTTGAGTTAGCCTTGAATAGTAACAGAATTACTATATCTGTGATTTGAAGTGAATAATATTGTATACTTTCCAGGTTTGGATGATTTTACAGTTTAGTAACTTTTTATGTCTTAACATGGTTATTGATATTGAATTTTTAGTTTGATTTTAGTTGTGGTGGAGCTTCTTGATTTGGCTTGGTGTTTCCTAGTGTGCTTAGTGTACATTAAATTTGGATTCCAGTTCCTGCAATTAGTATCTGAGTTTACTAGTGGCATTCAAAAGTGATTTTAAATTTGGTTCTTGGATTTGACAGTCCCGCAATTCCAAAAAACATAGTAAACTTAATGGAAATGGTTGATGGATTTGAACACTTCAAATCTGATTCCAGTTAATTCATTTCGTCCATTGGAAATATGCAGTTTGACTTGAACTTTTCAAAGTTTTTATGAGTTCCCGCATTTTTAAAAATTCAAATAAAAATACAAAGAATTAATTTTAATTAAAAAAGGCTATCCCTCAAAAGTGATTTGAAATTTGGACCAAGGATTTGACAATCCTGCATTTTTACGTTCAGGTTTGAATTTACAGTATTATAATTTAATTATTAAAATTTAGTTATTATAATTTAGTTATTATAATTTAATTATTATAATTTAGTTATTATAATTTAATTATTATAATTTAATTATTATAATTTAGTTATTATAATTTAATTATTATAATTTAGTTATTATAATTTAGTTATTATAATTTAGTTATTATAATTTAGTTATTGTAATTTAATTATTATAATTTAATTATTATAATTTAATTATTATAATTTAATTATTATAATTTAATTATTATAATTTAATTATTATAATTTAATTATTATAATTTAATTATTATAATTTAATTATTATAATTTAATTATTATAATTTAATTATTATAATTTAATTATTATAATTTAATTATTATAATTTAATTATTATAATTTAATTATTATAATTTAATTATTATAATTTAATTATTATAATTTAATTATTATAATTTAATTATTATAATTTAATTATTATAATTTAATTATTATAATTTAATTATTATAATTTAATTATTAAAATTTAATTATCAAAATTTAATTATTAAAATTTAATTATTAAAATTTAATTATTAAAATTTAATTATTAAAATTTAATTATTAAAATTTAATTATCAAAATTTAATTATTAAAATTTAATTGTTAAAATTTAATTATTAAAATTTAATTATTAAAATTTAATTATTAAAATTTAATTATTATAATTTAATTATTAAAATTTAATTATTAAAATTTAATTATTAAAATTTAATTATTAAAATTTAATTATTATAATTTAATTATTAAAATTTAATTATTAAAATACAATTATTAAAATTTAATTATTAAAATTTAATTATTAAAATTTAATTATTATAATTTAATTATTAAAATTTAATTATTAAAATTTAATTATTATAATTTAATTATTAAAATTTAATTATTAAAATTTAATTATTATAATTTAATTATTAAAAATTTAATTATTAAAATTTAATTATTATAATTTAATTATTATAATTTAATTATTAAAAATTTAATTATTAAAATTTAATTATTATAATTTAATTATTAAAAATTTAATTATTAAAATTTAATTATTAAAATTTAATTATTAAAAATTTAATTATTAAAATTTAATTATTAAAATTTAATTATTAAAATTTAATTATTATAACTTAATTATTATAATTTAATTATTAAAATTTAATTATTAAAATTTAATTATTAAAATTTAATTATTATAATTTAATTATTAAAATTTAATTATTATAATTTAATTATTAAAATTATATTATTTAAATTAAAATTAAAAATTAAATTAATATAAAAGTTAAATTGCAAGGGAATAAAATTTATTAGGGAGATGCAAATTGCAAAGAGAATGCAATTATTCCAGGGAATTATACCCCAAAATCAAATTTCAGCTACTGTAAATTCAGAACCTAAAGGTAAAAATGCGGGATTGACAAATTCTTTTGCGTGAACTCACCAACTACATGGAGTAATTTTCATCCCAAAACAACTTACTTTTTATAAAAGGATGAAAAATATTCCATTAAGTTGGTGAGTTCATGCAAAAGAATTTGGCAATCCCGCATTTTTACCTTTAGGTTCTGAATTTACAGTAATGTGTCTAATTGAATCCACATACTCTTCTGTACGTGGTGGGCAACTCTGGATGTAATTTCAAGAGGAGTGGCGCCCTGCACCCCAGTGGTTGCCAAACTCTTAATAAAAGGCAGTTGGGTAAGCAAATTGATTAACAGATTCTTTTTGGGAGGCACATAGTACCCATACACCAATGCCAATGCAAAGGAGTTGTACAGGACGTACTCAACTGTCCTATACTCCCACAGTGTCTTCTGGTGTTCTAGTGCTAAGCGGCATATATCCAGTTATATAGGTACATCCTCCAACTTTTCAACATTTTTTTAGCATGCAATGTAGTAGGATTCCTAGGTATACTGCAACATAAATCCTTTGAGAGGTATATTTTTCAGAAAACATGCACAATTTTTTATATATTTGAGTTAATCTGTTGATGTAGAATGTTTGGCTGAATTTGAATATGATTCCAGAGGGCGCCCAACTTGTATCTGCCCCCTGTCAGGATTTCTTTATATTGACTAATTAACGGATTCAACAAAATAACACGGACCAGCAGTTAATTACTCTTAATAATGGTTCCAACAAAATAACGCCAGTCAGCAGTTAATCACTCTTAGGAATGGTTTTAACAAATTAATGCAGGCTGGAGGTTTGTGGAATCAATGAATTCAAATAATCAAATCATATCCTGGAATTTACAAAAATCCCTATTCCTAATTAATACTGAAACATGCAGATATTGTGTAATCAATTAGTCCACCTCAACAACCACCTCAAACATGCTTCTCATAATAATTAATATTCTAAACTTTAATTATATTCTAGAACAAGGGCCATCATATGGGCCATCATCTGAAACACTTCTAGAAGAGCCTAAAATAAACTGGGCTGTCAGGCCAAACACCCTAAGATAAAAGGCTTTGAGCCTATTGTATTAGGGTAGCTCTGATTGAGGAACAATCATCTCCACCAACTAGTAGCCAGGGTAGCTAGCCACCTGGAACGTGGTCCAGGTTCACAGCTACTCTTCTCAGATTGAGGGATAGTTCTACAGCTTCAGAAAGAATACTGAGCTGTAAAAGTTGTCAATCAAGCTTCTGTTACAAACCACACACACTCAAGGTTGGGCCCAAGCTAACTCGGATAAACGTGGGCAGCCAGGCCAGCCTCAATATCAGTTGTCTAATAAAGAGTTGATATCTCACATTCTTTCTCTAGTTTGATTCTAATTAAGTGAAGAGAAAAAGATCATACTGTCGCCATACAGTATTAATTCCTATAGTAAAATATAGAGACAACAACTTATGAACCTATATCCATAAGTAGGAAGAACTGTCCCAAATCCTATGAGCCTTGGGCTCTGTCAGATTTGCTACTTCTGATGAAAACAAAATATTCTGGGCCAAAGGTTACGCCAAAGTCACAGGTTCTCTGTACTTTTCTAATGTTAGAAGACTTAAGATATCATCTGGCTGATGATAAAATACCATGGTCTGCAATTTTATGACAGCCCCATGCCTCAGCAAACAAAATAAATAAAGGTTTAAACATATTCACAAGGACTGTGTCCCAACTTTCTTTGATAATGATTTGAATACTTCATTGAAAATTTCAGTTTTAAGATATTCAGCTTGTGAGAGAGGGGGGCTAAGCTAACTAAGTTTGGCCCCCATCCTGGAGTAAGGATCCACCAGGACATCATCCAGTGTAGGACTGGCATGGCTTCTTGAAGTGGTGTCCAAAGAGAGGACACGGCAGATAGTTGGGGAAAGTAAGAATCCAGACCCATCAGGATCATCCCACCAAGCAACCAGGAGGCGCGCTTGGGAGGATAATCTTCAACCTCCAAACTGTCCTCTTAGGGCAGAAGGCCAGAAACCACAAGGAGGGGGGCATTGGAGAGCCCAAGCTAGGGGACACCGAGGGAGCCTGATTGAGAGCAGAATACTCAAGGTTGTTGCAGGTGAGACTCTTTACCACGTTTTCACTGACGGCTAGAATGTTCTGAGTGTGCCCAGGGATATCCTCAAACATTTGCATGAATTGATTGGGGTTGGTCCCCACATGGTAAAATGAATGTGAAACACAACTCCAAAGGTCTGGAGAAGTGGTCCAAATCATGACCAAGACAGGAGCCAAGGTAAAGGCCACAAATTTCAAGAGGGAAACCAACATTTTTTGTACTGGGAGAAGAAACAAAAGCAAAATTAAATATTGTGCAATTTTTGAACAGAGTAAAGAAAATGGAGATCCTGACTGCAGGGAACCTGCAAAACAAGCCCAAAGTTGAGAGGTCAGCGACAGCAAACTATACACTCTTTAAGAGAGAGGGAAGAGTTGCTTTTGAGCGTATATGGGCAGGCAAAGACAACGGAGCAAACAGGAGACAAAACTAAACTTAAAGTAGATAATTATAAGACTTATACTAACTAATTTAGAGTTTGAACTTAAATTTTGAAAGCAGGAGAGGTAAGTGTATATGTTATTACTAACTTTATCTCTAGATGCTTCAAAACAGGCACCGTAAACCCAGGGACAAAGGCAAGGGTAAGGGATAGTAACTACTTTTGCTAACAGCTTTAGGAAATTTAAAAGAGACCCCAAAATAAGGTCTAAAATCCAAAATCAACAGCTTGAAAGTAATAACTTTAATTTGAAAGAATGAGCAAGCAGGGGACCAAAAGTCCCCTGTCAATGCTTTAAGGGTAGTATTTGAATTCAGAGGTCACCTGACCCAGGGCTGGAGTTTGATTGGCTTGCAGAGAAATTTTGAAGAGGGGAATCCAAAGGGTTGGAGGTTTCTCAATAATTTCTTGCTTTAACTCTGATTGGCTGGCATTTCTGGAGTGAATTAAATCAGCATTCAATCCAGTTGGATTGGAATTTAAAGAATTGACAGTAGTGCAACCTGAATGATTTTACTTAATTAATTTCAAGTGTGGACAGCCCAAGCCAAAAGGTAGTTCAAATCAATCAGAGATTCCTCCCAAGTGGGAACCAAGTTCATCACATTGGTAGTTACCACCTGGGAAGGGTATTCTAACACAAATCTCTCATCAATTGTATGGGCTAAATCCTCAAGGGAATTAAGGGGTTTGGCTGGCTTCTGAGCAGATTTCTTTGAGCAGCGCGGGAAGATTGTCCTATCCAAGTCTAAAGGGGGGAGTGACTTTACACAGCTCCTATTTTAAAGTCAGTTTTTATTAGATTTTTTCATATTCATTGATGTTTGAAAAGGGAAAACGTTGAATAATTTCATAAATATATTCATTGAAGTTTATTTTTATATTCCTGCAAATTTCAGTCATCTCTTTGAAATTGATATTTGCTCCTATTTCATATGCTTCCCTAATCCATGGCAAGCACCCCACGGGTGGTAAATATTCCTTGGTTTTTGCTTCAATATTTGCAAAATTATTCATATTTGTTTTGAATTATTTTATTTATTTCATTTTTATTTATTTGCTTTACAGGGGCTACAGTGATTAGTAACCCCCGTAAAACCAGCTGGGCGTGAAGGCTGCCACTTCAGAAACCTTGTCTTTATTCCTAGTTATAACTAAAGTAAATATAAGTAAACCTAAAAAACTTAATGATTGTTTCCTCTGTGCCCCCCTCAGCCACAGGCACCCCTACAGCAAACTTCATTAGTGTTGGCTGCTCTTCATTTGATTTCCTGGGCTTGATCTTCCTTATTTTCCATGCTACTTGTGTTTCCTCTTGATTTTCAGTTGTTAAATTTTCATTGTTTCTTGAGGCACTTTTGCTTCTTGATTATGCTTTGTTTTCATCTGTTTCTATTTGATTAGTTTCCTCTTCATTAGTGTTTATTTCTTTTGAGATTTCATTTCCTTCAATCAGTTTGATTTTCTTGCTGTTTTCTTTAGCCCCTTGCCAGAACTCCCACAAATTGTAGGCTGTGTCATTGAACTTCAGACTTGATAGGATTTTCCCCTGTAGATTGAGTAATGCTTCTTTGCTATTTTTGTCTATAATATTTCCTAGTTTATCCAGAGCATCTTCCTTTAGTTGGATCAGTGGCTGGCCCTGTTACCCAGCTTTCCTGTTACTATTTCCCTTATATTTTTCTATTTCAACAACCTTTTGCAGGTGTGCTTCTAATTCATTTATCAGGTTATAGATATTCGACATTTTGTTTGAATTACATCAAAAAACTGGTTTTTATAGTACTACCTTCAACACATGAATATTTTTCATCATCAATAATAAATTAAAGACCACAAATATAAATTGTGCATTAGAATATTGCAATCAGACGTCAACTCTTGATATTGTGATATTATGTGCATAAATCAATGCATTTTTTAATAAAATTCATTGTAAATGAGGCCTTTTTCATTGTAATTTATATAAATGATCTGTGTTTATATTAGAGAGCCATTAACATTTAGTACAAATATTGATACATAGTGCATTTTATAGCCTGTATATTTACCTATTGGTAATAATTCTGTAAACTTTTTAGTCAGATTTTGTGAGGTAATAATAATTTAATGGGTTGATAAATTAATATTCATTACCAATAATTGGCTGATTTTATTTGCTGTGGCAATTGTACATTTTCTGATATTTACAAACTAGTATATAATTGGTTGGTTTCACATACAACTTCACAGGCAAAAGGAAACATGGCTGCCACCTCAACAGCATCCGGTCTCAGGGTGGCAACCATGTTTCCTATTACCTGTGTGATTGGATGTGAAACCAACCAATTGGATACTAAGTGCATAAATATCAGAAAATGTACAATTGCTACAGCAAATAAAATCAGTGAATTAATGGTAATAAACATTAATTTATTAACCCATTACATTATTATTACCTCACAAAATCCGACTAAAAAGTTTACAGAATTATTACCAATAGGTAAATATACAGGCTATAAAATGCACTATGTATCAATATTTGTACTAAGGGTTAATGGCTCTCTAATATAAACACAGATCATTTATATAACTTACAATGAAAAGGCCTCATTTACAATGAATTTTATTAAACAAAATGCATTGATTTATACACATAATATTAAACTATCAAGAGTTGACATCTAATTTCAATATTCTAATGCAAAATTTAAATATGAGGTTCTTAATTTATTATTGATAATGAAAAATATTTATGCAAATAATTTTATGTCATTCATAAAATATACAAAATTTTATTGATTATGAGAATGTCAATAATGTAAAAAGAATATATTATTAATTATAAAGCAAAAGAAATAATATCAATTTTAATAAGTTGTCACAAAGAAAGGTTTTATTTTACTCATCAAAGGACAAGTAGGGGAGGGAATGGGTGGAATGTACGTTGCCTTCATCTACGCCTGTAAAAGGAACAGCATCAGAGGTAGTGGGGAGGGAATGGGTGATGGTTTGGGAGTCAGGGTTGGAAGGCGGGTGACTTGGTCTTGATGGGGGAGTTTGGGAGGCTTGGTTTGTTGACTGGGAAGAGGCAGAAAAAGCTTATTAATTCAATTGTTCAGATTCTTCTTTTGTCACGTATGTGGGCTTGACAAACAAAATGGATGGACATGGAGAGAGACGGGAGTCCTTTCTGGACTTATCACTATCACTTGCATAGAAGATGATGAGATTTGATAAGTCCTGAATAAATAAAGAAAGGAAAAGCTCATAACCCTTCTCAATTCAGGTGCACAGTTCATTTTATGTGGCAGGCTTCAAGAGCCTGAGAGCCAAACCAAAATTGTAAAGACATACATCTGCAAGATGCATGTCAGCGTGGTTGATGGGGTAGGACCAGCAGTTATGCCCTGCAGCCTTAATTTCCTTGGTTACCCATTCCTGCTGCTCCATCTCTGCACTCAGTACAACTGTGTACACAGCTTGTTGGGTAGCCCACTCCTCCAGCATGTCCTTGAGCTCTGTCTGGTAGGTATACCCATCTGCAGTGTTTGATATGCCTGAGTAATAATTGACACCAAATGAGGAAACTGCCAACAAACCCCTGACAAAATGATATAAGATTGGGCCGCGCTTGTAGACATCAGATTGGATCCTCATTTCTCCATAATATTGGATTCTTGCAGAAACCTTGACATACAACAAGAAGATGACATCATTCCACATTCTTGTTGCCCTCTCTTTAATAAAATTAATAATGGTTGAATTTTAGGGGTTGGTATCCACCAAACTGGGAACAGTGAGAACTTGATTGGACAAGATTCTAGCAGCAACCACAACTCTGTGCATCCACAAATTGACTGTTCTTTTATTGGTGAAAATGCCATAAAGTCCCAGTTAGAGGCAAACCTGGACTAGGGGCATCCACAGGTCACGTTTCATGATGGCCATCATAAGGGGATGGGCTTTTTTGCTATCAGTTGACGTACAGGCACCAGTTGGGGTCTTCTTGGGAGGGGTCCACAATTGGCGTGAACTCGCAGGGTTGCAGCCACAGTGGACTTTGCAAAACCCATCACAGCTGCAATTTCCCTGAGGGACATAAGCATCCCTTACTTTTCAACTATTTTGAGAACAATTTCTGGGGTGATCAACTTTCTTCTGCGTCTTTTAGGCTGATTGGCTGGAGGTGGGATGTGTCTGTCTTGGGAACTAGACAGTGCCATCTTATTGGCTGTTTCTGGATTCTGGCTTCCATGGGTGGCCCCTTAGCTCAATTGACTGGTTTCAGATGCTAGTGTTGATACACAATCTGAGTTAGCAGCTGCCTGTGCGTGATGGGCAAACAGGGCCATGCTTGAGGACTCAGGAGAAAGAACACACTCCTGGGTAGTGCTTGGGGAAGGACCTGAGGGTTGGGAATGACCATAGACAGAGACTTCACTGTTGGAAGACCCAGTGTAGCCCTGCATGATTTTGTCAAGGCCAGGGAACAGCTTGTTGACTTGGTTGTTGTTAGAAGAAAACATAATGAATTTTTATTAAAAAAATTAAACTCAAAAGAAAAAATGTATATTTTAGTCAATTTTATTATTAAGTAAGTTAAATTGATGAATATTAGGATCTAAATTCTAGCCATCCTAAAATGGAATAAGGTGATTTTTGAGAATGCCTATGATTCCTAAAAGAATCAGCACAAATCCACTCTAGATCCTTTAGCATCCTTTTTGAGACACCCATAAATTATATTTATTTCAAATTCATCTCATTTTTGATTTGAAATTTGGTTCTTGGATTTGACAATCCCGCAATTTCAGATTCATTAATTTTTACATGATGTCTATGATTTGTTAGACATACAGGAAATCTTAAATCATACATTAGAATCCTACATTTATGATTCATGTATTCTGCATTTGTTTGTTGTGTTTTGTCTTTTGTTAGTTGAGCTATCTGCTTGAGAGATTTGAAAATTTCCAATTTAAATAAACCAAAAAAATTAAATTAAATGTTTGATTTTATTAAATATTTTAATTTACACTCAGCTGAGTTTCCTGCAAAAGTGATTTGAAATTTGAACCAAGGATTTGATAATCCCGCATTTTTACGTTTAGGTTCTGAATTTACAGTATGTGATTATTTTTCACATTTTGCAGAGGTTTGGGTTTCATTAAAGGAATTTCTCAATAAAGTGAAGAAAAATATCTCTGTCCAGGTGTCAGGAACTCACCTTACAGGGAATAGTTTCCCAACATGGTGGATTAAGGAAGAAGGGTTTAACCCAGTGATCATAGTATCTATAGATATAGAAACCATACCCAGGTGTAAGAACTCTCCTAGGATTTGGTATCTTCCAAGTAATGGATTGAAACACCCAAGGAAGGCATAGGCTCCCAAGTAGGTGAGTGAGAGAACAGAAGCAAATTAATGAAACAGTCTGGTTTCCACAGGTTTGGTTGACACAGATTGAGCTTGTTGCTTGGTGGGAGGATTGGTTGAGAACAAAGAGGCTGTGTACCATCTCCCTGGAACCACTGGCGCCCACTTCCCATTATTGCAATACTCTGTTCTGGTTCCCATCCCAGGGTGTGTCTCCATCTGAACAGACAATTTTACTAAGGTATAAAGCAAAATTAGAGTCACCCATTTAAGCCTGATTCCCTAAAATGGGGAAAGATTAGGCGGTTTCATGAGAGATTTTCTAAAAGTCTTACAATCAATAAAATATTTAAAGTTGGTATAAAACTCTTTATTGATTGAGCAATTGTGATTAGCAATCCTCATAATCTTATATAAAAATTAGGTTTGGGGTAATTTGGAATGAAATTAAACCTGAAACAGGGCAGTTGTGCAAGGAAGTTTCAAAAATAAAATATCCATATACAGTCAACCCTATCTTATGATTATCAGTAAGTTTGTAACTTACTTTTAAATGAAGCTGGGTCTTGGCAGGTGTTTTGAGCTTGGTTATCATTGACTGTAGCTTTGTTTAACTTAGTAGAGTTTTTAACGGGTGTTTTGGACTTTTTGGAGCCTGCTGCTCCTGCTAGAGGTTGTTTAACGTCACCTGAACCCATCATAACTTCTGATTGCATGTGGACTTCACGCTGGAGCTTAATTTCATCTTTCAAAGAAAGATTTGAACCAGCTGATAAGGCGTCTAAAAAGGTTCCAGGTTTGAATTTTGGACTGGAATCAAATAATACTCTACTATCAAACTCAAAAGCTGACTGTTTGTTTGATTTTCCACAATTTAAAATCAATTGTTCAATTAAAGTTTGGCCTCCCATTCCAAGGTTTTCAGAACCCAAAAAACCAACAAAAACAGGATTTTCAGGAAGGTGGGTGTTAGGATCATCATAATTGATGATCCTGAAACCAGGGCTAAGAAAGGGCCCAGAAACTTTAAAATTGAGACCATAATATTGGACCATCATGGAGTGACTTGATAAGTACTCTCTGTGTCATAATATTGTTGCAACTGAACCAATGAGGATTCAGTATTTGGAATTAGGGAAGACAACAGTCCACTAGAAAGGACATAATAATAAGAATAAGGTATTGTTTATTGTAGAATATTGTGATTAATATACTATATGGGGAAAGCCACAAGGCCACAAGGGGATGGCATAGTGGGAAGTTCCATGAAAGGTTTGGAGCCAAGGAATAACTTGTGTGGGAATCAGCAAGTCAAATTGGTAGTGCTCCTAATTAGGAGGAAGTACCCACCATTTGATATTGCCATCAGATTAATCCATAACATTAGATTCGTCAAGGGGCGGCTCATTGAGCGCCCCCTGTGTATTGTAAGATACATTAGCAGGCAATTCTGGAAAATCGGTTGCAACACCCCCCCCTTGCCCCCTGTTTGTTGTCAGATACCAGGACTGGAGTCTGCAGAAGGTCTGGGAAGGTCTGCACAAACAACCTTTGTGTGGGGATGGCGCGGCAGGGGCGCAAGCAATCATGGTGAAGCTTCTTGGTGTTTCCTTGGGCATCTTCAAGCTGGTAGGTGTGATTGTCATAGACTGCAGCTATCTTGAAGGGCCCTAGGTGGTTGGGTTCCAACTTGGCAGAATTGGGATTGATGGTGTAGATGGGGTCACCTACGGCGTATCTAGCTTTGAGGTGCTTTGTTCCTCCTGCAATCTGCTTGTGTTTGATTTCTTGGGCTTTGGCACACCATTGGTCTAGGGATGGAGTTGTTACCAGGGGAGGCTTGTTGGGAACCTTGGACCGTAGCTTTCCCTGTTCAACCCTGGTCAGACTGTCAGGTGTTCCAAAAGCCAGGGTACTGGGGCTGAACCCTGTGCCCCTGTTAGTTCTTGCTTGAATGATAAGTAGAGCGATGGACAGGTGTTCAGTCCATGCGGTGTTGGGGTGCTCTTGTGAGAGCTTGGCAATCAGTTGAACCAGTGAGCCATTTAACCGTTCTACATGTCCATTGGCTTGAGGATGGTAGGGGGTCGTAACTATACATTGGAGTGCGTTCTTGGCGCAGTATGCCTTCATGACATGTCCAACAAGTTTGGGGCCGCCATCTGTGATAAGACATTTGAGTCATCCAAAGCAGGCCATAATTTCCTTGCCAATAAAGCAGGTAATGGTGGTGGCGGTGTGGTTGGTTGTTGCCCAGGCCACTGGCCAGCAAGTGAAGTAGTTGATGGCAGTGATAATGTATTTCTTCCCTAGTCTGTCTTTGGGGAGTGGCCCCACAATGTTGAGGGCCCACTGCTCAAAGGGTTCCATGGCCACAATGGGCAGGACAGACTTGAGGGGTGCAGGTTTGGATGTGTTCTTCTTGCACAACATGCACGTTTTGAGGAGGTCCAAGATGTCTTGACATATGCGCGGCCACCAAACCTTCCGTTTCATGATCTCACAGAGGTTACGCCCTCTGATGTGACCCAGGGTTTGGTGGTAGTGCAATAATGTGTCCCCTTGTTGCATGGTGGGAATGTAAGGCGTCTTTTCACCTGTCTCTGCCCGGCGGCAGACGTTACCCGCATTGGTGGTAAACTGACTTTTGTTGTCCTTCAACTTGGAGATGGTGACCAAATTAAGGCCCTTGTAGCAAGTTGCCTTAGGGCAGAGGTAGAGCATGGGCCAATCTGGGATCAAGCCATTGTCCCCAGTGATGGACGCCATGTAGAGTTGCAAAAGCGCATCAGCTGTGAAAAGTTCCTTTCCAGGCTTGTACTTGATGTGCAACTGGTAAGGGGATAAAACGTTTGACCCGTCCTGATTGGCAGTGTGTCAAGTGGGACTGTGTGTTGAAGTACTGGAGCAACTTGTGGTCCGTCAGAACGCGGGGTGGGAAGGTAGCACCTTCCAGATAACAGCACCACTTCTCAACACAGCGCACAATTGCTGCCAATTCTTTATCATGAATGGGGTAGCGTTGTTCTGAGTCAGTAAGTTTCCTGGACTCATATGCCACAGGGAGAAAGACACTATCATCAGTTTCTACCCTTAGCACACCCCCTATGGCTCTGTTGGAGGCATTGGTCTTGAGTTTGTACTGTCAGTTTCAATTGGGGAACTTCAGTACTGGTGCTGTTGTGAGTCTTTATTTCAACATTTTCAAGGCTCAATATCTGACAGGGGTCCAATGGAAGCGCTGTTTGGTGTTGAGGAGCTCAGTGAGAGGTGCAATTAGTTTCCTGCAATTGGGAATGAACTTGCGCACGTAGGCCACCATGTCTAAGAAGGTACATACCTGGCCCACATCAGTGGGAGGCGGCATGCTGGTGATTGCCTTGATTTTAGCAGGGCCAGGCTTATCCCTTGGGCAGAGATGGTGTGCCCAAGGAACAGCAACTCCAACTTGAGGAACTCACATTTAGAGGGTTAAGCTTTTAGTTGGTTTTTCAAAAAGGTGTCAAGGACAGCACGGAGGTGTTGGAGGTGTGTGGTTTGATCTTGACTGAAGACAATAATGTTATCAAGGTACACAATCACGCATTTTCCAATCAGGTCCTCAAATGCTTTGTTCATCAACATGGCAAAGGTGGAAGGAGCGTTGATCATTCCAAAGTTCATGACACAACACTCAAACAACCCGTAGTGTGTGTGGAAGGCATTTTTTGCCTCATCCCTTGGTGCAATGCGGACCTGGTTGTACCCCGCAGTGAGATCAATCTTGCTAAAGACCTTCACACCTGTGAGTGTGTCAAACAGGTTTTCAATCAACGGCAGGGGGTACTTATTCTTAACAGTCACCTCATTTAGGGTGCAATAGTCTGTGACCAAGCAAAGGGACCCATCCTTCTTGGCTACAAAGAAGACAGCCGCCCTGTATGAAGAGAGCAAGAGGCAAATGAAGTCCTTATCAAGCGCGTCTACAAGGTACTGGCAGAGGGTTTCATCTTCCTTTGGTGTGAGATGGTATAATGATTGTGCTTTAGGTAATGATCCTTGAAGTTTTACAGCGTGCTGGATCTCCTGGAGAGGAGGTAGTTGTTCAAGTGTCTCACTGAATACATCCTTGTACTCCTCAAGGAGTGCCACAAGCGCTGGTGGTGGTGAGGAGGTCAAGGGAGGGACTGCTGATGGTTCAGCACGGATAACTTTGACTGAGCATTGGTTGAAGTCTAGTTTCCCTCCTTGAAATCATATGAGCCTGTCTCTGTTATTCTGACAAACACAGTATCATGGAGTAACTTGCTCATTTCCACAGGGTAAATCTGGAACCCCACCCCATTTCTGTTGAGGGTGATGACAGAGGTATCCCAATTGATGTAGGGATAGTTGTGCTGCAGCCAGTTGAGACCAGCAATCACGTTGTGGCTGAGTCCTGCCATGATTGGCCCAGAGAGCTTAACCTGGATGTTCCCCATTCTCACAGAGAAGGGTACTGTCTTGTGGGTGATGGCCACTCTGTGGGAGTCAGCTACTTGTATTGCCTTGAACCTGCTGGGCACTTGATCTAATTGTTGAGAGTTGGCAAACGCCTGGTCCACTATAGTGTGGCTAGCCCCAGTATCTACCAGCAATTTGTGGGTGTTCCCACAGAAACAGAAAAGATAGGACAACTGTGTTAATTTATTTGAGGAATGGCTTGCTTGCAATACGGGGTTGTTGCTGTGGACCTGAATGATGTCCAGGGTTTCAACTTTGTGAATGTTGTAGTCACAGGGATTTTTTGCGAGCAGGGATTGAGAGGATGGGTCAGGTGGGGTTGTAAGGCCTCTCATTGCTACAACCCCCAGGCTTTTCCCTGATCCTTGATCTGCACTAGCTGGAGCTCCCCCTTGCAGGGGCGTTTAGTCCCATTATCTTGCTGACGTGGTTGGCAACGGCCTACTTGATTGTGGCCACTTCCAGGCGTGGTATGTGGTTGGGATGGAGCGTCACCGGTACGGCAGAAGCCCATTGAGGCCTGGTTGTTAGCCTCCATAATGGCTTTGTAGCAGTCATCAATGGAGGTACAGCAACCTACGGAGACCCACTTGCAGATATGGGGATTTAACCCATTGACAATGAGAGTAAGTAGCATTGCATTTCTGTCAGTCACAGCTTCAGGGGCGGTAGCAAGAGCTTGTTGCCAGGCAGCAAGGTACTCAGGAACGGAACCAGCTTGCTTGATTGCTAGAAAAGGAGTTCTCACGACAATGGGGGAGAAGGTTTCACTGTAACGGGACTTGGCAGCGTCTTGGAATTCTGCCCAGGTAACGTCAAGTTCCTGGCTGACCCAGTTGGTGAACCACACAGCAGCAAGCCCCATGAGGCAACCAGACGTAGTGGCAACCCACATGGGCTCAGGAACCTGGCAGATGCAAAGGCGGGTTTCATTATATTGGAGCCAACTGACAATGTTGGTCCCCTCTACACCACTAGCAAAGAATTTTAGCTAAAGGTTGAGCATGCGCTGAGAGAGGTCTGACTGGGGCAGGGTGACACTGGTGTCACACTGTCCGAGGCGGAGCCAATTTTACACGCTGGTGAGAACTAACTGGTCTTGATAGATGATGTACCCGTCAGGGATGTCCCCCTTGGGGATTGGCAGGAAGGTCTCTTGTTGGGGAGTAGCCATACAGCCCGTACTCTGTCCTTTCTTGGGGGGATTTTGTTTTAGGTAGGTCAATAACCTACCGCTACTATCACTGTTGCAACTGAACCAATGAGGATTCAGTATTTGGAATTAGGGAAGACAACAGTCCACTAGAAAGGACATAATAATAATAATAAGGTATTGTTTATTGTAGAATATTGTGATTAATATACTATATGGGGATAGCCACAAGGCTACAAGGGGATGGCATAGTGGGAAGTTCCATGAAAGGTTTGGAACCAAGGAATAACTTGTGTGGGAATCAGCAAGTCAAATTGGTAGCGCTCATAATTAGGATGAAGTACCCGCCATTTGATATTGCTATCAGATTAATCCATAACATTAGATACGTCAAGGGGCGGCTCATTGAGTGCCCCCTGTGTATTGTAAGATACGTTAGCAGGCAAGTCTGGAAACTTGGTTGCAACAATATATGTTGGTAACTGGGTTATACAATTCAGTTTTAACACTAAGTTGTACAGTTGCTTATCTAGTACAAATCATTTGTCTTTTCATAGCATCTATAATCACTCACTCTTGGGAAATACTATTCCCTGAGAAATTCCCAACTAATGAATAGTTGATGGCACTCTTATCAGCTGTTCATATTATATGGGGATCAAACATTTCAAACCCTAACTGGAACACTACCTGAACAGGCCCTATGACTACCATGATCTACATGAACATTATGTGGCTTTCCATGATGCCTTATAATCCTCTATTGTCAGGGAACCAACCCTGAATGGCCGGCTCGCTAGCGTCTGGGAACTGGCAGGTTGAAGACTGGGTGGGCAGGGCCTACCAAAGGATTGGTGCTAACTTAATGAGGTAGGACATTGACTTGCCCAACCACGACCACGGACCGGCGGCAGGAACAATAGTATCTATTACTCCAGTGAGAGTTATATATACAGTTCCAAAAAGCTTGTTGGTATGGTCCAGTGGGAGTTTGGCAGCGGAGGCAGGCATTGGCTTGGGGGTGAGGGGTGGCTCCATGTCTATTTGGTAGGCAGGGAGGAAGTTGTATTTATCTCTGAACAGGCCGGGTTTGGTAATGTACCAAGGGCCTTCTCGGTTGTATCTGGTTCTCTCAGTGATTCCAGCCAAGGGATCCCGGGCTAGTATGTTGTTGGTATAGTCTTTGTACTCAGGCTTTAGGGGATACCCTGTGAAGTGAACGGGACCAAAGGGGGCACCTGGCAGGCGGTACGTAGCTGGTGGGTTGGCGGGTGGACCAGATGATCTTCGAGTGAACTGGCAGATTACAAGGATAAAATACGGCAAGAATTGGGGAAACCAATATCTCATAACCTTTATTTAAAAATGACAATGGGGTTTTGGTCTTGGCCTGGCAGGTATTTATCCCTCACTGCCAGGCTTCACTTCTTGGTCGGGTTTTCTGGACTCAGGCAGGTTGGCATCGGTTGTCTCAGATAGTAGTGTGGCGCTTGGCACTGGCAGTCTGCCACTGGCTGCTTCGGGGTGAGAAGACTTCAAATCCTTCTGTTTATTGATTTGAATGTTGGGTGCCTCTTTGGGTTCAGTGCCTTCCTTGGGACTTTGGGAGAGTTTGGAATAATTCCCAGGGGAGATTTGTCTATTTCACCGGGCAAACTGCCGGTGTCAGGCGTTGGCACCTCGGGGGAATTCTCGGCATCTTGCACTGGTGGTTTGCTTGCAGAATCCTGCAGGACAGCTAAGGGTTTGGGTCCTGGCGGACTGGTAGCAACTATGAGCCTGGCAGTCTGTGAAGGGTTTTGTCCAGGGTTTGACTCTGGTTCTGTATTTTGAGATTTAAGAGCATCCAAATTGTCATTCCTGACATCTATATCCATATCAAATAAGTATCATTATATTCTCAACTTTCCTTTTTATCTTGTTTCACATACTTCCCAGATGTATATACTTGACAGTCTGATTAAAAAAATTGATGGCAAAATCTTTGAGGCTTCTGAGTTAGATATATATTTTAAAATAAGTAAAAATATTTTTATTGGAAACCACATTGGTGACAAACACTTGTAAGCAATCAACTGTTTTAATAGAGATGGGCTAGTTAGCAGAAGGGCAGTAAGCATGAAGATCAATTGTAAAGTTATTGTTATTTAGCAAGCTCCCAGAGAAGAGAGTGAAATATAAAGATGCTTATCTTAAATCAATCACTTATTTTTGGGTACCCTCTTGAAAGCTCTTGATACGAACTACTCATGCCTTTATTTATAAAAATAAACATTGAAATAAGATCAAACCAAGCTTTTAGTAGAAACTGTTAGGGCCTGATAGTGTGATCAGTGAACTGTTTGCACCCAAGCTAATGGTCTATATATTTTAGACACATGCAAAAAATTATTATATTTTATGTAAGCATCACTTATGTTAGCAATTTTCTTGAAGAAAAATCTGTACAAACTGTGTTATAAAAATCATGGCAATCAACTAAAATATGAGAGCTGGGGGCTATGTATGTTCATTGGGCCAATTAAACTCTGAAGAATTTAACTGCCATGTAGGATGTACTTTGGTTGGGCCACATGCTTTTGCCTCCCTGAATTTCAATTAAAAACCACCATGGCAAGTGGTTTATGACATCATCATTAATAGCAGAGAAACTGAGTGTCTGCAGTTTTGTACTATCATTTCTTTGCATATAAATCCTTATAGATATATAATATCTGCGTTTATTTATTTCATCCTTTAATGGATCTTAAGATGAAGATCCCCGATGATAATACATCAAAAAGCGATAAATTGTTTCAAAATTTAAATTTGCCTGCATCATCTTCAAGGTCAGAAAATGATAGCTTCAATTCTGTAAACCCAGTCCAGAATATTTCCAATCAAGAAAATATTCCAACTTCCATCATGAGTGGTATAGGAAACAATCTTACTTCAACCAATATTGGGATCCCTCTTCCTTTGCTACAAACTACTGGAATTGATAAAGGAAGCCTAGCAAATAGTTTGCCAGCCTCGTCGCTTTCTTCCATGGTCAATAATTAAGCTCATTGTTGACTGTACCCAACAAAAACAAAGCTATCCCTGGAAAGTCTCGAAACATAACAGCTGCCGACCCTGTGAAAATGATAACAAAAAGAAGGCTTCAAGAACTAGTCACGAAAATAGATCCTTCGGAAAGGCTGGATCCTGAAGCTGAAGAAGTGAGATATTATATTTAACTAAACTAACTTCTGAAAGATTCTCCTCGAGATAGCTGATGAGTTTATTGAAAGTGTTACCCAATCTGCTTGTCGACTTGCTAAACATCGCAAATCACAGACTCTAGATGTGAAAGATGTACAGCTTCATTTAGGTGAAGTATAGCCAAGCAACACTTATCTTACTTCTTATATAGAACGAAATTGGAATATCAGAATTCCTGGCTATGCAAACGATGACATCAGAACTATTCGGAGAGTCACTGTTCCTAATTCTCATATTAACAAGATTGCTGCAGTAAATACTGCAAAAGCCTCAAATAGTACTTCTAGCCAGAATGATGCTGCTCAACCTAGCCAAGATGAGCCTGCTGGCGAAAAAAACTGACATGATATGTAGGTATAAATAACTGCTCTTCAGAGTTAGCTTGTGGCAATCTGATAACCTCTTTGCTTGGATATATTCTAACTTTTTTGTTCATCAGATTTTTCCTGGCTAAATATTGAATTACTTTATGCTTTTATCTTGTTAGCTCTCGGAAAAAATATTTTACTGTGCACAGGCTTTTGAAGTTCTTCAATATCTCTTGACTTAAACTATCTTGCTTAGCTTTTCCACCAACTTTTTTGCCTCTTCAGAAACGTTACACTATTAGCCTTATATATTTCTTAGAATCCAAACGGTAACTGTCAGTTAAAAATACTTCTTTTTTGACTGAAATTTGATTTTTTATGCTTTTCGATTGAGATATATCGCGTAGTGGTTCTGGGAGCTTTGAAGATGACTTGCGTTGACTTCTTAAGTTAGTTGAAACCATAAGATAAATCAAGGCTTCTTTTTTATATCACATTTTACTTTTTTGCCATCAGCCTTTCAAAACCAAGCTTTTGCTGATTTGAAATATTTATTGATTCTTTGTCCTTGTGGATTAAAAGCTCAATTTAATGATGAAGTAAAATTAGCGTTTAGTCTAATCCAAGGCAGAACAATCTAAAGTCTCAAATCTTTTCCATAAAATTTAACTCTGTTTACTCTTAGAAATCATTTCCCTTTTTCAAAGGTGACATGTCGGACTAAAGCAGTTTTTTCTCTTAATGTTGACTATGCCTGATTTAGAAGTTAAAGAAAACTAAAAGTTGATTAAAATTTGTTGAAATTATTCAAACCAGCTGTGAAGCAGAAATGTTGATTCCGTTAAAATATCCTGCTTCACTTGTAAGCTAGATTGCTTTTTTAGTTTAAGAGTTTCCTTAGATTATACAGCTCTAAATAAAGACCAAAGCCAATAACTGTTTGCTAATTGCTGACTTTCCTAATAATAAGATCGCTACTTTAATTAATAAATTTTCTGAAACCCACTTACAATGTAAGGCTATCATTGTAATGATTGTAAAGTATTAAATTCTTTTAGATCATATAAAAAGGTAACTGAGTCTTCTAATACAAAGGTTGTATTTCTGCAACATGCATCTAAGTTTAATTTTGTTGATTGAAGCTAACTACCATTGATTAAGTTTATAAATAAATCCGATTTTAAATCAGCTAGTATGAAAACCTCCTTGAAGCATAATTTACATGGCTTTGACATCTTTATCCCACTGCAAGATTTAAGCCTACTCAGATAAATTCTGTTTTCGGGCTAATTGTAGTTAATTAAACTCAACTGAGTATGTTTATCACTAATATAGTTGTTTTGTACAATTTTACTTCAGCAATTAGTAGCTTAAACAGTGAAGGAGTAAGAAAAGCTATTCAGTTACCAATTTTACTATTATAGGGAAGTAACTAATCATGTTTCATGATCTCGCAGGTTAATAAAGATAAGTAGTTCTTCCAGGAATGTAAACTGTGGAGTTGGTTTGATTATGCCATAATCCATATGTGGATTCAGGTTACATATTAGCAAGTGATTTAGGATTTGACGCTAGATGCAAATCGGTATGACTTGGAGGAATAATCTGTGACAGGATCTAATCTATCCTTACTGATTTAGATTTATGACTTTTTGGTATAGCTTAAATTGTAAAACTCTACTTGAATCAAGTAGATTCTATCTAGACATCAATTATTTAAAGTTATGCAGTATTCAATTTACAAGTTGCAATGGTTTCTGATAAATTAGGGGTTTGGCCAAATCTCAACAACATTATAAGATTGAAAATCCACCACTGCTTGTGCAGTTTCCTGGGCCCTGGGGCTGTTCTTGCTTCAAACCATGCATTGTGCCAGGCATCATTACTCCTGGCCAACAGGAGATATACGTTCTCTTGGCCAACCTCACAAAGAAAACACTTTCTATCAAGAAAGACCAAGTGGTGGGTTTCTTACACTTCTACCCTGCAGAAGAACTATCCGAGGTTAAGGGATTTGGTACATTTGACGAAATGGGTATACCAGACAAACCTGGAGCAGCAGTCTATCTGACTACCCCCTTAGCTGACCTTTCCTCCCTTGGTCCTGAGGAGCAAGCTCAAGCAACTTTGCTGTTTGAAAAGTACCGCTCAATCTTCACGGAAAACAATCATGATCTGGGTTGTGCTGAAGGAGTAACCCATCACATTGATACAGGAACCACTCCTCTAATTGGCATGTGCCCCATACAACAATTGAAAGCAAACAAAGAAGTTGTCTCAGAAGAAGTCAGCAAACTGCTGAAACAAGGCATGTTGGTTCCATCCAAAAGCCCCTGGGCATCTCCTATCCTGATTGTCAAGAAGAAAGATGGCTCTAACCAAGTTGTCATTGACTATCAATGCCTCAACAAGGTCACCAAAAAGGACTTGTACCCCTTACCTTGCATAGACAACGCATTGGATCGCCTTGGGGATGCCAAGTACTTCTCTGCCATAGACCTCACATTAGGCTATTGGCAGATAAAATGTCCCCCTGAAGAACAAGAAAAATGTGCCATCATAACCTCACAGGGATTATTTCAACCGACAAGGATGCCACAAGGGCTGTGCAATGCCCCTGTAACCTTCCAGCAAGCAATGGACACCATCCTTGGTGACCTTAAACTCTCCTGTGTCCTAGTGTACTTGGACAACATCAATGTCTTCTCTAGGACTTTCACCAAGCATCTAGCTCACCTGAAAGAGGTCTTCAAGAGGTTAGCAGCCGCCAATCTTAAGATAAAGCCGCAAAAATGTCAGTTCTTTAAGGACCAGCTGGAATACCTGGGCTTTTTCATAGATAGTCAGGGCCTGTGTCCTCAGCCCGCAAAAACCAAAGCCATATCTAAGATGAAGCAACCTAAGTCAAAACGCGACATGCAGGTCTTCTTGGGAATGGTTGGTTACTATTGACGTTTTATTCCCCGCTTTGCAGCCATTGGAGAACCGCTCTTCTATTTTCTGAAATTGGGAGTTGATTTTGTATGGAGTAAGCAATGTCAAGGAGCCTTCAACAAACTACGCCTGGACTTGTCAAGCAACCCTGTTCTGATGTGCCTAGACTTCACCAGACCCTGTGTGATCCATAACAACACCTCACTTATAGCAGTTGGGGCTCTACTATCCCAACTCAACAACAAGGGACTCAAACACCCTGTAGCATACGCTAGTAGAAAGCTAAACATTCATGAACGCAACTATATGGTGACAGAGTGTGAATGCCTAGCAGTCATCTATGCATGCAAGCAATTTTGGGTCTACATCCATGGCGTACGGTTCACAGTGGTCACAGACCACACATCCCTAGCTTGGCTCCAGAGCCTCAAGGAGCCAGAAGGCCAACTTGCCCGGTGGGTGCTGAAAATACAGGCCTTGGACTACAAAATCCTCCATTGCCCTGGTAGCAAGCACCAGAATGCAGACTGCCTATCCTGCTTACCCACTGTGGCCTTAGTGAGCCATTAGCAGATCAGCTGTATCACAAAATAATGACTGGGAAGTTTAAAAATGAGCCCAAGAAAGGACAGCATATCCTAAAAGATCTTCAAAAGGATAAAGTACTACGCAATGGTGTGCTATACAAGCTGGTAGATAGCAAGGAACACATATTCCCTCCTCCCTCTGAAAGGACTAGCATTGTTACAGCCGCTCATAAGGCAACAGGTCATAGTGCCTTTTGGAAAACCAAGGAGATCCTGTCTTGCACCTACTTCTGGGAAGCAATGAATTACGACATCCAGGAGACAATCAAATGCTGCATCAAGTGCCAAGAGAATAAGCCACTATGAAAAAGCACAACTTACCAAATGGTGCAACCCCATTTTGCCTGGCACACCGTATCAATGAATGTAGTGGGACCACTCCCACATAGCGGCCCTGGCTTTTGATATGTGATAGTGGCTATAGATCACCTCACTGAATGGGCGGAAGCCTGGCCTCTAAGGAAGGTAGATGCCCCTTCTAGTGCACAATTTGTATTGGACACCATCATACTTTGCCACGGCTGCCCACAGTTCCTACTCTCAGATAATGGGACTAACTTTACAGCCTCAGTAATATCAAGAGTTAATGACCTTATGGGAGTTTGTGGGGTGCTCTCCACTTCATACCACCCTGAAACCAACGGGATGGTGGAACGCGCCAATGGTACCCTAACCCAGATCCTTGGGAAATTAGCTTCTTTGCGTACAACATATTGCTTCACTCTACCACAGGAACGTCTCCATTTCAACTGATGTATGGCCACCATCCTGCCATCCCATCCATTCTATGCTTAGCCACAGGTGACCCTGGAAAACTTTCCTATAATCAGTACCTAGGACTTCTGGCTGACACCCTCATCAAATTGCAGGCATCCGCTTTTAGCAACACAGCTATCAAAACCCAAGCCAGATTTAAGAGGGACTCTGCTAATAGAGCCCTGTTGCCTTCTTTTGAGATAGGGGATGGGGTAGCATTCTGAAACACTTGGGGGCGGGTAGATCCCACAAACTAGACAAGATATGGGTAGGCCCCTTTGAGATCATATAAAAAACCTCACCTGATGCCTACCCCATCAAGGATAGTGAACGCATATTCAACCACATACATGCAAAGTTTCTATGTTCATTCTGCACCCCAAAGGAAGGGCCTAATTAAACACTATCTGAACTTTTCATAAAAAGAAAATAACATAAGTAATATATGCACATCATATAATTCATAAAAAGAAAAATATAAAAAAGATATAAAAAATATAAAAAGATATAGAAAGTGCATTATATTGAAAGAGGACTTAGTCCTACAAAACTTTATTACTGAGTGCTCTCCTCAGGCTCCTCAGGGACATGGTGGGTGGTAGCCTCCACATAGTTGCCAAAAGCGTGGGTGGCCACCATCTGATAGAGGACAACAATTTGTCAAAGCCACATATGTTGCGCCTTGGGGGAGAGTTGTTCCCAGTGCATAATGGGTGCAGTCAAGGCCAGCTCCCCATCTGCCAGGCAACCCAGACCACAATCAATGGAGAAGCACGCCCCCAACACCAGGCACTCCTCAATAAACCCCTCTGAAGGATAGTCAACCGGAAGACCCCGTTGACAGCGCAACACTTCACATTAGTAGAATTCCAGGATGGCCTGCATCTGGCCCAATGTCAGGATTGAAAATTCTCCTCCTCTGGAACCCCAGGCCCAAGAGCGGGAATTGAACCCAGAACCTGGATCCCCCGGTCTGCCAGGCCTATGGACTGCGGGACTGCCTGCCTGTATTTTTCTGAAGTTGAGCCCCCGCAAGCTGATGCTGAAGATGATGGCCCATCCAGTGAAACAAATCAAGCCAATGAAATTATTGCACCAAGTGGAGTGCCAATCACGACACCTAATGGAGGCGCCAAAGCAACAACTATTAGCTTCATGAGTTTGAAGTCTACACCAGCAACCAATCAAGAGCCAACCCAAGGAAGAGGCACTGGCCTGCAACCTGGCCCCATGACCACAACGCTAGAGCAAGATAATCAGGTAGCTAAATTGGGAGTCTTGACCAATGAAAGAACTCCCGGGCCAAGTACCATTTTTCTGCCTTTAGACCCAAGTACCCAATTTCCCCAGCCCTGCCTTTCCCAATGCCCTGATGATCCCCCCCATGGAAAATTTTAAGTTTAGAGGTGGTATGCTATATAGACCCAAGGACCCCGCGCTCCAAACTAATTGCCATTTTTGAATAAAGGTTATGTTACTTTGGCTTATACAGCTATTGCCGTATTTTGTATTTGCCATCTATCAATTCAGTTCAAGATCTCCCAGCCCTCCTGCCTTACTGCCCACAGTTTTCTGTCCACCTGGTGTACCCTTTGGGCCCGTCCACTTCACTGAGTATCCCTTGAAGCCCAAATACAAGGACTATACGCCAGAGAAAATCCTCAAACTTGAACTGTTAGCCCGCACCCAATCCGCTATTAGATACAACCACCAAGGCCTGTTGATATTCTCTACACCCAAACTATTTAGAGAAAAATTCAAGTATCTCCTGGCTTATAATATCCAAATGGAACTGCCTGTGACACCCAAACCAATGCCAGCTTCTTCACCTGATCTTCTAACCAACCATACCAGCAAGCTTTTTGGTATAGTGTACATCACCCTCACAGAGGTGGTGGACACCATTATACCAGCCGCCGGCCCGTGGTCCTGGGTGGGGAAGTCTGCTTCCTACCTTCTAAAGTTAGCTCCTCTCTTGTGGTGGGCCCTGCCTGCAAAAACCCCAGCCCAAGTTACGCCCAAAAACGGTGGGCCAGCCGCCCGAGACTAGATCCCTGACACCCAAGGAACCGTGAGAAAGCAAAGGCTTGAGGACCAGGAAAAGGTTACCCAGCAAAGCCATGTGGGGGAGATACTGGGAAGGGTCTCCAGTCTCTAATCTCTCCAGGGTAATATTGATGACATTTGCCAGCTGGTTGTCAGCACGTTGAAGTCCCCACTGGCAAGTAGAGTTGGGGCTGGTCCCCCAAGTAAGGGACCAGACTTGCACTACTGCACAGTTGAAGTCAATTAAATGTGCATATTTGGCATACAAAGCCACATTAGAGCGGGTCAACTATACCAAGACCCCCTCCAGAGGCCAGGACATCTCACAAAGGGCCTCAGAGCAAACAACAGGAGGGTCATATTGCTCCACATGATAAAGATGGGAGTGAACATCCACCCCTTGCTCACAAGACAGGAGGACAAAGAGGAACTTGCTCAGGAACTCATATCCCTGGAAGAGGCTGTTGACCTCAAAGTCCACGTGATTGGGGTCATACAAAAGGATAACACTACCCAACAGAGTAGGGTCAGGAGCATATGGTATGGCAGGTGGCAGAGGAACCATGGCCCTGGCCTGCCAGACAGCTGGGTCTACTGAGGTAGCCTGATTGGCACCCCCAGTCACCAGAGGAGGATTATTCTCATATTCAACCTTCTGCTCCAAAATAGGGCTGTGAGAACGCTGGAAGGGGTTGGTCACCACAGTGGTGGACAAGGACAACTCTTAACAAGTATTGCTCTTGTGAGCATGTAGTGAATACCAACCGTAAAACTAGAGGTGGTGTGCCTCCTTACTCTGGCAATTGAACTCCTGACGACGCTTCTTTGACATGGTCACCAGGAACTCCTGGTAATCCTCCTTGGTGATAAGACAGGAAGATGTTGTTGAGAAAGCCATGTGCCTAATTCTCTTCTTACCCTCCCCATTTATGGTCAAGAGGGGGGAAATGTCAGGAATATTCCTGACATAAATCAGATTTTTACTGAGGAAAAATTCTGGAAACAAGTAAAGAAAGTGCCAAGAAAAGGAGCAAATTTTGACAAAGAATTTCCCCCATTATTGGGGGAAAAGAAATTTTAATTTTTGGGAAAACCCAATTTTAGTGAAAACCAAACTGTTTTATCATCCAGGCAGGTGCCCACCGCCGCCATGCAGACGCCTGCCTCCCTCTGCCAGCCTCCCCGCACCCAGCCCGCTGCCAGCCTCCCACCCGCTTGCTTGCCCCCCGCCTGCCACCCAGCCACCAACCCGGGCCCTGCCGGCCACCTGCTTGCCCACCCCTCCCCCAGCGGACCTGCCGCTCACCCCCAGGCCACCTGCCTGCTCCCCAGGCCCCAGCCAACTGCCAGTTGCCCACCCAGGCCCCAGGGCTCACTCCCCAGCCAACCAAAACCCGCCATAACACCCAGCCAATCAGAAAAGTCCCTTGCACCATGGGGAAATTTTAGGAATAATTCTTGGGTCAAGGAAGAAGGACAAATTCATATTTCAGAAACCAATCCCAATTCTGAAACTGTAGAAGAAAAGCCAAAATTAGTTTCAAAAGATAAAAATAATATAACCTACATCCAATGGAATCTGGTGGATTGCAACAATCATCTAGGCCTAGACTCCAGCCAAACTGACATCCCCAAGCCAAAAATAGAAGTGGTTAAAACCAAGAGTTGTCATCACCACCTGACCACCCATCCAGAGGAAATTATTGGCCCCAAGCAGAACTGTCTAAAACCCCAACAGATTGCCCAGGAACAAGGGTTTGACCCTCCTTTCAAACACCAATTCCCAATTCCCATGACCAAACTTTTGGGGTCTCCAGTCCCCTGTTTTTACTCACATTTGCAAACTTTTGCAAGTAGGGGTACACTATAAATAAAGGATCTCCTCTCAGTAATAGCTTGTGATATTAATGAGACTAATACTCTCAATATAAGTGAAATTTTAACTTCAACAAAAGTTAGCTTACAGATCAAGCCCTTGCCAACCCTCCAATCCAAGGAAGATGCATCACCTCATCTTCACAGCTGTACTCACAGCTTGCCTTGGGATTGGAGGCTACCAACAAGGTTCAGAGTTCTTTGGACCCTCCACAGAAGGACTAGGTTATGATCCATACCACAACCCAGGCCAACTGAACTCTTCAAACACTGGACCCTGGCAGCCCCTGGTTTCCCCCATTTGACACTCTCCATAGCCATGTATACGTCTGCTTACTACATCCTCACCTACTTTGCCAGGAGTTTTGGATGCTTCAACATACACACTAAGGTCTTCCATTGGCTGATGACAATGTATCCCATAATCACTGCCCTGACAGGTTTCCAGTTCACCAATTTGCTACCATACATACTCCAAGTGGTGCCCACCATTTCAGGGTATTACAGGAAATGTGAGATTAGGCTGATTGACCACAAATAATCAGGCTAATCATTGCACACAGATCTTTATCAGTTATACGCTGTATTGTCACTAGGTCAATATTCTATTAAGTGTAGTAATTATACGCCATATAATCACCAATATATTATAATTGATATGGCAGTTATATGCTGTTTAATTTTCAGTTTATTATGATAGATGCAAAAATTATACGCTGTATTATCACTTGATTATCATTCTAATGTGTACTGATTATACACTGTATAATACCTAGTTTATTATAATTGGTATTAGCATTATACGCCGTATAAACGTTAGCCAATATAGTGTTTATAATTGATTACACAGCTTGTAATCTTGAAATCATCAATTCTATATTGCTCATCTTATCTTACTGGACGTTGTATCAACTCAGTCCACCCAACCTGATGGGTGTATATGAGTATATCAAACAAGTGATGTGCACATGGCTAAGAAATACCAAGTTTGGATCAGAATTACAGGGCGGATAATCCATAAGTCAATATTGAATTGAGCCTGCTATTACTGTAAATTCAGAACCTGAACATAAAAATGCGGGGTTGTCAAATCCTTGGTCCAAATTTTGAATCACTTTTGCGGGCAACTCAGCTGAGTGAAAAATAAAATATTTAATAAAATCAACTATTTAGATTTTTTTGGTTTATTTAAATTGGCAAATTTCAAATCTCTTGAGTAGATAACTCAACTAACAAAAGACAAAACTCAGCAAACAAATGCGGGATAAATGAATCAGAAATGTGGGATTCTAATGTACAATTTGAGATTTCCTGTATTTCAATCAAATCATGGACATCATGTAAAAATTAATGAATCTGAAATTGCGGGATTGTCAAATCCAAGAACCAAATTTCAAATCATTATTGCAAGGAATTTGAAATAAATATAATTTATTGGTGTCTCAAAAAGGATGCTAAAGGATATAGAGTGAATTTGTGCTGATATTTTTAGGAATCATAGGCATTCTCAAAAATCACCCTATTCTATTTTAGGACGGCTAAAATTTAGATGCTTGATTACAGTAGATTTCAGAAGACGCTAATAATAAAGTAGAATTATTAGCATCTTCTGAAATCTACTGTAATCAAGTATCCTTAGTAGCAATACATGAATACATAGTTAGTAAACTAATGGTTTATCTTTTCCCCCTCTCCTTCTTCCTTGAAAATAAGTTTTTTGGCCCCTGGCGTAGCCGAGGGCCAAAAACTTTTAAAGAATTTCTGCGTCATCAGGAGAGTAGCTCATAAATCATTATATGGTTTTATGGTTGCTATATTAGTGATTTAAAGTGCAGAATATTGCATCATTTCCAGTTTAGATAATTTTTCATTTCACTTAATTTCATGTCTAAACATGGGTGTTTAGATTGGATTTTTCATTTGATTTTATCCAGAGTGGAGCTTCTTGATTTGGGTTGATTTGTCCTAGTTACTTACTGTACATTCAATTTGGATTCCAGTTCCCGCAATTATTATTTGAGTTTACTAGTGGCATTCAAAATTGATTTGAAATTTGGTTCTTGGATTTGACAATCCCGCAATTCCATTAAAACATAGTAAACTTAATGGAAATGGTTGATGGATTTGAACGCTTCAAATCTGATTCCAGTTAATTCATTTTGTCCATTGGAAATATGCAGTTCAACCTGAACTTTGCAAAGTGTCTATGAGTTCCCACATTTTTAAAAATTCAAATATATACTCAAAAAATCAATTTAATTACAAAAAGGCTATCCCGCAAAAGTGATTTGAAATTTGGACCAAGGATTTGACAATCTTGCATTTTTACGTTCAGGTTCTGAATTTACAGTATACGGTGTATAATCCCCAATTCAACCCGTTGCATTAATAAGCAGAAGGCTTGCCAGCCAGAAAAGAATCACTGATTAAGCCCTATAAATGGAATACCAGAATTCTACCTTCCAATGTTGGAGGACAGATTAGGGACCATTTATAAGCGTCACCTAAATACAGTGTAGTTTCCCAGCGCAATAATAGGTGTGCAAGATACAGTCAATCAATAAATGACAGTAGGCTAGCTCAAGAAGAGTGTAGGCTGTAGCTGGAGTGCCATGTACACCTGCTAAGGCCAGTAGTAGCACACGTGCCAAGGACAGCCAATCAGGATAGGTGCAGCCAGTAAGGATGGACCTATTGCAAAGGTAGCCACTGAGAACTGTCTGAAAGGACAAGAAGAAGGGTTGTTGCAGTATATATTGATACAGACACCTGAAAGGATGACAACAAGTTCTTAGTTACACCTGGATAGATTGCAGCTGCTGGCTAGATTGTACTCCAGCTTCAATAAACGTAATTATCTTTAAAGTTCTATTCTAATGTAGTCTGTAGTGCTCTTGCATAGGATTAGATGTAGTAAATTGGCAAGGCTAACATCTATCTGTAGCTTTGAACATACCAGAAATAACCCAAGTTGCTCAACAGGCACTAAGTAGGCAGGCAGATAGTTGTGTTTGTCCTGGAATAGTAATGGCTGCCTAATATATCAGGTGTCTTCACATTCAATGAGTTCAGGCTCTCAGGTTCTGGCTTTGGGGTTGGCTATTGGAATTTCTTCTAAAGCAAACTCTGAATAGTCAGTATTGGTAGAATACTCTATGAAATGTACCAGGCTGTAAGGTGCTCCTGATGGATGGTATAACTTGGGTGGCTTGTCTGTGGTTTCTTAGGGTTGGTGGGTGTGGGGGTCAAGGCTGCAGAGGTTAGTCTGCAAATGAAATAGAAATAAAATCAAATATGGGATGACTTGGTTGAACCAAAGGTTCATGTCACTTTATTGCAAGAATGGCAATGGGCAACTTTCAGGCAGCCCCGGAGTATAAGTGTACCCATCTACCATAGAAAAACTTTTGCAGAATCCTTTGGGTCGGGTGGTAGCATTTATCAGGGTTTGGAAATCTTCTGTGGCATCAGAAATTGTCGGTTTGTCATTGGCTAGGCTTGGGCAGATAATCTTGGTTTCCCTCTTTGAGGCAGAGGATTTGTCATCATCTGGCGGGCTGTAAAGTCACTTCCCCCTTTAGCCTTGGATAGGACAATCTTTCCGCGCCGCACAAAAAATCTGCTCAGAAGCCAGCCAAGCCCCTTAATTCACTTGAAGATTTGGCCCACACAATTGATGAGAGATTTGTGCTGAAATACCCTTCTCAAGAAGTAATTAATGACGCTTTGGACTCTGTCCCCACTTGGGAGGAATCCCTAATTAATTTGGATTACCTTCTGGCTTGGGCTCAACCACATTTAAAATTAATTAAGTCCAAACACCCAGGTTGTGCTACTGCTAAACCATCAAATTCCAATCCAACTGGATTGAATGCTGACTTAAATCATTCCAGTATGGCCAGCCAATCAGAGTTGAAGCCGGAAATTATTGTAAAACTCTCCAACTCACTGGACAAGCCCTCACAAAATTTCTCTTCTGGCCAATCAGACCCATCTCCTGGGTCAGGTGACCTTTCAAATTGGAAATCTGCCCCTTAAAGCAAGACAGGGGACTTTTGGTCCCCTGCTTGCTCATTCTTTTCAAATAAAGTTCAAGGTTCTCCTTTATTTAAATTTTGGTTCTTTGGGTCATCTATCTGGCCCTGCAGTTCTTTAAGATTTTTAGTAAAGGCTTTTACTTATCTTACCTCCCCTTTGCCTCCCGGGTCCTTCTGTTGTCTCCCAAGGTGTTTATTTACATCATCAACGCCAGACCCAAAGCTTTTCAATTTTTGCTTTGGAAATTACGACTCAATTTTAAAAATTAGTGTATTATTTAATATATTTACCTATTTTAAGTTTGCTTTTGTGCTTGTTTTGCTTCCGCTTGCGCCTGGGCTTTATATATACTTTATAAAGCTCTCATATACACTCTCAAAACCTTTTGGTCCACAGTTGCTGTTCCCTATTCTGCTATGGAGTTTAAGAGTCCTTCTGTTTGCTCCTGACCCTTCTGTTCATAATTTAAAGGTTAAAACAACAGAATCACCCAAATTTTCTGGGCTTCACTCCCAAACCCCCAATTATGCTAGTCCCTCTAGTCAAATTTGTGGTCTTTACCTTGGCACCAGCACTGGTGATGATTTGGTCTAACTCCCCAGATCTTTGGGGGCATATTGCTGATCCTTTCCTCTGTGTTGGTTCCAACCCTGATCAGCTCTTGAATGTGTTCAAAGATATCCCCGCACGCGCCCAGGGTATCTTTACCACTAGTGAGAATTTGATGAGGAGCCTGACCTGTGACAATCTTGTCCTCTCCACTGCCAAAATGGTCCCTGCACCATCCCTCAGTCTGGATCACCCTGTGCCCCTTCCCACTGAGGAGCCGCCTGCCTGGCTTCAGAGGAAAGCTTGGGTGCCCCAGAGCTCACTTCTAAGTGTGCTTCCTGGTTGGTTAGTGGAATGATCTTGATGGGCTTGGACTCCTACTTTCCCCGGGTGTCTGCTGCGTCCTCCCTATGGACACCCCTTCAAGCGGCCATGCCAGTCCTATACTGGATGGCGTCCTGGTGGATCTTTCTCCTGGGATGGGAGCCAAATTTAGTTAGTTTAGCCCCCCTCTCTCACACGGGCCTTGTTTTTGGGGTAATTCATGCAACACTCTATTGGCAGGGGGCTGGCTGATCACAGGAATACTGCTCAAGTTGGTGCTTCTATTGGCTGGGCTAGAGGGGTCTATAAACAGACATGATCCACATTAGTTTGTACCTCTTTGGTTGGGTTCAGAGGTTTCTCCAAAGTCAAATCAGCCTCTGGTTTGAGCCCAAAAAAATGTGGGCTGGCGGCCACCAGGGAGTCGGGGTTTGAATCCCAAAAATGGGATTCTGACTTGTGAACTAAAAGCAGACAACTGTCACTTGTGACACAATCCCACATTTTGATAAACAGGTTCTAAATCTACAGTATTCTGGAATACCTTTGATCTAAATTGCCACCTCACAAATACTATTTAAGAAAGTGATCCCATTCAATTTAGATATATTGCTTCTCAGAATTTTTCTTTCCTGCAGGGCAGCTTATCACAAAGTTAATAACTGGTGCTTCACAGGATCTAAATGGTAGCTTACCCTTAAAAAGTCTAGCTTTCAAGTTTGATGCTAGCTTGCTCACAGTTGCTAGATTTGGAGTGGATCTTATCTGGCTACAGTCTGGAAATCTGAGCTGATATGTTCTGACCTTGAAACAATTCTCATTTGAGATGTCTATTTTGTCTACTTAGAGTTTGATACTTTTATTTAAACTCTATAGACATTTCATTTGCTAATAAATAAAGAAAGAGGAGATATTCTTTTCACCCTGATTTAGCATTAATACTTCTACACCTTTTCTAATTGCTGGAATATTTTTCTAATCACCAAGTATCCCAAGACCTTAAGGTAACTAGCCTGATTTATCCCTTGGGTTCAATCTGTAGCTAGCTTGAACCTTGAATCTTTTGCAAGCAAGGTTCTCCACTCTGCCCTTTGGTGTATTGGACCCAAATGACAATGCTGATAAGTATTGTTGGTTTTAAACTTATGTTTTATCATGTTTGCTTTGGTTGTAGTTGGGTTTATGAAGATTGCATTTTCATTTCAAATCTATTCCCCGATGCTTGCAGAGATTTCTGTCTATTTTTTATTCACATAAGCAGTATTTTTATTTCATCAAATGTGAAAAGATTACCCAGAGTTATTTTTAGTTAATATGTTGCTTAAGTTGTTGAAATTTTCTAAAAACAAAGTTCAGTGAGAGTTGCGAATATGTTTAAACGGAAAGACCTTTTAAACTAAATTAAAGAGATAAGGACTTGTGTCAAGCCTCATTGGAATAAAAATATAGGCATTGCTGGTATTTATTGATGTTCAAGCAAAATAATGGATTCAAGGTTACCTTAGATGTCAAAATCACTGCCGCAAAAGTCCGAAAACATAGAGTCAGCTACATGAGAAGGCTGAGCCTGTCTCCTAGCGCGAGGCTGGGGGCTAGACTGATACGCATAGCGACGTACTCTTCTGGTTGGAGTCATTATAGGTGGTGCTTGGTAAACAACGGGAGGTGCAACTTCGAGAGGTTGGGGACGAAGCAGCCAACTCAGCATGGCGCTGGCACAAAGCCAAACAAACATAAAGGCGACAAAAAAGATCTGGCGTGGTCAGAAATCACTAAACGATGCGTTACCATAGACTTATAGGACAATTCATTAAAAAAGCCATTCAGTATGGATGCAAGTGCTTTGACAGAAATCGCAGCAAGAGGAAGTGAGTCTATATCTTCTTTCCGACAAATGTCCAGCTTTTCGCAGTAGGCTTGGAGACCAGGAATATCCAACTCTGGGCCACATCCATATTGAGTATACTCTTCCTGGCATCGTGCAATTTCCCTCGCCATTCCTGATACAATCAATACAATATAATTAAAACCTCACCTAGCCTCATGTTCCCTAGTGAGTCTAGTGATATCATTCCAAACTACCCAAGCAAAGCCAGAAAGGGTCAAAATTAAAAACATGATCAGCATAAGATTCAGGATGGCGTTTAAGACTCTACGGAATCAGTATTATTTTTTACTCCATAATACCTATAGGCATAGTAAAATGTTTCTAGCCTATCATTTCGAGCATCTGCTAGCTGTCGTTGGGAGTGTAAAAGACTTTCCTTAGCAGATGGCCTCTGTGGAGCATGATCAAAATATTCCACCTCTTCTACTTCTTTAAGAACGGTGGTGAACTTGGCCTTGAGATGCTCCTAAACTTTTAGCGCAAAACAATGGGATATTCACTTCTGAATTATATCTAAGCTGTAAATCGGTAAATTCTTTGGTCTCTGATTCTAAGTTGCTATTTTTCGAAGTTTGACTTTCATAATCTTCTATGGAAAGCTCCTCCTCTTTATACGAGCGCAGCTTTATATCTTTGTCTGACAGATCCTGATCATAGCTTATCAGTGAGTTTTCTGCCGGGGCTAAACAGGAAGTACAAAAGTAAACACGGTTTCTTGAAATTCATTCAAAAGCCTTACAATCTTTGGAAGCTAACTGCTTGGAGGATTTCTTTTTGCCCATTATATAATTTGTAAGTTGTGAAAAAACTTGAAACTTGGGAGATATCTATGTTGGTCTTTTAGCATTAAAAGCTTCAAAATACTTATGAAGTTTGAAATGAGCCAAAGCCAGTCAACAAAAGCGGCGAACTTTGACAACTCAAAAAGTTTGTCAAAATCCTTTACTCAGCTTATAGAAATCAAGTCTAACTTAACTTACCCAGCGAGACCTTTTTATTGATTTCTCTTGGTTGTTTAAGAACCTAAGGAGGATAGGATCAAGTAAAGTTTTAGAGCAACTTTGACTTCCAGGAACTTAACCCATCATGTGCCTTGACAGGGGTAATTTATAACAAGCCTAATCGAGTTCCAGCCGAAATGAATTTTACAAATAAATTTTATCCCATGGGGCTGGGATCCATGTTCGGCCTAGCAGAGTTTGGCACCCTTGAAAAGTCGAATCGCTTACCGCGAAAGCGCCCAGATTGAAGCTTTTTCGATTTTCGATTCGGGTGCCTATTATTGTTGGGAGTCAAACCCAGAAATAAACCAAAGTAAAGTCTTTAATAAATTACGTTTGACATAGTAATTTACTTAATCTAGGAATCGAACAACCTGGAAATCGAATGCTGTCAAATATGCTGGAATAGCTCATTGCTAAACAAATACACAAGTTAAAATTAAAAGTTTATTTACTCAATTGAATTAAAAACATAAAATCAGATAACTAAAGATTGGATAGACAACACCATCTTGAAAATGGCGCCTTGGATTATTTTTTAGGGAACCCAAATTTTATTAAGGTTCAGAGGTGGCATCTAAAAGAGACATCACCTTGGGGAAGGGGAGTAGGGCTGTTAACAGAGTGGAGTTGCATCCAAGATGCCCTCTGTGTGCTGTCCTTCCATTGAATTACTCCATCTATTACCAGTTGGAAGATTCAACAATGCTGTACATGTGTTTTCTATTACCTTGGACTGTGTGTTTAAAATTATCTGTCCTCATCATTGTATTATCCATCAGGGTTAAAGACTTCTATTTCATAATGGCTACCAGATTAGGTTCATTGTCAAAGATAACACTAATTTGGGTGGTGTGGATGGTCCACAAAGCCAGGTGGTACACTACCACTCTTACAACTATTACATCTCTTTTTGTAAAGTTACTCCCCCTTTAGCTCTGGATAGGACAATCTTTCCCCAGTGTACCAAGAAATCTGCTAGGAATCAAGCTAAACCTCTTAACTCCCTTGAGGATTTAGCTCACACAATTGACAAGCAATTTGTCCTGTCTTATTTCTCTCAGGTGGTAACCACAAATGATCAGATTTATGTTCCCACCTGGGAAAAATCTCTGATTAATTTAGACTATTTGTTGGCTTGGGCTCGCCCACACTTAAAACAAATCAAGGGTAATCAATCAGGTCGTGCTTCTGTGAAATCAACAAATTACAATCCAACTGGATTAGATGCTGCCTTGGAACACTTCACTGATGCCAGCCAATCAGAGTTTAGGACAGAAATTATTGAAAAACCTCCCAACCCACAGGTTTTGCATTGCAAAAATTCTCTGGCAACCAATCATGTTTGACCTTTGGGTCAGGTGACCTGGGATTTCAAAAGCTCATCCCTTATAGCAAGACATAGGACTATATGCCCCCTGCCTGGTCATTCTTTCAAATTAAAGCTCTTAACTTTCCCAAATTTTAAGTTTTAACTTAGGGGTCTTTTATTAATCCTCCCTTTCATCATTGGCATAGTTAGTATTAATTTTAATATTCTTTACCTCCCCAGCCTTTCCCTGGTTTACATTGTTGCTTTTAGAACTTCTAGATTTAATATTAATGTTAACATATAAGCTTACCTATGTTGCTCTCAAAACTCTAGTTCAAAATTTAAAATTAGTGTTTTAACTCCTATAATTACTTACTTTAAGCTAAAAATCACTTCCTTCCTGCTTCAACTTTTGTTTTTGCTTTGTATACTCTCAAGCAGTATCTCCTGCTCTCATTAAAAGTGTATAGCTTTTGGGTGTCTTTCCCCAAACACTAAGCTTATCAAAAGACTCACAGCTGCAGGTTTCTTAATTGGCCTGTTTTTTTCTAGAAAAGTTAGAAAATTCCCTTTTCCTCCCCTTTCTTGAAAATGTTGGTCTCCCTGATGAAATTTGTGGCATTCACCCTGGCACCTGCTCAAGTAATGATATGGACTACTTTTCCAGATCTCTGGAGTTGTATTTCCCACTCATTTTATCATGCAGTAAGTAACCCCACCCAATTCATGTACATGTTTGAAAACATTCCTGGACGTACTCAGGATATCCTGGTCACTAGTGAGAATGTAGTGAGGAGTCTCACCTGTGATGATCTTAAGTTCTCTGCCCACAAACCAGTCCTCTCAACGCTCCCAAGTCTGGCCCCCTAGTGCCTCTCCCCTCTGAGCACCCAGTTGCTCCGGTCCAAGAAGAAGGTTTGGGCACCCAAGAGCACGCTCCCAAGCACACCACCTGGTTGCTTGGTGGTATGATCTTGATGGGTTTAGATTCCTACTTCCCCCAGCTATCTACTGTGTCCTCCTTGTGGACGCCACTTTATGCGGCCATACCAGTATTGCACTGGATGGTGTCCTGGTGGATTTCCCCCCAGGATGGGAGCCAAACTTAGTTAGTTTAGCCCCCCTCTCTCACACTTTTCAGGTCCTGCATAAATACAGTAGTTTTAGAAGCTATGGCAACAACTGAAAATACCTCAGATTTAAATAAACTGATTTCAGATTTGAACAAAATCCAAGTTGGGCGAGATCCAGGCTTCAAATAATTTAAATATTTTTGGTTAATAAATGAACTGTCAAACCATAAACAAAATTTCACTGGCTCAGTATATGAAATTATATCAAATATCAAGCGGCGTAGTTTAAACCACAAACAAAAGGAACTGACACAACAAGTGAGATGAATGGATGCTGTTCCAGACTATATTATAACACAATCAGGATTCATATGAGGCACTGACAGAAGGACTAAAAGGAAACAAAATTTGAGCAATCTAGAAGCAAGATTCCACAAACACAAAACAAAATTAAGTCACAAAAGATGTGTAGTATGAGCAGCCTAAAATAGAAAAATAACAGTTTAATAGCCAATCAACAGCTATCCAATTTAGGGGCAGAGGCATTTTATCCATTTTCATGGCTCCAGATTTGTATGAAAATGTTTTGAGAACCTTCCAAATATGGACTTGAGATTACAATAAAAATAATTCATTAAATTTTAAAATTTCTACTTTTAGTGATTTTATCCTAGGTTTTTTACAATGGTTTTCAATAACAGCAACATTTTCAACGGCGCCAGCAGCCAAGCCAGCTTCAATGGAGGCAAGGCTCAGGGCATGGAGACACCTTTTTACACCCAAGACTTTGAGGCGAGTAACAAGGAAGCTGGCCTGTACCTGATCCCCAACCCATATGGCTTTGACTTGTTCAACAGTCACCTAGTGTCTATCTCTGCCCCTGCTCCCATACCCACCCCTACACAAGCTGCCCATCAACCAACCAATCAGGATGACAACCTTGATTCAGAACAACTTCCCACCACAAGCCAACCTGCCCCCTACAGCCAATCAGGCTTCAGCTCCCCTGGCCCATTGCCCCAAATACAGAATAATTACTGCCCAAAATCTTCAGGAAATTGTGGCACTGAAGCTGCAGGGTCTGTCCTGGGATCAGATTGCTACCCAATTGCAATTCATCTGAGCCAAAATAATACAGGAATTCAATAACTTAATGAATAAGGGGAGTCTGATTAGGACAGCCAAGAAGCCCAAGAAGGCCCCCAAGTCCCAAATCACCAAGGTGTATCCAATTATGCTTGATCTCTTACAGAGGGACCCCAAGCTTCCCCTGACCCAGGTACGGAAGCAACTTGTTCACCATGGCATTTGGGTGTCTGAGCGCATGGTGCAGCTATGGATGTATGGCAAAGTGGCGTCAGTCCGTGTGTTGACCAATGTTACAGGCAATCAATGGGATGGCGCTGAGGATTTCCCATATGACCCTGCCATTGAATCCACCCTAGTCAAATGCCTGACAAGTTTATCTGATGATGTCATGTTAATCTCCTATTATAAGCTATCAATATCTTTTGATGATTTTGGTGAGCAAGGAAAAGTTGCCACCAAGAATAAAAGGAAGAAGGTCAAGAAGGGGACGTTCATTGGTGCAATTCTGGATGCTTCAGCCAAGGGTTTTGTCTACTATTGGAAAAAACCAGATTTCACCAATGGCTACAAGTACAACCACATCCTCAGTGGATTACTTGACTCCTGGGATGGCTCAAATTCCAAGCACTGGGTTTTCTTGAGCCACCAGATGGAGGGTAGCTTCACTGCCCTCAAGTCTATCCAGCAATGCAAGCACCAGGCCTCCAAGTACCCAGGTGGCCATGCAGACATCCATCTGGATGATGTTGTTTTCTTTAACATTGGAGATACACTCCGGGAGCGCCGCCCTCAGGTTTTCAACGACCTCTATCTTGGGGTCCTTGACCACAATTCTCTCTTTGGTCACCAAATGATGGCTGACCTGTTTGCGCAAATGGTTTTCCATGTGAACATGGGCAACTAATCACGCAAGGATAAGCACCTCCCACCCTGTTCCACAGCCACCTATCAACCCATCCAGCCAATGATGGACAAGGAATATAACAAGTGTTATATGGTGGCAATCACACATAATCCTCCTACCCCTACCCCCCACCACCACTACCCCCACCTTCCAGCCCCACCCATCCAATCCAAGACCCCCAGGCCAGCACCGCCTCTACACCTTCCTTCCTGTGCTATTCTACCTACTAGGCATCACTCTTCACCACCCCCAATAAACCCCCTGTCACCAAACATTTTCTATTTATATTATCTTTTACTGAATTTAAATTGTTCATTTTCTCTTTGTTTATAGTTGATTTTATTCTGTATGTTCAGTTTATTTCTATAAAATCATATATTTACTATGTTGTGTATCTAGATCCAGAACACAGTTATTTTTGGCGCTTTGCACAGCCCCTTATAAAAAAATTAATAACAATTTGGTGATCAGCTAGATTTGAATTATAAAATTATGTGTTAACTGTTTTTAGATAAAGTTGTTACTGATCCAAATTCAAAGCCTTAATGATAAACTTTAAGCCAATCAGGAGCCAAGTGATAAAGTGATTGTTGTGACATAAAGGGTCATTCAATAATTCTTTGATGCATGTGCACTAATTAATATGATTGGCTATATCTGTCATGGCCAGGTGTAGCATTGAACCAAGGAGAGTGTGAAGGAGTCCATCCATCAAGATATCTTGACACCAAGGCCCAATACAGAAAGGGCAAGGAGCAGGATAGGTACAGCATTCTGGCTGCAAGTGGGTGATAGGCTCCTAGGTGAGGTACTACAACTTCAGCTAGACTAAGGACAGTCAAAATGACCATCCCATATCTTCTGTGATCATAAGGAATGACTTCAGCAGTAGGTTGTGGGGTTGGAGGAGGGTTGAAGCTGCTGGTCCATCCAGGGCTGGGCCCTGGTTGGTAGTCCATGGCTAAGGGTTCTACTATTTCTACTAGTGGTGACGCTGGTGACTGAATTGGTTGGTAAGGGATAGTCCAAGGTGATAATAGTATATGGGGTATGAAGGCAAAGACTACTTGGTGGACCATACACTTTATTTAACGTTGTCTGCAATTTTCTTAATTGGAGGGAAATGGTTCTTATACCATTCATCTGGTCTTCCTTGGAAGCAACTACTGGCAGTTCTTTGATGGGCTCCAGTAGTCCAACCCTTGGTCACAGGTACTTTGGGAGTGGAGAAGGCATTCTTAGGAACAGGGATAAGGTCCCAAGAATTTTGGACTGTATAAACTGGAAGTTCTCTGGGCTTGGGTTGTGGGATTGGCTGCCTAATTCATGGCTGGGGGCAGTTCTGGGGTCTGGGTTTGGCTCATCTGGTTTCATCTGTGGATTGCTGGTAGCTGATTGGCAGTTAATTATATCCTGCTCAATTATTTGGGGCTGGGGCTGCTTGGCAAATTGGACCTGCTTCTGGGTAGGGGAATTGTTAACTGATGGTGAATATTCCTGGTTGAGTGGCTTCTCATCTGATCTTAACCTAATGGAATGGTTGGAAACTGCAGGCATTGTGGGGTTTTCATTGGCTTGGGATTCTTCTTCAACAGGATTTATTTGATTGGGGGCAGGATCTAGATCATCTTCATGCAGATGATGTCTCATTACATCAGTGGGTGAAGTGGCATTAATCTGTAAAACTGGCTGTGAGGTGGCTCTGGGATCTGGACTGGATTGTAGAACTGGTGAGAATTTGGAACTGGGAAACTGGATGGAAACAGGATTATCTGCTAAATCACTCAGCAAACCCAGTTGATACTGGATCTGCTGAATGACCCAACAAACATCATTTATTCTAAGTAGGGAGCCACCCAGCTCATTTGTAGCATTGGAGCTGGTGGCTCTGCTACCGTTGGGGGCCACTAGCCCCCCTGGGCCAGTTAACAAACTGGCCTTGATTGCCTTGCTGCTTACTGTTGTTGTTATTGAATTTAAACTGCTCTTTCTTTCAAAAGTCAGTTTTTGCCCACTCTGGTGGTTCCTGGGAGGTTTGAATCCCCCAGCGGGTTTGTGCGGTTGCCCGCGTTTTTGCTTTACAGCAATAGTTGCGGGTTTGACCCCCAGGCTTGTATTTTTTGAATTAGCGGCCCTTACAATATCTTTTGCTATTGTACGCCATTGCTGCTGTGGCAAGTTGTTGGTGGACTAGTTCTAACCCAGAAGTGGATTGGGAACTAGTCCACCAATAACTTGCTACAGCAGCAATGGCGTACAATAGCAAAAGATCCAGCCAATCATATTAATTAGCGCACATGCCTCAAAGAATTATTGAAAGACCCTTTATGTCACAACAATCACTTTATCACTTGTCTCCTGATTGGCTTAAAGTTTATCATTAAGGTTTTGAATTTGGATCAGTAACAAATTTATCTAAAAACAGTCAACACATAATTTTCTGATTCAAATTTAGCAGATCACCAAATTGTTGTTAATATTTTCACAAGGGGCTGTGCAAAGCGCCAAAAATAATATGGTAATTAAGGAAACAATGCCAACACAAAGCAAACAACACATATTGAATTGAGCGTAAAACATATAAATAATGGGTAAAAAGATGGGATGATGTAGTAAATGGGGAAAAAAGGAATAAAAAAAGAGGCAACAGTATTAAAATAATACAGAATTTATTGAGGCAAAAGCTATAAAAACATATGAAAAGGTTAGTAAAAATCAATGTGAGATTTAGAGAAGCTTTTGAAGGATCTCAACTCAACAATTGCTGAAATTAAAGAGATTGACTACAAGGTCAAAGCAAGAGTTAAGTCTTCCATCCTTGAAGGGAAAAAAATTGAAAAGGTGTCTGCCAAGGCACTCATGGCCAAGATGCCAGACACCCCTTAAACAACAATTGAGCGACTTTTAAATGTCCAGAAGCACATTGTGGAAGGCCTTCAATTCAAGTTCTTGCCCTCTCTGCACCATCCATTTGGGTCAACAACCCTGAGATGTATTAACATCTCAAACCTGCAAAGCGCACAAGAACCGTGGACACTGAATTTCCAGCACAATTACTTGCGCTGAGAATGGCAAAGCCTGCTGAAGCCGCCAGCAAGGAGAAAACCCGTGAAGGTAATCTAAAAAATAAAACTAATAACAGCTTAAAAATACTTACCTTTTTTAGAGAACATTGATGGTGAACTCTGCTGGGTCCTGGTTCCTTTTTCCCACCCACCTTCTATTCAAATTTTGCCACTCACGTGGCAAAACAACTTTATCTGTCCCCCCTATCTTGCAGAAGCTCAAAGACAGGGTCCACAGGTCCTTTCCAATGTTGCAGGAGGTGTTGACTGAACTAACACATGCTGAGGGGGCATCTGAGTGGGCAGTTACTGTCTACAAGGATGCCCAATTGACCCGGTGGTCCTCAATGGAGTTTATTGTGTAAACTCCGTTGAGCTTGTTTGAGACGTCCTGGCAACGCTCCCATTCAAGAATGTAACGGATATAGACCAGGCCCATGCGGATGCTTGCTTCTTCTACCCCTTGGAGCACACAATTTCTTACCTGCTGGACAATTTTGGGCGTGCAGTGGGAAAATTGGCTGTTGCAGATGCAACAGCCGTCAAGAAAACCAAAATCCTATTGGCGGACTTTAGGCTGGCATGGAATGCCAACAAGACGGGGGTCCCTGCAGCTATGAAGCTGACCTTTGCAAAGACCAAGCATGAAAAGAATATTAGTGAAGTTTTTAATAAATTTTGTGAGTTTACAGAAGCCTTTGCTGGGCAAAGGCTTCATCTGATGGTTTACCTGGAGTATCTCTTCTACTTCAGAATGAGCGCCAGAGTGGAGGATCTTGACAGGGTCCTCCTAGGAATTGACAAGGTCAGGCTCTCCCTGGACGGGAAGAAGCCCCCCGGGTATGACTCGGTGGATCACGTCATCTAGGACGCCCTGGTCCTGGTTGGTATCTACGGGTTTGCAGCCCCGCCAGAGAAGCTCCTCCTCCATTTGCACCTGACCCTACTCCCTTTCACCAGCAGGCAGGAGTATTTTAACCAGGGTGTACCCACTGTCCACAGTGTGGCAGTGGAGGTTGTGCACCACCTCCATTGCGGGGTGGGTACATACAGAAGAACTCACTACAGGCGCTCTTAATAAATTCTCTCTTCCAATAAATTTCATTACAATTCACATTATTTTTATTATAATAAAATTTTCTAATTATTATTTTAGAAAACAAGATTTGAAAAATATATCCCAGAGAAGGTCTTAATAAAAGCATAATAATATATGTCAATAAAATCTACTTCTAATTTGTACACTTTATATTTAACTTTTTTTAATTTGATTTTTATATTTATTTTCCAAAAGTGATATTAATGCATTCGCGTAATCCAGTATCAAGTGTTTGGGATACCCTTAGATGACACAATAAAAAATGATTATAAATAAATAAATTACTAACCTTCATTGATTGTCCTGCTGAATGTGATTGCAGGCTTGGAAACATCTAAATGTAAAATGATAATTAATCAATCTTTAATATGTCAAAACCGCAGGCTCAACCTGCCAGCAAGGTTCCAATCAAGCGGGTTTGTGACCCGCAATCTAATTATCTGGTCACTCAAAGCCAGACTAGGAAGCCAACTCAAATTACCAAATCCAACAACATGAACAGATGATGATCCTTTATGGTGGATACCTTGTTTTGGCGCTTGACTCATTATCAGGATCAAGCCACCCCCTTCATCATCCAGCTGTGTGATCACCAATCATGTTCCTGTTATCCTTGATTCACAAGAACTATGTAATTACTATCTCACAATAAAGATTATTATCTATCTTCTAAATATTTTTCCCCATGTAACTCTGCTAAAACAGCACAGTTACAACAAATAGTAAATTAGAGAATATAAAAAATTGGACAAGCTAAGCCTTTAATTGATTGACTGTTTGTCAAGGCAAGCAGGGATGAACAAATCAGAGTGGCCATAGAATTTGGCCATGGTCTCAGCTAGGAGGGTGTGGATCCTGGCCTGCAGCAAATTAAGAAAGTCTTTGGTCCCAGTTGGGGTTCCTTGCTTGACAACTTGCTTGAGCCACCCAAAGACTTTCTTGATGGGATTTAGGAAGGGCAAATAGGCTGGGAGGAAGAGAAGGCGCAAATTTGCTGTGGCCAATTGCTGGGGGCCCACAGCAATGCTGGTGTCAATCATTGGGAATTCCTTGAGAATGTCAGCCACTTTATGGAGACCAACGTTGTCCAAAACAATGATGTTGGTGAAGTCAGGGCTCGTGCGCCTCAGGTGCTCCTAGACCAATTGGAGAAATGATAGGAAGGTCCAGCTATTGTGAGATCCCAAAATCATTTGGTATAGCTCAACCCACTTTGGACCAAGGAGAGCCATCATTGAATAGGCTGTGGCGCAGACTGCAGCACGCTGAGCCATCCCGTCATTTGAGCCTTTGGGGACATAGCCATATGCATTGTGTATAGACTAGGCAAATGCCAATTTGTCAATATAGTAAAATTTGATTGTTCCCTTGGCTTTGAGGGCAGTGTATGTCTCTGCATAGTTTTTCTGGGTCTCAATGTTGGTTGGGCTATTCTGATTGTATGGAGATACCCCAAGCTTTTTCCAGGAAAAGTGTATCTTCTTCAGCAGATGGTAGTAAAAGGAAATGGAAGCCTCAACCCCAAAAGTGAACTTGACCATTGCCTGTATATTTGCCAGTTCAAGATAGTAGTCCTGGGTGATCCACTGGTGGATTGCCCATTTGTGCTCCTTGGTGAGCATGGTGGAAATGCACATGGATTTCTCCACGGCAAGGACTTGGCCAGTATCAATGAACTTGTTGAAGGTCTTGCTGGCGTACTTGGGATCCACCCCAACAAGGGCTGTGGCTGCCTTGTAATTGCCCAATTAACACATTAGCTTAAGCAGGATGATGTGTTTAATGTTGAGGATGCGCTTCTGAGTGGGCTTTTTAGCAGTGTGGATTGACTTGTTGGCATTGGGCACAACACAGGGCATGGGCACCTTGGTGTAAAACACAGCAACTTTCATTAGCACCAACTGTCCCTCATCAGTTCTGAAGAACTCAGGCTCCTTGTCCTCTTCCTGATTGTCATACTGACATAGGGCTTGTAGCTGGTATCAAGTACAGGCTTCACCTTCTCCAGCAGGGCTGACGGGACTGACTCTTGCTGGTACACAATGTCAAACACATACAAAGTAAGTTCTACCTCCTTGTTTCTAACTTTCTTTGTAGTGGTGACCTTGGTTGGCTTCTAGGTCAGCTTTGAGACCCAAGGGCTTATGCTCCACACTCTAGCAGCTTGTACTCCTTGAACCGCTGTGTCAGTGCAGCGTCACTATGGAACTCTCCTCTCCTGCCTCCCTTCTGAGTAGGCACTTGTGTTTCACTAACTCTATTCTTTGACCCACGGGGGCAACCGCAACTGTGGAGCACAACAGGTGCATTGGTACTCTGGTGTTGTGTTCCTTCCATTTTAAAATTTAATAAAATATTAAATAAATTTCAATTAAATTACTCCCCAATTTTATTTTTTGCTTTTATCTGAATATGGGTATTTAATTAGAGTTTTTCCCACCCAATATCCCAATTATAGATTTTTTATTTCTTAGTTAGTTGTTTTTGGTTTTACAAAGCCCATTTTAGAATACCTGAAATAAATTCCACCTTTTTCCCAGATTTTACTGCCAAAATCAAACACCCTACACTATTTTTTAAAATTTATTTTTCAGATCTTGTGTCTTATTTTAGATACCTTGGTATCATTCATGATTACAATACATTGCACACACTGAGTGAGTGATTTTGTTTACATAGTGAGTTGCTATTGTGTTTTGTTTTTGGATTGAGTTTTGACACACCTTGCTTGGGTGTATTTTGTCACCAATTCACATAGTAAAAATATGTACACCAAAAGTTAACTCACACCATTTTTTGTGGATCAATGTATTTCAGATTGTATTTTGAATAGTTTTGCTTTGTGTGTGAGCCCTTTGTTGCTGTGTTGACTCATTTTGCCTATTAATGCCAATAAACCCTGTTAACAGAGTGTATATTTTTACCTGAAAGTTGGATTTTGCTTGAATCTGAAATCATTTTGTTTAAATCTGAAGTATTTTTGGTTGTCACCATAGCTTTTAAAACTACTGTGCTAGAGTTAAGTAAAATAATTAATCCCAACCAAAAAAGCCCTAGATAAATGTCCTGTGAGAGAATTAGAGTGTCTTCAGCATAAAATCCAGGACATTGAGATAGCACAAGAGTTTCAGCTTTGAAAGTAGGAGGAACAGCTCTTAGATTGACAGGCATTGAATTAACATTTGGCGGCAACAACTACAAAGTGCCAACAGCAGGCCCCCATCTTCCTGTAATAATCCAGCTAAGGATTTTTGTAGGGGATGTAGCGCAAAAGGCTAACTACAGGATGAATTTAAAATAAAGATTAGACCAAGGGATAATTGATTTTATTGAGTAAAGCTTTTTGGGAGGACTCAACTCTTAAGAGTTGAAACAGTGAAAATTATTCAATATATATCAAAATTTGACTTAGCAATATCACCTGAATCCTGAGCTCCTATTCCTTCCACATTGTCAAGTGAGTATCTAGTCCAGGTTGCAAAGAACCCTTGAGTGACCAACTTCTGATTACCATGCTGATAAATAAGATCATATCTGGTGACCCTTAAATTACGTCAATTTATCAATGTCAACTTACAGGGGGGAATCAGATTCAATCAACAAACTGGAGCAGCTGTAACCCATTTTTGATCAACTTTTTGATTCAAGTCCATTAAATCAGTCAGTTTTGTTAAAGATTTTCTGGCTTTCTAAGCTTTCCTACTTAGCCAAATAATCCCTGGCATTGTGGAACTTACTGTGACATTAATTGGCTGATTTTCTTTGCTGTGGTGATTGTGCATTTTATGATATTTACACACTGGTGTCCAATTGGTTGGCTTCACATCCAATTGTACAGGTAATAGGAAACGTGGTTGCCACTCCCAACCACATCCAGTCTTGGGGTGGCAACCATGTTTCCTATTGCCTGTGCAATGGGATGTGAAACCAACCAATTGTTGCAACTGAACCAATGAGGATTCAGTATTTGAATTGGGGAAGACAACAGTCCAATAGAAAGGACAGGAATAATAAGAATAAGGTATTGTTTATTATAGAATAATGCAATTAATATACTATGTGGGGAAAGCCACTGGGCCACAAGGGGGTGGCATGGTGGCATGTTCCATGTAAGGATTGGAGCCAAGTAATAACTTGTGCGGTATCAGCAGGTTGAATTGGTAGTGCTCCTAATTAGGAGAAAGTGCCCACAGTTTGAAATTGCCATCAGATTGATTCATGTTGTTAGATATGTCAAGGGGCGGCTCATCAAGCGCCCCCTGTGTATTGTGAGATAAATTGGTAGGCAAGTCTGGAAACTTGATTGCAACACCTCCCCTTACCCCTGCTTGTCATCAGACATCAGGATCGGAGTTTGCGGGAGATCTGGGAAGGTCTGCACTAACAATTTTTGTGTGGGGATGGTGCAGCAGGGGCGCAAGCAATTGTGGTTAAGCTTTTTGGTGTTCCCTTGGGCATCCTCCAGCTATTAGGTGTGGTAGTTATAGACCGCAGCTATCTTGAAGGGCCCCAAGTGATTGGGTTCTAACTTGGCTGAATTGGGCTTGAAGGCGTAAACGGGGTCACCTATGGCATATCTGGCCTCAAGGTGCATTATCCCTCCCTCAATTGGCTTGTGCTTAATGTCTCAGGCTTTGGAACACCACTGGCTCAGGGAAGGGGTAGGCAAAAAGGGGAGTTTTGCGGGAACCATGGATCACAATTTCCCTTGTTCTACTCCTGCCAAACCATTGGGCGTCCCAAAGGCCAAGGTGCTGGGGCTGAACCTGGTGCCCCTGTTGATTCTTGCTTTTAAAATGAGCAGTGCAGTGGGCAGATGTTCAGTTCATGCAGTATTAGGATGTTCATGTGAGAGTTTGGCAATCAACTGGACCAGGGAGCCATTTAATTGCTCTACACACCCATTGGCTTGCAGATGATATGGAGTTGTGATTATTTGTTGTAGGGCATTTTTGGCGCAGTACACCTTCATGATATGTCCAACAAGCTCATAGCCCCTGTCTGTAATGAGGCGTTTGGGTTATCCAAAACAAGCCACAATTTCCTTGCCAATGAAGCAAGTGATGATGGTGGTGGTGTGGTTAGTGGTTTCCCACACTATTGGCCAGCGGGTGAAGTAGTCAATGGCTGTGATGATATACTTCTTCCCAAGTCTGTCTTTGTGGAGAGGCCCAACAATGTCAAGGGCCCACTGCTTGAAGGGTTTCATGGCTTTAATGGGTAAGACAGACTTGGGGGTGCAGGCTTTAACATATTCTTTTCATACAACACACATGCCTCAAAGAGATCCAAGATGTCTTGGCGCATACGCGGCCACCAAACCTTATGTTTCATGATTTCAAAGAGGTTACGTCCTCTGACATGTCCCAAGGTGCGGTGGTAGTGCAGTATGGTGTCACCTTGCTGTGTGGTGGGAATATAGGGTGTCTTTTCTCCTGTCTCTGCGCGGCAGCAGACATTGCCTGCATTGGTGGTGAACTGGCTTTCATTGTCCTTTAGTTTGGAGATGGTTACCAAATTAAGACCTTCATAGTGGGTTGCTTTAGCTTGGAGGTAGAGCATTGGCCAATTGGGGTCCAAACTGTTGTCCCCGGTAATGGACGCCATGTAGAGCCTTAAGAGAGCATCTGCTGTGATGAGCCCCTTCCCAGGCTTGTACTCAATGCACAACTGGTAGGGGGATAGACGCTCAACCCAGACTGCTTGATGGCGTGCCAAATGGGACTGTGTGTTAAAATACTGGAGCAACTTGTGGTCTTTCAGGGCGCGGGGTGAAAATGTGGCCCCTTCCAGGTAACAGCGTCATTTCTCAACACAGTGCACAATTGCTGCTAGCTCCTTGTCATAAATTGGGTAGCATTGTTCTGAGTTGGTGAGCTTCCTGGATTTGTATGCCACAGGGAAGAAGACGCCCTCATCATTTTCTACCCGTAACACGCCCCCTATGGCCCTGTCAGAGGTACTAGTCTTGAGTTTGTATTGTTGGTTTTGATTGGGAAACTGAAATACAGGCGCTGTTGTAAGTCTCTTCTTCAACATCTCAAAGGCTTGATCTTGGGCAGGGGTCCAATGGAAGAGCTGTTTAGTGTTAAGGAGCTCAGTGAGAGGTGCAATAAGTTCTCTGCAATTGGGGATGAACCTGTGCACGTAGGCAACCATGTCCAAGAAGGTACACACCTGACCAACATTGGTGGGAGGTGGCATGCTGGTTATTTCCTTGATTTTGGAAGGGTCAGGCTTTATCCCTTGGGCAGAGATGATTTGCCCAAGGAACAAGAGCTCTGACTTGAGGAATTCACATTTGGAGGGCTTAGTCTTCTACTGGTTTTTTTAAAGGGTTTCAAGGACAGCATGGAGGTGTTGGAGGTGTGTGATTTGATCTTGACTGAAGATAATAATGTCATCAAGGTACACAATGACACACTTTCCAATCAATTCCTCAAATGCTTTGTTCATTAACATGGCAAAGGTGGAGAGAGTGTTGGTCATTCCAAAGTTCATGACCCAGCACTCAAACAACTTGTAGCGTTTTTGGAAGGCAGTTTTTGCTTCATCCCCTGGTGCAATGCGGATCTGGTTATACTCTGCGGTGAGATCAATCTTGCTAAAGACCTTTGCACCTGCAAGCATAACAAACAGGTCATCAATCAACAGCAGGGGGTACTTGTTTTTAACAGTCACCTCATTGAGGGCGCGGTAATCTATGACTAGATGAAGGGACCCATCCTTCTTGGGGGGAATTTTCTCTTTAGGTAGGTTGTGAACCGACCGCTGCTACCACTGTTGCAACTGAACCAATGAGGATTCAGTATTTGAATTGGGGAAGACAACAGTCCAATAGAAAGGACAGGAATAATAAGAATAAGATATTGTTTATTATAGAATACTGCAATTAATATACTATGTGGGGAAAGCCACTGGGCCACAAGGGGGTGGCATGATGGCATGTTCCATGTAAGGATTGGAGCTGAGGAATAACTTGTGCGGAATCAGCAGGTCAAATTGGTAGCACTCCTAATTAGGAGAAAGTGCCCACCTCTTGACATTGCCATCAGATTTGTCCATGTTGTTAGATATGTCAAGGGGCGGCTCATCAAGCGCCCCCTGTGTATTGTGAGATATGTTGGCAGGCAAGTCTGGAAACTTGGTTGCAACACAATGGGATACCAGTGTGTGATTATCAGAAAATGCACAATTGCCACAGAAAAGAAAATCAGCCAATTAATGGTCATAAACAGTGATTGATTGATCCATTGAATTATTAATACTCACAAAATCCAACTAAAAATTTTAAAGAATTTTTATCAATAGGTAAATATGCAGGCTGTAAAATGCACTATATATCAATATTTGTAATAATTGCTAATGGCTCCCTAATATAGACACAGTCTAATTATAAAATTACAATGAAAAATGCCACATTTACAATTAATTTTATTATACAGAATGCATTGAGTTATGCACATAATATCTAAATATCAAGATTTAACATATGCCTGCAATATTTTAATATAAACTTTACATTTGTTGGTCCATACTTTATTATTGATAATGAAAAATATTCATGCAAATAATAATATGTTACCGCATCAAATGTATATCATTTTATTAATTATAGAGAATGTCAATAATATAAAAAATATATTATGAATTATGAATTAGAAGAAATAATATCAACCTTAATAAGTTGTCACAAAGAAAAGCTTTATTTTACTCATCAAAGGTCAAGTAGGGGAGGGAATGTGTGGAATGTACGTTGTCATCATCTGCGCCTGTAAAAGGGATGGCATCAGAGGTAGTGGGGAGGGAATAGGTGGTGTTTGGGAGTCAGGGTTGAAAGGCGGGTGGCTTGGTCTTGATGGGGGAGTTGGGAGGCTTGGTTTGTTGACTGGGAAGAGGCAGAAAGAGCTGAAAATTCAATTGTTCAAATTCTTCTTTGGTCATGTATGTGGGCTTGACAAACCAAATGGATGGGCGTGGAGAGAGGCAGGAGTCCTTTCTGGACTTATCACTATCACTTGAATAGAAGATGATGAGATTTGATAAGTCCTGGATAAATACAGAAGGGAAAAGCTCATACCCCTTCTCAATTTGGGAGCACAGTTCATTGTAGGTGGCAAGCTTTAAGCGTCTGAGAGCCAAACCAAAATTGTAAAGACATACATCTGCAAGATGCATGTCAGCGTGGTTGGTGGGGTAGGATTAACAGGGATGCTCCACAGCCCTAATTTCTTTGGTTGCCCATTCCCGCTGCTCCATCTCTGCACCCAATACAATTGTGTGCACAGCTTGTTGAGTAGCCCACTCCTCCAGCATATTCTTGAGCTCTGTCTGGTAGGCATAATCATCTGTGGTGTTTGATATTGCCAAGTAATGATTGATACCCAATGGGGAAACTGCCAACAAGACCCCAACAAATTGATACAAAATTGGCCCGCACTTGTAAACGTCAAATTGGATACAATTTTCTCCATAATCTTGGATGCTTGAAGAAATCTTGACATACAACAAGAAGATGACGTCATTGTATGTCCTCATTGCCCTCCTTTTAATAAAATTAATAATGGTTTAATTGTAGGGGTTGGTATCCACCAAACTGGGACCACTGAGAGCTTGATTGGACAAGATTCTAGCATCAACCACAACTCTGTGCATCCACAAATTGGCTGTTCTTTTATTTGTGAAAATGTCATGGAGTCCCAGTTGGAGACAAACCTGGACCAGGGGCATCTGCTGGTCACGTTTCATGTTGGTCATCATAAGGGAATGGGCTTTTTTGCTATCATTTGACATTTGGGCTCCAGTCAGGGTCTTCTTGGGGAGCCACAATTGGCATGGGCTTGCAGGGTTGCTGCCATAGTGGACTTTGCAAAACCCATCACAACCGCAGTTTCCCTGAAGGACATAGGCATCCCTTGTTTTTTGACCATTTTGAGAACAATCTCTGGGGTGATTAACTTTCTTCTGCGTCTTGCAGGCTGATTGGCTGGAGGTGGGATTTGTCTGTCTTGGAAACTGGACAATGCCATCTGATTGGCTGTTTCTTGATTCAGGGTTCTCTGGGTGACCCCATGGCTCACTTGGCCAATTCTGGATGATAGTGTTGATACGCAATCTGGGTTAGCAGCTGTCTGTACATGATAAGCAAACGGTAGGACACGCCATTTCAAAAACAGCATCTCAAAAAACGCCATCTCAAATTTAATTTGAGATGGCGTTTTTTGCGTTAGTGATTTTGGATCACAAAAAAATAAAATAAAACAATAAAATAGTTAAAATTTACATATACTTTTATAATACGGCATCTCAAATTTACGCCATCTTGATTCCGTCACTTTGAGTCAGATTAATTAAATCTTATTTTGCTAACTTTATTTACATATGAAATCACTTAGTGTGGGCGCATTTACGCCATCTCAACTTTACGTCATTTTGAATTACGCCATCTATCTTAAACTAAAATAAGTTTATACCCAAACTAAAATAAAGCCTGCGGTATAGTGCCAGAAGATGTTCCTATAGTATTAATCTAAGACACTTATAAAAGGAACAACCTAAAAAGACGCCACTATGATAGTCCTTCTAGTGATTGTCATTGCTGGGTAAAAAAACAGTTTTGTTATATGTAATTTATAACTTTATTATACATGGATACGTTGATAAGGGTCTCATCAATAAAATATTTTAATAGTGATTTTAATATAGAAGAGGGTGATTACGCCATTTCAATTTATGTCACTTCAAATTCCACTGAGTTTCACATCACCCAATTGATTCAAGGCGCACAATGGATAGGGGAAAATAAGGGGAAATTACATATGACGCCAGGCTACGCTATATCAATTCCCCCACCGCAATTATTGCTTTCCACTTTTCAAAAGTATAGTTTCACATCTAAACCCACTTAAGCAAAAAATGTAAGAAAACATATGAAAATTTGCAAATATATATTTTTTCATCTTCTCTAAACAACTGGGTACTTTTTAACCCCAGTTGTATAAGCTAGTTTTTGAGAAATTCAAGTCTTACTCTTTGGCCCGGTTGAGGTAGCTCCACCGTAGATTTCTTAATTTAATATAAAAAATGATCAAAAACACTATGTTTTTGAGCTACAGCACCTCAATTACGTCACTTCAAAAACGCCATCTCAAGAGCAAGTTTTCAGTCAAAACTCAAAGTTTTGCCTACTTGCGTTACTAATAAAAAAATATTTTTTCAAAAAAAAATATTGAAATTTTGATAGTATATATTATTTGAGCTCCTCTACAATTCTATGTAAAAAAATTGATACTTTTTTATATTAAAAACATTCTTGTTTTTCTCTTTAAAAACAACCCCAAAATTGCTCATGTTTTGATACTAATTCACTTTTAGATGCCTCCCAAGCCTACCACCAAAGCTGCGTCCAAGGCCTCCAAGGCCTCAAAGTCCAAGACCACTCCTCCAAAGGCCAAAAAGGCCAAAACTACCCCTAAAAAGCAGCCTGCTAAGGGTGAAGCTCCCCCCAAGACCCCTACGCCCTCACCAGAGCCTGAGGAAACAAGCCCAACCCCTCCCCATTCTCCTTTTGTTTACTCCCTGTCAGACCCTCAAGAGAAGTTATTCAACTTTAACCGCTGCTCTGACCCCACTTCAGAGCCTGAGGATGAAGAAGAGCAGGAGCCTGGTGCTCCTGCAGATGAGCCAATTGAGCTCTGGGATCTTAATACCATACATAATGTATGCAACAGAAATGGCTCCTTTGCTGTGCCCCCAACTTACCCAACCAGCTATCCAATTATGACCAAGAAAGGGGGTGCTGGCTTTGTTTACAAGGGCTAAAGCTTCAGCTGCAACAACAAGAAGAAGCCCATCTGTCAGCATCACTTCAAATGTGATAACGTTGGCTGTCCAGCTAGACTCACCACCTATGGGTTCACTTGTTTTAAAGCCCTGACTATTGGGCATGACTGTGCCAAGCCCTTTGATCCACTGTATCAACTGATCCGCTGGTTTCTTTGCCAGGTCATACCAACCACCAAAGACCAAACTGCAACTGAGGTTGTAAATGATGCACTTATTAATCTAAATGATACCCAACTTGCAACTATTGGTGGCGCCTCAAAACTTCAGAGATATCTCACTGACCAGAGATATGCTCTGAGCACTGAAGGCGTCAGTGCTACATCAATTGACCAGTTGATTTTAACTGAAGAGCAAAAGCTTTTATGGCACAAAGAGAGATTTCTCCTTCACGATGATGGGCAACATGCCCCAGAGCGGATCATCTGCTTTGCTACCTCCCAGAATCTTTGCAACCTTTTAAAATGCAAGACCTGGCTTGCAGATGGTACCTTTTCCACCTGCCCAAAGCTCTTCAGCCAGCTTTGGAATATCCATGGGCAGGTTGGAAATCTGGTTCTTCCCCTTGTCTTCTTTTTCTTTCCTAACAAGAAGCAAGAAACCTATGTCTGGGCTCTAACAATATTAAATGCCAAGTTGGATGAGATCCTCCCCACCATTGAAGAGGAGCCAAAGGAGACTAGAGGGCGCAAGAAAAAGGCCCAGTCAGAGGAAGCCACCCCCATCAAGAAAAAGCCTGAAAGCCTTTCATACCATGAATACCTGGTAGTAGATTTTGAGCAGGCTCAGGCCAATGCTTTTATTAGAGTCTTCAAGAGCTCCCCTCAGGGATGCTACTTTCACTTTTGGCAGGCACTCTGCCGCTGCCTTCAAAAGTGCTCTGCACTTCATGAGCTGGTCTACAATGAAGGCACAAAGGAAGCAAAGGACGTGTTCAACTGCTTTGCTGCCCTTGCCCTTGTGCAGAAGGAGGAAACCAATGCCTTCTACGACGCTCTCCTCCGCCATCCCTACATTATTGCCAACCAGGCAGCCTTTGCTCCATTCATAGAGTATTTTGAAACTCAATGGGTTGGAGTGTTTCAAGGAGCACGCCACATCAGAAAAGGTGGTGACTCAATCACATGGAACTGCTTTAAGCAGGTAAAGAATGGCCTAATCAAGACCACCTCTTTGTAAATTCACTGCCACCTCTGGCTTTGGATCGCTCAATTTTCCCTTGTTGTACCAAGAAAGGTTCTAAAACGCCCACCAAACCCCTTAATTCTTTAAATGATTTAGCTCACACGGTAGATGAGAGGTTTGTACTGGTCTACCCTGTGGAACCTCTGCCTTTGGTTGTTCCCTCCTGGGAAGAAACACTGGTTAATTTGGACTACTTATTAGCTCGGTATTGCCCACTTCTAAAAACCATTAGAGCTGGCCAATCAGAGGCCGCCACATTGGCACTGAGCAACACAAGTGAATTCCAAATGACCAGTGCCTCTTCCAGCCAATCAGATCTGACCGCGGAAATTGGAATGAAACCCTCCAGTCCCCCTGCCCCTGCCTAGCAAAGTTTTGCCTCCAGCCAATTAGATTTGGTTCCACTGTCATGTGACCCAACTTATTTGCAGCCCAACCCTTTTATGCAAGCAAGGGGACTTCTAGTCCCCTGCTTGTCTATTTTCTAATAATATTAAAGTTTGGAGCTATTCTGCATCTTATTTTTATATTTGTGTTTATTTGGAACCCAGTTTTGAGTTCCTATAGCCTAAAGATTAGGGTGTTAGTTTCTGTTCCAAGCTTACCTTCTGCCAGCCGGTTTCAAACCCGGCTTCTCTTCTGGTTCATTATACTAGTATTGGTTCATCTAGTAGTTGCCTTTCCCGTTCTTGCTTTCAAAACAGAGTTCAAAAACTCAAATTTTCAATTGATTTTCCTTATAATACCTATTATTATTTTGAATTTTCTATTAAAATCATTGATTTTGAACCCGCTCTTGCTTTCCGTTCTTCCCAAACCTCTCGCAATCATCATAAAGCCTGCTGGACCCGTTCTGCTACAGTTTGGGTCTGTTTTGATAAGTATACCCTATCAGCCCTTGTTCTGCCTTATTTTTATCTGACAAATATACTGTCCTACTCCAAATTTTGTGAGAAACATTCCTATGATACTTTAGCTCTCAAATTTGTGGTATTTTCCTTGGCTCTGTTCTTGCTGCTTCTGTGGTCCACCTCCCCTGATTTATAGGGAAAAATCTCTTCGTTGGCCCGTCTGGTAGGTAGAGACCCTTCCAGTCTCTGGGACCTCCCCAGCAGTCTTCTCTTTTCTGGAGAGGCTGTGGTCAAGAGCCTGAGGTGTGATGATTTGGACTTGGACACAGTGGACCTTACTTCACCTGTTTCTGAAGAAGTAGCGCCTCCCATGCCTCCCCTCCCCAATGTGGTCCAGAGGCATGCAGTACCCCCCAGGCCCTCCAAGGTGTCCTCTCCCGCTCCTACCTGCACTCCCTGGTTGCTCACCGGCCTGATACTGATGGGTTTGAACGCCTACTTCCCTCAGTTGTCCCCGGTGTCCTCCCTGTGGTCCCCCCCTCCAAGCGGCTATCCCAGTTCTGCACTGGATGGCATCCTGGTGGTTTGTTACACCGGGATGGGAGCCAAACTTAGTTAGTTTAGCCCCCCTCTCTCACACTCTTCTCTTGAAGGGTGGTATAGTCAATTTGCCACAAGGGTCCGGGTTCAGAAGCCCAAGTTCAACAAAATCATGGTCCATCTCAAGACTCAGCAGGCCATCTCCGCCCGCCTCTTTAAAACAGGTATCAAGACCAAGGATCATCCCCCCAAGCAAACCAAAGCGGTGAAAAAGTATACAGAGATTAGCAAGGTGGTCCTTGCCTACTATCCCAAGGATAGCAAGCTTGAACATCTCCAAGCCATCTCTATTGCCCTTTCAACCAATGTATGATCCTTCCTCAATAAACACCACTCTATCTTCTCTCTTTTTCCCTTTACTTTTATCATTATTTTAGTTTTATTTAGTATTTGGTACTATTCTATGCTTATTTTAAAGTATAGTTTGTAGTTAAAATCAATGAAAATAGTTATTTTTGGGATATTTTAACTTTTGGACTTTACACAACCTTGCTGCTACTAATTGACCCCATTTTTTATTGCAGATTTGGAATTCTGAGGCTTTTTTAAGCTTAGAAATGTTTTTTGAATTTTATTTTTTGAGAATTTTTTAGGGTTTTTTGGGGGGTTCAAAAATCTAAAATTTTAAAACTGTTTTTTCTTAGTTGAAATGCCGTAAATCAAAATGGCGTTTTTACTAGTAAATTGAGATAGCAAAAATTTGAGATGTAGTATTTCGAGATGGCATTTTTTGAGATGCCGTTTTTGAAATGGCGTGTCCTAACAGGCAAACAGGGCCATGCTTGAGGATGCGGGAGAAAGAACACACTCCTGGGTAGTGCTTGGGGAGGGGCCTGCGGGTTGGGTGTGACCATAGACAGAGGCTTCACTATTAGAAGACCCAGCATAGTCCTACATAATTTCTTCAAGGCCAGGGAGCAGCTTGTTGACTTGGTTGTTATTGTAAGAAGATATAATAAATTTTTATTTAAAAAATTAAACTCAAAAAGAGGAGTGTATATTTTAGTCAATTTTATTGTTAAGTATGTTAAGTTGCTGAATATTATGATCTAAATTTTAGCTGTCTTAAAATGGAATGGGGTGATTTTTGAGAATGCCTATGATTCCTAAAAGAATTAGCACAAATCCACTCTAGATCCTTTAGCATCCTTTTTAAGACACCCATAAATTATATTTATTTCAAATTCCTTGCATATATAATTTGAAACTTGGTTCTTGGATTTGACAATCCCGCAATTTCAGATTCATTAATTTTTACATGATGTCTATGATTTGTTTGAAATAGAGGAAATCTCAAACCGTACATTAGAATCCCGCATTTCTGATTCATGTACCCTGCATTTTTTTGCTATGTTTTGTCTTTTGTTAGTTGAGTTATCTGCTCAAGGGATTCAAAATTTTCCAATTTACTTGAATCAAAAAAAGTCAAATTAAATGGTTGATTTTATTAAATATTTTATTTTTCACTCAGCTGAGTTGCCCGCAAAAGTGATTCAAAATTTGGACCAAGGATTTGATAATCCTGAATTTTTATGTTTAGGTTCTGAATTTACAGTATGTTCTGAATGATGTATGGATAATGTTTCATTAAACTGTATTAGGATATAAAACTAGGGGGAAAGAAGTAGAGTTTATTTGTGAAGCCTATACCTATTATGGTTAGGCATAAAGTGTTGAGGGTCTGGATGTGCCAGCATTCTGGCCGTTGCCGACATACATAACATCCAACTATTGTCTGGTTTGGCGCCAACCCACTGAAAGATTTGACCTTCCCAAATTGGTAGCCAGCCAATATCCCATGACCCATCCGGATATCTAGCTATGCTAATCCAATTCACACATGACCTCCAATATTTAATCCAACTTGAATCCCTTCACATCAAGCACAATATACAAGTCTAAAATATTATCCAATAAAAATCACTCTCTTCTTCTCTAAATCTATCTTCTAAGCTTCCCCAAAAGTTGCTCCTCATCAAAAGTATAAAAGCATGTGATTGGGTATCTTTAGAAGTGCAGTAAGCTTATTGTAAAGCTTCTTATGATTGACTGATCTTGAATGAGTGTTGCAATTAAAAGTGGGCTGATTGTTAGTTTCCACAGGGTATTGTCATTATTCTTCAAGAAAAGCAATTGCCCAAGAAGGGTAGATGCTGTGTACATAGTATACCATAATTTATATCTTCATTTGTCGACTCTACTGATAATTAGCTTACAAACTATCATGTAGCTTCATGGGATAGTAATTGTTTAGAGTCATTAACTTCTCTTGTGGATGATCTTTTTAGCCCATTAGATTAAAGAATAACTTTGTGTTTTTTGTGTGTTCAATGACATGCAGTTAACGAGTAGAGTTTAAACCTAGACATGACTTCTCTGGGAGATGGGTGACACTTGGGTTTCAGGGAAGTAGTATAAAATTTTCCTCCTTAAAGATGTTGTGAGCAGACTTCTTAGATTGGTTTGCAGCGCCTTTAAAAATGAAAAGATGACTTTGTTTCAAATCGACTCTACACTGTGAATGAAAAGCCTTTATATGCTCAGTTGAATCACACATTGACCACATGCAGACGATGGCTTGTTGATACTTTGGCTGATAAATTTTAAAGATTCGTGGTTAATAGAAGCCAGGTGGTCTAGCATTACTTGCTAGGGCTTTGAAGCTTTAAATAAAAATGTAGTTTAAAAGACCCATGGGTGTGACTACAGATCAGGGGTGTACAGGAGAGTCTCGAGCTCCGTAACTGGTCTTAGGCGCAGTTTCTTCAGGCAGCTCAGCTGGGATGAATCTTCGTCGGTGGGAAGCTTGGAAGCGGCTGCCATTACCTTGTCAAGCAGCGGGTACAGAAGGCCGTAGCAGGAGAGCAGATGCTTTAAGGCTTGAGATCGCAGCTTCCATATTTCACGGGGCGGTAAGAGCAATCGCTTCAACCCAACTACATCGCCATCGTCGGCCTGGTAGGAAGAGTACTCTCCAGAGGTGAAGTCCTGATCTAAATCCACCGTGTATAAAAACTGCTCAAGGCTCAGAAGACCCGCGGCAATGTTGTCCAGGTGTTGGTCAAGACATAGCTGCACCAGGTCTTGGACCGACATCTCCTCGCCCTGGCTTGTTACGATCCCTTCTAAGAGTTCATGATAGCTATCTGCCAAGGGCTGGCAGAGTTAGTTGTTGTGATGGGAAAAGCTTACCATTATGCGATCAAGGCCAGCAACTTTGAGTAGAGCATTGTACTGAGATGTAAGCTATATTACAGATGAGAGTACCTGAAGTTCAAGGAGCTGCTCCAAGTTAAGCCGGATGATATCATCCAAGCGCTCAAGGTAATGCTGGGCTGCAGGAAAATCTTTAAGTGACTGTTGAATAAAGGTTAAGCAGTTGGTCACGTAAATGGCACGTTCGTTCTCTGCTACAAACGAGGCCTCTCGCTCGCAGAATTGGATTAGTGGATTCAGTATGCCATCCACCAAGCGATGCTCAGAGCTAGGGTTGTAGGATGCCTTGTTAATCTCTAGAATACGCTTGAGGTCATCAATTGTTGAAGTTATGGATTCGGGCACAGAAAGATCTGCGGGAGGGATGTCGGCCTGTGAAAGAAGCTGCGCCATGTCATCCTCTAGGATCTGGTAAAAGCACTCGTGGGCGTAGTCCGTCATCTGGTTTAGGGTTGAGTGGACTTCGCCTTGGGCAACAGTTTTGGCTAGAAGGTGGTGGTAGAACTGGATTAGATTGGCTATTTGGAAGGCTAGGGTTGGACCGTGCAGGTTTTCTAAAACATGATACACTCTTCCTTTAAGAAGCATAAGTGCAGAAGAAAAAATGGCATCGAGGGCTTGGGTGATCTGCTCAAGAGTTTCATCACTAATGGCTGAGCCTATGGAATAAGATTTTGCCAAAACATGGTATACCTGGAGAACCGGAAAGCAATGCGTCAAGTGAGTCCTTCTCCTCCACTAGAGCTTGATGGATCCATGCCAACATATCCCCTACATAGCGCAGAGAATCCGATGCCGAGAGATCGATCGGGCGCATGTTTCCTGTTGAGGGGTTGCCGCGCGTCAAGGCTGCTTCAAAAGCGTGGCCAAGGTGTTTGTGGCGCACCTGAGCCGCCTGCTCAAGCCAAGTAGTGAGCAAAGTAGGGTTGTGTGAAAGCGTTTTAGCGGCAAGGCATAGCAGCTGGCCCCCTTCTGACTCTAGTGCAGGAGTAGCAACATCCAGTAGAAACAGATGCTCTTCTAAATAATTCACCAGCCGATAGTTAGCCTCTTCCCGACAAGCCACAAGCCCATTGAGAATGTCTTGGCCAAGGATTTCCCCAAAGCCTTGACTGACCAGCTTCACCATCTTTGCTTCAAGCGTCTTAAGGCGCTCCATCAGCTCAACGAAGCGAAGGTCAACCGGAATATCCCAGTCGCGCAAGTACATCGCTTCCGAGGGCGCCAATGTATAGTCTTTCAGGAATTTCTCTACCTCGTCCAGATGCTTTTGCACAGCAGAGCTAAGCGTAAGCACTTGTTATTAAAATAAACTACCGTTTTAACTCGACATCCTTCAGCTCTTTTAAGAGTTTTTGGGCGGGATCCCGTATTGGCGCTAGTTTAGACTCAATCACATGGCAGCATTCGGCAGCCTTTCTTATGTTACCTTCGATGGCTTGAATATGCTAAACCAACATTTAGTTACCCTCTAAGTATACTGCTGCAAAAACCCTTGCAGTCCATTTATTAACTAAACTTATGAAGAATCCTATCTTAAGAGTACCACAATACGAAAATAGAGAGGAAACTTTTTTAAAATATTGAAACCAAAGAGAATAAAAAGTGGAGGATCCAGGTTAAGACACATTTCAGCAGGCCTTTCAAAAGATACAGTATTTAAATAAACCAGAGTCAATTCTGTAAGCCGAGTTAGACACGGCCTGGTAGCAACTTCGTAGAACCCTGAGTAAGTTAAGGTGCGAATTCGAATTTTCGTTGTCTTATACACGTATACGTTAAAAAGTACAACCAGACGTACAAAAATAGCTTTGCCAGACTACTCAACAAAAACAATGCTGCAAAAATTTAAAGTTGAAATAATCTTAGGAATAAGAGATGTCAACCCCGATAGTCAACAAGCTTCAATCTTTTCAAGGATGAAAACATTTGGCGAAGTTATAGGCTGTAGAAATATACGATACGAGGTTTCAATAGCGGGGGGAAGGAATTTATTGGTAAAATGAGAGCCACATAGAAAGAATAAAGCACGCTCTGGAATAAGAATATTCCTTACCTGATCCAAACCTTTGAGCTGGGCCAGATACTTGCGGTAATTATTTTGAGTACACATCTCCAGTGTGCGCTTGAGTTGGAACTGAGATATCCCAGACACTTTTGGGCCCAGAATACTTTCCGACCGGTTTCGCTTCAAAGAGTCTCCTGGCCCAGTTGAGACCTTGGGACTCTTATGGCTTGAGGGTTTTGGGAAGGATATCTCTTTGGGGGAAGCGAAGATTTGGGAGGATTCCTGTTGAAACATGTTCTCGTTCACTAGACCTTCGAACGATATTATTGCTTCAATCAGAGGGTTCGCGGTGGGATCTTGCATTGTAGCATCGCTGAACTTGAGGAACTGCTCCAACTTGATGCACAGGGGATGCGTTGCATCGGTTGCTTGGTGTGGGGCTGGTGCTTCGGATGCGTTGGGAATTTCACTTACCGCTTGATCAGCAACTACATTAGCCATAATATCGATACACAAATTGACTATCCTATTGATACTGTAAAGAACATGCAGCTAAAAAGTTTGTGGCTTTTTACAACTCCGATCACATCACTGCCACCCTGTTCCTGCTAGCCATCTGTCTCCTCATTAGGGCTGCGGCGGCCTAAAAGGGACGATTACGGCAGTTGCCGTAATCGTCCCGTCCTCCCTTCCCCGTCCTCTTTTTCGAATTCCCCCAGCTTACGGGAATCCGAAATCACCTAAAAAAAAGGTGATGGAAGGCTTTTTGCTTTCCGGATTTTCACTTTCTTTAATAAATATTTCATATTAAAATTTTATTTTCAAAGGTAATCTGAATTCAAATTGGACTATTTTAATTTTTAAAATAAAGAAATTTAAAAAAATTATTTTTTATTTTTTTTAAAAAAATCTGACCTTCTTCATCCTTCTGTGGATGAAGAAGGAAACGATTCCAAGAGAATCTTCTCAAAGAAGATTCTCTCAAAATACGATGCAGCCCTACTCCTCATGAACTCAAATACAGGTCTGACTGGACCAAGTCCCCCTTTGGACTGCTCTGGTGGGTATTGTAACGGCGACAGAAGATTTGAACTTATTACTGAATGCTTCTGAGCCAGTTTCTGTTATACTGATGTTGTAGCAATTTTGTTATCAGCTCTGATATCTGATAAAAGATAACACTTATCAGTGAGCTTCAAATTGTGGCTGGCTCCTGATAATAAATCATCTCGTCTTTCTGCAACTTATTTTTTATTCTAATTTTAGTTTCTTTAACTGTTGTTGCCTTGAGTTCCGCCTGACTGGCGTTAATGTTATTGATGGCTTGACTGTACCTGTTCTCCTGTAGGCTGAATATATGATATTTGTAAATCATCATTACACTGACTTGGTAAAAACAATTTTATATTGCAGCTGGCAGTGAATCAAACTTTTGTCACCTGAGATAGTGAATGTTACGGAAGTAACATTTTTGAGGCCCCGGGCAGGAATCGAACCCGCTCCTAGCCTCCAGGTGGGGCTAGCGGGCGGGGAAGATTCACCCGCACCTGGATTTTTGCTTTTCAAAGTGAATCCAGGTGCGGGAACCATTCCTACCCTGGCAGTAGCTGTGAGGCCCATTCTGGGCCCCAAAAGCTACGCCCAAGCCTTGGTGGGTTTGGCTGGGCCTGGACAGGCTATTTTTAACTGCCTAGTAAACTCAGATCAAGCCCACCCTCCATTAAGTAATTTGGGGTCCTCAATTGGAGACCCCTTTTTTAATCAAGTTTCTTGGCCTCAGGAAAGCCTGTCAAGCCAGCCCAAAAAAGGTGATCAAATTAGAAAAACCCCAAAACCCCAGAAGCCAAACCTGTTAGAACCAATGGCCAGCCAGGCCAAGATGGACCACCAAAAAGCCAAACAACTGTTCCTGAAAACCCCAAAAATGACCATGAAGCAGCCAACCAAACAGCAGAACCTGAGATGTCAAGCCTTGCCACACAGATAGCACCAGAAGAATGCCCAGAGGCACTTGCATGTGAGTAAGTATATAAACCAGAAGCACATGAAAAAGTTCTGTATCATCATCCTTACCAAATAAAAGTTGTTATGAACCTTTGGTTCACCAATCTGTTTCCATACCTATTTTTAATACTCTTTTATCTGCATACACCCAAGCGTCAGTACCCATCTACTGGGATAGATCGTCAGACTCCAGTTGATAAAACCGAAGCCTTTGACTACTACCGTCCACCCAACACTCAGTTTGGCCCTGTGCATTTCACTGAGTATCCCGCCAATCCTGACCACAAACCCTGGACATTGGAAGACTTGAAGTGGTACACCCACCCAAACGCTCCCAAGGAACCCTACCAAATTGTCTATGATGGCAAAGCAATCACCATCTACCCTTTGATCTTCAACAGGAAGTACAACAATCCTGCTGCCTACCTGATCCCCATGAAGCCACTCCTGACACCCAAACCAACCATCTCAACCCCACCCACCTCTGACGCCACTGGCCAGAACAGTCAATTCCTGGGGGTGCTTTACCTGGCACTCCCAGGATTGATTGAATCTGCCTTGCCAGCGACCAGGCCTTGAGCTGTGGCTGGGAAGGCTCTTTCATACCTGGTAAAGTTAGGACCCATCATCTGGTGGGCCATGCTAGTACCTGTCTTGACTCCTCCCTCACCTGCTGGAGCTCCACGGTACTCCTGGTATCCTGACAGTGAAAACCAAGATCAACTGATGGCCTTTATCAATCTCTCTGATTAAAGCCTACACATTATATACCTTTTCTCATCCTACTGTTAGTTGTTGAGAATTTCTAAAATGAGGCCTAATTGGGCCCCTATACTAATTCTACTTAGTTTACAGTGAGCAAAAAATCCTTCCTAATTTAGAGAAGTGTACTAAATTGTCAGGATACCAAGAGTACTGTGGGGCTCCAGTAGGTGAGGGAGGAGTCAAAGCAGGTACTGGCATGGCCCACCAGATGATGGGTCCTAACTTTACCAGGTATGAAAGGGCCTTCCCAGCCACAGCTCAAGGCCTGGTCGCTGGCAAGGCAGATTCAATCAATCCTGGGAGTGCCAGGTAAAGCACCCCCAGGAATTGACTGTTCTGGCCAGTGGCGTCAGAGGTGGGTGGGGTTGAGATGGTTGGTTTGGGTGTCAGGAGTGGCTTCATGGGTGTAAGGTCTCATGGTCTGGGGAAGATGATTATAAACTAAAGTCTTTAACCCAGTGATGTTTATATTAGTCAAATATAAAAAGATGGACAAGATCTGCAATAGCAACTGAACTAAGGCTCCTAAGAGCTTATACAAAGTAAAATAAGGACTAAGACAATTTATTAACCCTAAGAAGATAAAATAGAGACCAGTCTTAATGACAGATGATTTAGTTAAAAAGTCAATCTCTAAGTCTGGGAAATGGTCTGCACTAGAGGGAGGATTAAAGCTATCAAAAATTAAATTGTGGGTGCTACTATAAAAACTACCTAACTGGTGAAGAATAAAGTCAAAAGGAATCATGTGACCAAAGGTTTAAACTAAGACTAAAAATTGAAGAAGAACATAAGCCACAAAACCTAACAAGTATCTTTTTGGAGTGCAATTCAAACAATCTCAACTTATTGTTAAGATTGAAAAACCAAGCCTTTTTATTTTACTTGGTTTGTGAGGTGCAGAATTGGGGTGAGAAGGCTAACCAAGATTGGTTAGGTGACTTGGTGTTGAGAAAACAAAAGCACATGTTTCCTGAAGTTTAAACTTAAAAAGTTAAATACCAAGGTAAAGGGAACGTCAAAGAGAACAGTGGTTGCTTAGTAAACCTTGTGAAAGCAAAAAGACAGCTGAAAAGCGGGGAAAACCTGGTCCAAAAGTGCTGGTGTAAGCAAGCAAAAGCAAAAAAGTAATTGACTTCAGACTTAATTAAATCAATCTAGCGTATATATCTGTGGTTCAAGAATTGTCCAGGAAACAAAGGTAAGCTTTGAACTTGAAACTAACTGTTAAATAGATAAAATTTGGCCAGTCAAGTGGGAAAAAAGGAGGAAATGTTTTGGAAAGCCATTAAGTGAAAATAACCAAGATAGAGGACTCAAAATTAAAGTTGTTGTCCAAGAAAAGAATACTAGCAGCTAAAATATAAAAGGAGAATCCTGACAATGGGGACCAGGTAGGCAGCAGGATTGTTGTACTTCCCATTGAAGATCAAAGGGTAGATGGTCATTGCTTTACCATCACAGACAATTTGGTAGAGTTCCTTGGGTACGTTTGGGCAGTTGTACCACTGCAAGTCTTCCAATGTCCAGGGTTTGTGATCAGGATTTGGGGGATACTCAGTGAAATGCACAGGGCCAAATGGAGTGTTGGGCGGACAGTAGTAGTCAAAGCCTTTGGGTTTGTCAACTGAAGTCTGGCTATCTATCCCAGTGGATGAGTACTGACGCTTGGGTGTATGCAGATGAAAGAGTATCAAAAACAGGTATGGAAGCAGATTGGTGAACCAAAGGTTCATAACGTCACAACATCTTTGATTACTCCCTCTTGGGGAATTAACGCCCCAAGTAAATCACTGAGCGGCTCACCAAATGGTTCACCGCCCAGTCAATAAACTGGTGGCACCATTATCAGTTAACCATCTATGACGGGAATCACTCAATCCAGGTCCTAAATGGAACACAACTTGATTAAGCCTTGTGAATTAGAGGAACATTACTCAGATAAGCCCCATGACCTCCATGACATACATGGACAACATGTGGCTTATCATGATACTATATAATATTCTATATTCATATCCAATAAAGTACCATTCTCTTTTTAAATCTTCCCCTTATTTTGTTTATTATACTTCCCAGAAGTATAAACGCGACAGTGGTAGCACAGGTAGGTTATCCATACCTACCCAACTTAAAGGAAAAATTCCTCCCAAGAAAAAAACCCAAATAATGTCACTCCCTAACAGCTGGAGAGATTACAAAGTAGGACAAGATGTTCCCCCAGGCCTTGTCATCTACAATAATGTCCTTGTACCCATTGACTAGTACAGCACTCTCAAAGCCCGCAGACTGGTCCCTACCACGCCAATCACAGCAGTGCCTACGCAACCTGAGATAGCCAATATTGTGTTTCAACGCTTATGTACCGCTGAAATTGGCGCCTTTGCAGGACTACGCTATGAAAACGCCTTGCTTTAGATCAACAGCACTGAGAGCAAGTTCAAACAAGTGAAGTACCCTCAAAGACTCTGGGTCAGTGAGATTGCCCTCCGCGTCACAGGGACTACTTCACATTTTGTAACCAAATGGCTAGCCCAACACCCTGACCAAAAGGAAAATTGGGAATTTTTCAAGGCTGCATTCCTCAAAAAGTTCTCCATGAAGGACTCGGACGTGGTGATCATGACTGAGCTTAGAAACTTCAAAATGACAGGAACCATTGAAAAATACATTGCTGCATATGAAGGACTACGTGACTGTGCACCTAACACCATCAACTTTGATGAACCTGGGCCATGTCTGGACTTTTACAATGGCCTTCCCACACACATTAGACGTCAGTTCAACATGACCCGCTGCAAGAACCTCAAGGATGTATTCCTAGAAGAAAAATGCGCAGCTCAGAAGTCTGATGACCTACACGCCACCAACAAGCGTAAGAAAAACCCTGCAGCTAGAAGAGAGCCTTGCTCCAATAAGCAAAACAACTGAGCCCATAGTACCTAACCTCAAAACGGGAATCACACTGCACAAGCCAACCAGGCCAGCACCAAAGATACCAACAAGGAGGGAAAAGCTCAGGGGAGTGCTTAGGCAAGCCGCCCTCCCCCCACTGCACAAGACTTTTACAGAAAACGGGATTTGGACTCAATCACCATGATCCAGGTTCCCTCCAGTAATCCTCTACTGTTTGCTGCCCAAACTGGAAATAAACTCCTTACCTATCCTTTCCGTTTTTGCAGATACCAGGGCACAGCACTATTTGACACTGGAGCCAATCAATCACTCATTAACAAGAGTTTCACAGACCTCATGAAGTTACCTACCATTTGAAGTAGCATCAAGAAAGTCATCATGGCGGACAACCATAGTACCCCAGTTACCCACGAGACAAAACCTTTCTGCGCCCAAATTGGAGATGTACAAACAACAATTAGCGGCCCCATCATATCAATCCCCAAATACGATGTTATACTTGGATTGGATTGGATGAGAAAGACAAAGCCTCACATCAACTGGTACAGTGCCACCCTCATCATTCAGCAAGGAGAAGTACAGCATCATGTTTACCTAACACATCTTGACACCCTCATGAGGGACCACATATTTGTAAAGATCATGGAAACAGAGAAAGAAACTGACATCAGCAAAATCAATTGGAGCACATGTATGTATGAAGTCATTCACTTCAAAACACAGAAACTCAACACAAACAGAAACCAATCAGAAACCAGCTAATCAATGAGTTTCCCTCCGTATTCCAAGAAACACTTCCCAGGTTGCTCCCTGATCAGGGTATACAAAACGAGATCAACCTAAAAGGTAGCATGCCTAAAGCACAACCCATCTACCGCCTCACATCACAAGAAGACAACGCCCTGAAGGCTTACCTAGACAAAGCACTCAAGAAAGGCCTCATTAGACCCTCAAAATCACCCTTTGGTGCTGCTGTCTTCTTTGTGGCAAAGAAAGATGGAGGCCTCCACCTGGTCACCAACTACAGGGCCCTCAACAAGGTCACAATAAAGAACAGGTATCCCCTGCCCCTAATTGATGACCTTTTTGATGCCCTGGGGGGGTCCCAAATCTTCACAAAAATTGATTTGACAGCAGGATATCACCAAATTTGTGTGAAACCTGAAGACATTCCAAAGATCACATTTTGAACAAAATATGGATCCTTTGAATGTGTTGTCCTCAATTTTGGCATGACAAACGCTTCCAGTACCTTTGTAACCTTCATGAATAAATTATTTAAGGAACATATTGGGAAAAGAGCAATCATCTACCTGGACGACATCATCATTTACAGTCCCAGCCTATAACAACACTGGGAAGACGTCCACGCAGTCCTCTGCACCCTGCAGGAAAACCAACTGATTGCCAACCCGTCAAAATGCAAGTTCTTCTTGACTAAACTTCCATTCCTTGGCCATATCATTAGCAAAGACAGTATTAAACTGGATCCAGACAAAATACACACTATAACAGAGATGCCAGCCCCAAGGAACAAGAGCAAACTTTGCACTTTCCTTGGAATGATAGCCTATGTACGCAGGTTCATCCCTGACTGGGGCGCTCTGACAGCCCCCTTGTCAGCCGTCACTGGAAAAACAACCAAATTTGTCTGGACACCTTTACAAGATCAACATTTCTGCCAACTGAAAGAGCGCATGGTTACCTCCCCCATCCTACAATATCTGAACTGTGAGGGTACCTATGAGCTAGAAACCTACGCCTCTTATTATGCCATAGGAGGAGTCCTCTGTATCCAAACGGCCCAAAAGGACTTCCTCCCTGTGGCATATAAATCAAGGAAGTTATCAGACAACAAACAAAGATACCCTATACACAATAAGGAATTGGTTGCCATCATACACTGCCTCATGAAATGGCAATGCTATCTGGAAGGAGACCAGACGTTCAAAGTACTCACCGATCACAAGTCGTTAATATTCTTCAAAACACAACAACACCTGTCAAGAAGACAAGCCAAATGGATGAGTCTCATACAGAGATACCCCATGAAAATTGAATACAAGCCAGGCAGAGAGATGCTTACTGAAGACACCCTATCAAGGCTATACAATAAACACATCTTTTGCACTGATGGTGACCCCAACTGGCCCATGTTAATCATGGGGAATCTCCAGGAAGGGTTCCCACCTGGCACACCAATGGACATCTAAGAGAAAGTCCTCAAGAACAAACATCTGTTCAAAAACATATATGGTACCCTTCACCAAATTCTTCCAGATGCTGACAATGTACCCTACGTCCTGTGACACAAAAGATTGACACAATCCTCCGTTATTACAGAGACTTGGGACACACCTGTAGCAGAAACTTGCATGAATACCTCAAGACACGTTACTGGTGACCCAACATGCTAGATGACATCAGAGAGGTACTGGAACAATGCAAAGTCTGTGAGAAGTACACCCAAACCAAAGCTGCACCCAAGTCAGTAGTACCTGTATCCATCACACAACCCTTCAAGGTATGGTCGTTGGATATTGTGGGACCTATGCCTGGTGAAAGAAAAGGCAAGAAGTACATTATCACAGCCATTGAATATGCAACCAGATGGCCTGTAGCACAAGCCACAAAAGAGCACAAAGGCAACAATGTGAGACAATTCATTGGCAAGGAGATCATAGCAAAGTTTGGAAAGCCTGACCTCTTAATCACAGATGGAGGCACTGAACTCAAAGCTATTGACACCAACATCTATCTTGCCAAAAATTGAATAAAACACGTCACAGCCAGCCCATATCTCCCACGAGCAAATGGACGCATAGAACAACTAAACAGCTCTCTAGTGGAAGCTCTCAGTAAGTTATCTGCCAACAATCCAAAAGCCTGGGTCAACATGCTACCAATTGCCCTTATGGTCTGCAGAACACGGGTCAACTGCAATACGGGCAAAAGCCTTTATCAGCTTGTCTATGGTCAGAAACCCTCACTTGTCAGTACAACCACAGGACCACAACTGCCACTTTAAAAGAAGATACCAGACAGTAATGACCTAAAAGTACTACAAGCCAAAAAGGACCAAGAAGCAATGGAACACCAAAGAGTCCAGCAGAAAGCAATCCCATTGCAATAAGAAAAGTTCCAAGTCAGAGACAAGATCTGGGTTGTCAATCACAACCAACACAAACTAGACCCAGGGTTACGCGGACTAGGCATTGTCATGGAGGTGAAGCCCAATAACACCTACCTCATCAAAGGGATTGGAGCTCGAACTGAACTGAAATGTATACATCACAACCAACTCCATTTGTGTAAGGCAAGAGAAGCCCAACAAAACTCAAGGCTCCCTGTACCCAATACAAAACTGGATCAATACCAACCCCATATACCAGATACTCTCAAGAAAATTCCCAAGGCTCCGCCTTCCAGCACCCCAGGGGAAGATATCGCAACATCTTCAATTACTCCCTCTCAGGAAATTAACACCCCAAGTAAATCACTGAGCGGTTTACTGAATGGTTCACCGCCCAGTTAATAAACTGGTGGCACCATTATCAGTTAACCATCTATGACAGGGATCACTCAATCCAGGTCCTAAATGGAACATAACTTGATTAAGCCTTGTGACTTAAGAGGAACATTACTCAGATAAGCCCCATGGCCTCCATGACATACATGGACAACATGTGGCTTGTCATGATACTATATAATATTCTATATTCATACCCAATAAAGTATCATTCTCTTCTTAATCTTTCCCTTTATTTCATTTATTATTGTCATGCTTTTTAAATGACCGCGCAACAATTATTAGAGATTATAGGGCGCAGGTCATTTGCCAGAATACAGTCATATGTGAGAATATGAGTAGTATCATAGCAGAAGAGCCAGGATTGAGCAGGACCATGATTATTGCCCAGCAATGGCTTCTGATTGCGCAGAAGCACTTAAGGATTAGGATAAAGGTCAACCAGATTAAGGATAAAATAAAGATAGTTCAAAGATTCAAGATTTATTTTATTGTAAATAATTAATTCTTCCTATACCTACTACAAGGGTAATCCCTGGGCTGCTAGCAATATCTTCTAGGACATTCTAACACGCCCCTAATTTGGGCAATTATTAATCTAGGTTTGGCGCTTCTTGCATGTCAACCAATAAAATATCTTCATCTTCACCCAGCATAGGTGATCCTTGCTGGCGTGGAATCATTTAGTTACTTCAGGATCACTTCCTGCTTTCTTAGCGTACTGCAGCTTAATGCTTATTAATGTGACAATTAAGGGAATTCAAGATTATGGGAAATTGAACCCCGCGCCTCGGCGCTCAATGTAAAGGTAAGGCGGTGCTTGCAATAATTTTCAGTTGGTGCGGCGGCGCTTGACATAAAAGTAGTTTGGTGCCTTGGCGCTTGATCCAATTGCTAGGCGGCGCTGCAGCGCTTTGTGTATTTATTAAGTGCCGCGGCGGCAAATCATGTGTCATTAATTGCCGCGGCGGCGCTTGTCATTGGCTAGTATTAGGCTTAGGTCAGCAGACTACTGCTAATCCAATTTGCATGTAGCTTATACTATCAATTTATGTTATTTGGTAGCTGCAATTCATATCTGCAAGCTCCATCATAATTAGTGTCATTGTATTTTGTACTACTAATTTATGGATTTGGTTGTAGCAATCCCAATTTGTGAGCTCCATCATAATTGGCATCATTGCTTGGCCAAAATTCCCAACATATCCCCCCACTTGACTAAGCACTACTTCCTTTCTCTCCAAGATGAATCCCACTTTTAACAGCAACAGCAACAAATGCCAAAACATGCGCCAAGCATATGACGCCATGATGGCAACCATGGGTGAGGCGGAGCGCAATGCCTTCCGTAAGATGCCCTGCTCTGTGAGGATTGCCTTCCTCAACCATCTTTGCTCTAGTGGGGACCAATTCTGTGAGCAAGACTGCGCCACTACCGTGGCTGGCTCCGCCCTAAGTTCTGCTCCCAGTTCCAATGCTGGTGACCTCTTCAACGAGGACTCCCTGTTCAACAATCCTCTTCCCATCACCTGTATGCCTCCTGTCCTGGGTCCTTCTGGTACTTTGTGCCCCTTCTTGCAGTGCTTGCCTTCCTCTGGTGAGCCTCCTGCCACCCCTTTGTTGATGCTTTGCGCTTGGCGCAATTCAGATGAGGTCCCCATGGACTACCCTGACCTGTTAAGCAAGTTTGGTATTTGTCACCACAAGGAGACTCTGTTCAGTTTTGTGCAAGCCATGCACGCCAATGAGGATGCAATGACTCCTATCTGCGCCGGTGAGCTTTACCACAGCCGGTACAATGCTTCCTGCTTGGCTGCTGAGGTGCACCTTGGCCTTCAGTCCGCTTCCTTGGTGCCCGGCCAGATCTCTGCCCAGCACGCCCACACTATTGCTATTTGAAACAAGTACATAGATGAGGTGACTTGCATTTGGTCCCTTGAGCTTGCTGCCGACCCTGCCTTTCACCAGACCCTGGACCTTCCTGTCCAGGTCAACACCAGTTGGCGCTTCTTGGCTACCTTTAAGGTGTTCCTCTTGGCTGCTGCTGTGTGCCACTTCATGTGGTATGCCCCCAATAGCTGCCAGCCTGGCCAGTCTGGGTACGCTGGTTGTTGCCTGGAGCACTATCGTGCTCTGGCTTACCAGCTTCAGGTTCCGTTGCCATTGGCCTACTCTTATATGGAGGACGCCCTGCTGGACTGCTTGAAAATTGGGGCTGCGTTTTCTGCTTGTGGTGGTTGGGGTTGCCTTGTGCCTGTGAGCCAGCTCCGCCTCCTGCTTTGCCACTGGACCTCAATGTCACAGAACTCCCAGTTGGCCTGGGCTCAGATGCTCGTGATCTTGGCGCATGTGCGCCAACGCCTTGACAATGATTGGTACCTCCTCCCCACCCACAAGCGCCCTGTGGTTACTGTAAGAGAGGTGGGCTAGACTAACAAAGTCTGGCTCCCATCCTGGTGGGACCAACCACCAGGATGCTATCCAGTGCAAGACTGGGATAGCCGCTTGAAGGGGCCTCCCAAAGGAGACTGGATGTGAAAGGGGATGGAAGTATGCATCCAAAGCCATGACCATGGCTCCAGTAAGTAACCACAGAGAGCAATCCCAAGTGAAAGGGGCCTCTGTATTTGACTCAGGGATTTGGCGCAAGGGGGAAGGATTGACCAAGTCAGAAGAAGGAGTTTCAGTAGTCACAGATTCTAAAGGTGGCAACAACTCTTCAAGATGAGAAGACAACCAAGAGAACAACCCATGGGATCCCGGTTTGATGGGAATCTGGGTGAGATACCCAATTACATTTGCAAAAAGACCAGGAATAAACTCAGAAGATCAAGAAATCAAGGAAAGTTTGCTCCAAAAGACTGGGTTTGAGGACCAGAACAAGAGGAAAATGGGCACCAGTATCCACACAGCCATCTTGTATCAAGGTGACAACATGATTTCAGCAGGTGCCCTTCTTTTGCTAAGACTACTGGGCAGACAGACCAGGTGCACAGGTAAATAATAGGAAATGATCCAAATTAATATACTTGGAACAATTCCCAACAAAAAAAACGACAGGCAGGCGGGCAGTTGGGCCAGGGAAAGCGGTTGGCGGGGACAATTAAGTGCTCAGGTAAATAACAGGGAATGGTCCAAGTTGTTGTTCTCGAAACAATCCCCAACAAAAAACAACAGGCAGACAGTCAGGCGGGCAGGCGGGCCAGATAAAGCGGGAGGCGGGGACAACAGCAGGAGTTGGGATAAATACCTTTATTGTTAAACAAACTTTAAAATACAAAAGATTTGCAAAGTCAGGAGTTTATTCAACAATTGGAATTGGTAAGCAAGGGACCTGACGGCCCATGCTTCCATTTTATGCAAAGGGGGGGGTGATAGGACGGGAGGGGTTATGAAAGGGGCTATCAGAGTGCAATCTAAAGGGGAGCCTATTAAAGAGTACTAGCCAATCTTATCTTGGTTTGAGACCCAGAAAATAGGGACCGCGGGCTGGATGTAAGACTCAGCCCCTTAATTGGCTAGGAGCCTTCTGAGGACTCAGGGTGCACATTTCCCCTAATGCCTTCCTCTGACGTCTCCACCAGAGAGCTCCAGAACCCATTTGTTTTGGGCCAGGGGACTCCCAGGCCGGAGGAATTAGCTACCTGGGACACCACTGGTTGCGGGTTTTGGTACCCAATTTCCCCAGGCTGCAGGTTTGACCTTTCTGACTTCATGTGGCCTGCATTTTTTGTTGGTTTGCTAATTGTTTCAGGACCAGGCAACACCAGGACAACAAGCAATCCAACCAAATTAATGTCTCCTCCGCAGTTAGAGGGGACTCCAAAGAGGAAATGAGAACTTCAGCCGGGAAGGCCAACACAAAGTGTTTGTCTACCGTGTGGGCCAAGTCCTCCAGGTTTTAGAGGGGTTTTGCCTGCACGCGGGGCACCTTTTTTGATGGTCTGGGAAATACATCCTGATCCAGGGCTAAAGGTGGGCCACAGAACTTTACATTATCATTTCCTTCTTGTTGGGGATGGATGCCTCCTTGGAAATGGTCATCCAGGGAGAAGTTTTGTGGGCCTTAGGAATTTTTAAGGCCAATAGACCATGGGGGACCTAGGGATTTAGGATTCTTACGGTGAAACACCAATACCAGCTCTTGACAATTTGCGCAATCTTTGGAGCTTACCCAGCTATTGTCATACTATGGGTATCCTTTCCATGATACACAGTGCTGGAGAGACTTCCTCACCCTACAGGAGGCTATTATTTCCTCTACCTCATATTTGGGAATTCCCTCAACCTCTGTAGGGCCTGCGTTGGAAGGTAGTGGTCCTTCAAAGGGGGATAAGCAACAAGCATTGAAAGTAGTATGTATGTGGTAAGAGGGTGGGAGATCCAGCACATAAGCCCCATTGCCCTTGTCTTCTAATACCTTGAATGGACCTAACCGTTTTGGAGCAAACTTGCGGGCCGGAACTTTCATCTGAATGTTGGTAGCATCTAGCATAACAAGTGATCCTACAGGGTAGTTTGGAGCAGGACGCCTATTCTTGTCAAACGCCCTTTTGTAAGCTTTTATGGATTTGAACAAGGAGTTCTGTACCCTGATGTGAGTGGCCTTGAGGTGCTCAGTCATGTCTGCTGCGACTGGAACATGAGCCTGCAAAGTAGGACCAATAACAAGGGATGGGGAGAATCCAAGGGTTGCCTGAAAGGGAGAGGTACCTGTTGAGGAGTGTACTGAGTTGTTATATGCAAACTGTGCAAGAGGCAAATTGTCTGATCAAGAGTCCATTGCCGCATTTGCATAACATCTCAAGTGCTGCTCCATGGTCTGGTTAACTCTTTCTGTCTGTCCATCTGATTGTGGGTGATATGCTGTTGAGCGGCAAGGTTTGATGTTCAGTATATTCAGTAAGTCCTCCCAGAACCTGGAGTTGAACTGAGGACCTCTGTCACTAATTATCTCCTGAGGCAACCCAAAGTTGGTAAAGATGTGCTTCACAAACAAATTGGCCATTCCCAGGGAGTTAAGAGTAGTGAGACAAGGAATGAACACAGCATACTTGGTAAAACAATCTACCACAACCATGATGAAATCATAACCATTTGATGGAGGCAATTCTACCACAAAGTCTACTGAAATGGAGGACCACAGACCTTGTGATTGTTGCAGGGGGTGTAGAAGGCCATTATTTCCTGAGCAATCTGGCTTGGAACGGGCACAGGTTACACATTTCTTGATCTAAGGTGTAATCTCTTTGGTGATTCCTGGCCAGCTGTAGGTGCGTTGGATCAGGTTCAACAATTTGGATGAGCCAGGATGTCCAAACAGTAGAGAGTCATGATGTTCTGTCAGGATACGTTCCCTCAAGGATTTAGGGACCCATACCCGGTTGTTTTGGTAAACTATCCTTTCCTTTAGAACATAAGGGCCCAATAATGGGTGTTCTGGGGAAGGTTTAGAAAGTATCACCTGTCCATCTGGCAATGTGTACTGGGTGGATACAACATCATGAAGGAGAGACCCCAGCAAGACTAATGGGAACTCTGGAACCAGAACCAATAGGGCCAGAATTCCTGGTGTGGGCGACAGAACTGATGATGTGGGAATGAGAGTGATCTGGGGATTGTCCTCATCATTGGATGGGAACATTGATGGGTTACAGCTGAGAAGATTGGGGAGAATGTTGAGGGAGCCTGAGACAAACTCATACTTGAACTTATAAGCTGAGAGGGTCTGCATAACCCTAGCCTGACAAGGGAGCAACTTCTGGGGTTTCTGGAAATAACATAACGCCTTGTGATCTGTACATACTACAAACTCATGGTTGGCTCCTTGGAGATGGTGACACCAATGGGTAATAGAGTCCACCACAGCTTGAAGTTCTTTGTCAAAGATGGCCCAGGATTGCTCATTGGATGCAAACTTCCAAGAATAGTATGCAACTGGGAGTTCATGCCCATCATGGTCCTGAAGGAAAACTGCCCCAATGGCCACATTAGAAGCATCACAAGCCACAATAAATGGCTTGGATGTATCAGCATGGCAAAGAACTAGTGTAGAAACAAAGACCCTTTTGATAGCCTCAAACGCCTGCTGACATTGGGGTGTCCAGATAAAAGGTGTGTTTTTACCAGCCAAGGGGTGAAGAGGGGCTGCCAGCTCTGAGATAGCAGGCAAGAACTTCTTGAGGAATATGACAGTACCCAAGAAGCATTGTAACTCCTTCTGGTTCCATGGGGTTGCCCATTCACGCAAAGCAAGGGCCTTATCAGGAGACACCACATGACCACCTTTCAGAACCAAATTCCCCAGGAAAGTGACTTGTGATTTGAAAAACTCACACTTGCTGGGTTTGATGAACAGATTTTCTTTTTGGATAGCATTCAACACAGCAAACAGATCTCAGGCATGTGTCTTGGCATTTGGTGAATGAATCAGAATATCATCAATATATGCAACTGCACAAGAGAAGCATAAGTCTCCTAAAGCTTCCTCAATGACCCGCTGGAAGATGGCAGGCGCGTTTTTCAACCCAAATGAAATTACCTTGAATTGGAAGCAACCACATGAGGTTTGATAGCTGTAAGCCACTTATCTTTTTCTACCACCTGAGCCTGATTGAAGACATTGACAAGATCTAACTTGGAAAAGACCCTATAATTGGCAATGGATTGGGCAATAGAGGCTTCTAGAGGAAGGGGATAACAATCTAGAACGGTCACATTGTTCAAGAGGGTGTAATCCACACAAGGGCGCAGGGTTCTGTCTGATTTTTCTGCAAACACTACTGGAGAGCTCACAGATGAAGGCTTCTTTACAATCCACCCTTTGACCAGCATGTTGTCTAGCCAGACACCTAATGCTTTGTCCTCACGCTCACTGAGTGGGTAAATGGGTGCATCAATCTTCACCAGGTCTACAGTAGTCCAAAAGGTCACATCATGATGTGTGTGTTGGGGGAGTGCAGTAGCAAGGGACAGATCAAATGCATCTCGGTACGGTGCCAGGATTCCTGGGATCAACACTGGGGAAGGTACCTTTGGAGATGTCATGGGCCGCCATGACATAATAGCTTTGAAAAGTTGCGTTTTAAAAGCTTGGATTGATAAAGTTACTTCTTGCTGTCAGAAAGCTACCTTGATGATCTCCCTAGGTACCCTAGATCAAAAGTTATGGCAATTTAAAGAGTTGAGTTTGAAAACCCTGTCAGCATGTCCCAAAATGGTTGCAAGATTGGATTTCAAATCAAGACAAGCAACAATTAGTAAGCGGGAAAATCCAACCATATCTCAGCCTCCAGTGATCAGTTTTGGATGTCCTTACGCTCAAATGAAAGCCCCAGATGAGGAGAATTCATCCAAAGTATTTTTAGATGACCAACTGAGGCAAACCTCGAAGTTCAAATCTGACCAAAAGAATATGACTAGAATTAGTCAGCTGATGTTTCAAACTCTTAGTATGACCCTCCAGATAGAGAGACAAGGACCTTCAGGAAGAATCTGGAAGAATCTCAAAGACCAATGTAAATGGTATAAAAAGAATCTAGTTCTCCTTTTCCCCATTGTGATCATTCTTGGTCTGAATAATAAATAAAGGACTTCTCTTAGACTATAGTTTAAATGGATCAGAGTTGGGAGCCCTTGGGCCCTGACATTATGATCACCTACCTTAAAGCCTTCTTAGAAGACCACCAATGGAATATAACTGTGGGAGCATACTCCATATATGTCCTCTATTCAACACTCATGTTTGCCAGCTATCTACTCAAGACTGCCAAACAAGATAATTCCCACTGCAACTTGAATCCAGAGTTAAGTTGTAACAGCCACCAAGATCCTCTGGGCAACCAAACAGATACCTTACCCAAGACTAAGGCCTCTATCCAATCTGATGCTTCTCCTAACGTTGATACTCTGTATGATAATCTTGGAAATTCTCTTGCCTCCAGCCAGTCAGGATTAGAGTTCTATCTACAGGATCAACTAATAGCTGAGAAAATATCCCCCACAGAAACCCTGAAGCCCAATACTACGTCCAATTTAGTAGATACCTTTACTCCTTGCTTAGGTACAATAATTGACACACTGCCTTATAAGAAGATTCATATGCCTCACTGGAAAACTCTCAATGTCTCTCAAAATGTGCTTCATAGAGATGTCATCCACCTAACAAATATGTCAAGAGTGACCCCCAGAGTTTCTTTAAAAGATGAAAATTCTTGCCCACACCCAAACCAAGTACCAAGTTTAAAGAAGAAAAGCCACTACTGGATGTCAAAAGAAGCTTTGAATCACTCTATCATATCACGCAAGGAGAGATTAGCCCAAGGAAAGGAGTGGGATCAAAGCTGTTCCCATCATTATGCCTTAGAAAATTTAAAAAAGGAATGTTCAAAAGACAATTCCAAATACTTCTTATACACACCACTTGCCTACTATGAAAGCCCAAGCTACAACAAAATGTCTAAGCCTGTAGAAATATACCAGATAAGCAACCTTTCTAATGATGAAAAATTGGATGATTCCAATAAGTTGTCAAAGACTGAAGAACCTGACCAGATAAACAACCATGCTAATACTGAAAAAGATGAAGAGCTCAAGAAGTTAATTAAGATTGAAAAAGATGATGAGTCCAAAGAAAATAAGAGAGAGCTACCAAGGAGCATTAGAAGAGAAGAAATGTACAACATGAAGCTAAGTAACCTGGGCCCCTATAAAAATATTGTTATAGGGGCAACTTGTATGCTATTGTTTTTATTTGCAGCTTACTGCAAAGATAGGTTTAGGGAAATTTGGAAAAGAAAGACAAGGTTAAAGACTGAAACCAGCCAAGAAGTACTGGAAAGCTAATCTGCTAGTACAACAAGTACAATTGAAGTTAAAGAATTCATTGCCAAGTTGAAACCACCCAGAAAAATACCACTTAAAAGAGCAAATTTACTGAGAAATTGGCCAAGAATTTTTTTCAAATATTCTGTCTTGTTAACCAGATGATTGAAGGAGGAGGTTCTTCTTGGGAGGGGATGGAGTTTGGCTGCCTGATGCATCCAACCTCTTACCACATTAAAAATACAAGAAATCAACTAAGAGCAGAGAGACTCAAGGATTTTAACAATGAATATCTTTTTGAAGACCTAGATGATTCTAGAATGAAGATACCTGATGACGTTCTACAGCAAGAAACAATACTGATAGATGAAAACCCCACCAGAATCAAACAAGAGCCAATATCCAGCTCATCTAAGATTCCCTTTGATTTCCCCAACACTAATATGATGATTGATGAAACTCCAACCAACAACCTAAGCCTGAATGCCATGATCAATTCAGACTGGAAGACCAAAATTTCTGAGACCTTTAAGAAGTTAACTGATTTTCTATTCACAAGAAAGCTATGGACAAGAGAAGCAATCACAACTGAAATTCAAATTGCCAGATTTCTGTACTTAAAGAGCAAACTAGAAGATTGGCAGAAGAATAAGACTACTGACTTCATTGAAACTTTAAACCCAGGAACCCAAGAAGATACTGCAACTGAGACTGAGGCCTGCCCAAAAATCCTTAAGCTTGTAGCCACATATATCATTCAGGAGAACAACAATAAGATAGACCAGAGATATAGAGGAAAGTCTAAGCCAAATCAAAAAATTCTACTTTGCCTTGGTATCCAATTAGTGTTAAGTATGAATAAAAACTATGGAATGTATGGGTTTGTGTTGGCCTTATTATCACAAAGGCCACCATTAGAAGGGGATAGTGTCATGGGCCGCCATGACATAGTAGCTTTAAAAAGTTGCGTTTTAAAAGCTTGGATTGATAAAGTTACTTCTTGCTGTCAGAAAGCTACCTTGATGATCTCCCTAGGTACCCTAGATCAAAAGTTATGGCAATTTAAAGAGCCGAGTTTGAAAACCCTATCAGCATGTCCCAAAATGGTTGCAAGATTGGATTTCAAATCAAGACAAGCAACAATTAGTAAGCAGGAAAATCCAACCATATCTCAGCCTCCAGTGATCAGTTTTGGATGTCCTTACGCTCAAATGAAAGCCCCAGATGAGGAGAATCTATCCAAAGTATTTTTAGATACCAACTGAGGCAAACCGCGAAGTTTGAATCTGACCAAAAGAATATGACTAGAATTAGTCAGCTGATGTTTCAAACTCTTAGTATGACCCTCCAGATAGAGAGACAAGGACCTTCAGGAAGAATCTGGAAGAATCTCAAAGACCAATGTAAATGGTATAAAAAGAATCTAGTTCCCCTTTTCCCCATTGTGATCATTCTTGGTCTGAATAATAAATAAAGGACTTCTCTTAGACTATAGTTTAAATGGATCAGAGTTGGGAGCCCTTGAGCCCTGACAGGAGAGGCTTTTAAGGACAAGCAACTCTTAGGGGGCTCTACTCCAGGTTTTAGCAAGGACAGAACACCAGCAGAACCGTCCAAGGAGAAGTGGAGCTCATTTTCAGGTCTTTCAATGTGAACCTGATGCCGGCGCCACCAACCCACTCCAAGGATGACAGGAAATAGTAGATCATTCACGGCCAAGAATCTGCTAACAAATACATGGTTGTCAGTATAGTAACTAAGGGGTTTAGAAACAGGATATGCTGTAACTGGCACCTTACTTGCGCCCAACAATTCTTTAGGGCCAAGACAGGTGAGGTCCATAGATCTTGCTAAGGTGCGGTTCATGAAATTACCCGCTGCACCAGTGTCAATTAATACAGTGACTTTGGCCTTTCTGGTGCGTGTATAGAAGGTTGCATTTAAAAGGAAATATGACAAATCCTCTTTATTCTGCATACTCAAGATAGAGCCAGAAGGCTCTCCTGAGGCGACATCAGGGATGTTGACAGACGCTGCAAACTCAGAGACCAACCCAGAAGTGGTGGGCCAATTAGGACACAAGACACTTATCCCGCCCTGGGGCTTGGCCGGTTTCTGAGGAGCTTTGGCAGGGGGATTCTTGACCACGGGAAAGGAGGCCATGATGCCTTGCTTGGGGGTGCAGGCAGGGAGGGCGCTCAGGCAGCAAGCAAGACCAAATGCTTTTTCCAAGGAACCAGGAGCGGGATCCCAAGCCTCTTTTGAGGCTGAAGCAGGATCCAATAAGTGGCGGAACATAGCAACTGCTACCTCTACAGGGAGGCCAAAGGAAGCTGCTTTTATAGCAAAAGTCTCAATGTGAGATGCCAGGTCTGGTGCCAACCCTTTTGATTGGAGCATCTTAAATATAGTGGTAGACTTGGATCCCAAGGCTGCTACTGCTGCAGCCACCAAAGTAAGAAGGGAGGAGGAATCCCCAACTTCCTGACTCTGGCGTAAGAGGGTTCTTACCCAAAGACGTGTGTCTCCATCTAAGGCATCCAGGAGAGAAACTGAGTGTTGAGCATCTGTGATGGGAATATCTGAGGGGGAAAGATCTGCTGACAGTTGCAGCTGGAGCTCACCCAAAGCTTTGAGGACTTTTTTCTTGACAGCTGCTGTGGGTGGGGAGGTGCATGGACTCACCAACGTTACATTGATGGCAGAGGCAACAGATGAAGCTGTGGATACAATCTTAGCGCGTTCTGAGGCCCACTTCTTCAAGGTGGACAGAAGGGACGCAGTGGCCAAGACAGTAAGGGCCCCAGAGATCAGGGAACCCACGCTGGCACAAATCAGAGCAAGCACAAGGGAGTGCAACCAGTTGCAAAAGGCTTCAAAAGCTAAATTAATTGGCTTACCAATTATGTAAGAGAGGGGGCTAGACTAATAAAGTCTGGCTCTCATCCTGGTGGGACCAACCACTAGGATGCCATCCAGTGCAAGACTGGGATAACTGCTCAAAGGGGCCTCCCAAAAGAGACCAGATGTGAAAGGGGAGGGAAGTATGCATCCAAAGCCATGACCATGACTCCAGTAAGTAACCACAGAGAGCAATCCCGAGTGAAAGGGGCCTCTGTATTTGACTCAGGGATTTGGCGCAAGGGGGAAGGATTGACCAAGTCAGAAGAAGGAGTTTCAGTAGTCACAGATTCTAAAGGTGGCAACAACTCTTCAAGATGAGAAGACAACCAAGAGAACAACCCATAGGATCCTGGTTTGATGGGAATCTGGGTGAGATGCCCAATTACATTTTCAAAAAGACCAGGAATAAACTCAGAAGATCAAGAAATCAAGGAAAGTTTGCTCCAAAAGACTGGGTTTGAGGACCAGAACAAGAGGGAAATGGGCACCAGTATTCACACAGCCATCTTGTACCAAGGTGATAACATGATTTCAGCAAGTGCCCTTCTTTTGCTAAGACTACTGGTCGGAAGGACCAGGTGCACAGGTAAATAATAGGAAATGATCCGAATTAATATACTCGGAACAATTCCCAACAAAAAAACAACGGGCAGGCAGGCAGTCGGGCCAGGGAAAGCAGTTGGCGGGGACAATTAAGTGCTCAGGTAAATAACAGGGAATGGTCCAAGTTGTTGTTCTCGAAACAATCCCCAACAAAAAACAACAGGCAGACAGTCAGGCGGGCAGGCGGGCCAGATAAAGCGGGAGGCGGGGACAACAGCAGGAGTTGGGATAAATACCTTTATTGTTAAACAAACTTTAAAATACAAAAGATTTGCAAAGTCAGGAGTTTATTCAACAATTGGAATTGGTAAGCAAGGGACCTGACGGCCCATGCTTCTATTTTATGCAAAGGGGGGGTGATAGGACGGGAGGGGTTATGAAAGGGGCTATCAGAGTGCAATCTAAAGGGGAGCCTATTAAAGAGTACTAGCCAATCTTATCTTGGTTTGAGACCCAGAAAATAGGGACCACGGGCTGGATGTAAGACTCAGCCCCTTAATTGGCTAGGAGCCTTCTGAGGACTCAGGGTGTGCATTTTCCCTAATACCTTCCTCTGACATCTCCACTGGAGAGCTCCAGAACCCATTTGTTTCTGGCCAGGGGACTCCCGGGCAGAAGGAATTAGCTACCTGGGACACCACTGGTTGCGGGTTTTGGTACCCAATTTCCCCAGGCTGCAGGTTTGACCTTTCTGACTTCATGTGGCCCGCATTTTTTGTTGGTTTGCTAATTGTTTCAGGACTGGGCAACACCAGGACAACAAGCAATCCAACCAAATTAATGTCTCCTCCGCAGTTGGAGGGGACTCCAAAGGGGAAATGAGAACTTCAGCCGGGAAGGCCAACACAAAGTGTTTGTCTACTGTGTGGGCCAAGTCCTCCAGGTTTTGGAGGGGTTTTGCCTGTATGTGGGGCACCTTTTTTGATGGTCTGGGAAATACATCCCAATCCAGGGCCAAAGGTGGGCCACAGAACTTTACAGTTACCATCCAGCGCCTCGCAAAGCACTCCCAATGTGGTATCCTCCTCCCAGCCGCGCAAAGGCGCCCCCGCTCTCAGAGGCCATCCCCAGTAAACTACTTTGCAATAAACTTGCTTTGCTCCATATTCTTTTTTATTACCTTTTTTAATTTTTATCTTTTTGTTCATTCTTTGTTTTTATTATCTCCTTGAATATTTTTAATTTCTTATTTCTATATTTTCTTTCTTTTGAATCTTTCTTGGAGATATGGCGCTCAATCTGTTAACTAGGTGCCCAGTCCTTTTGTTTATAATTGTGTGCCTGCTTGGGTCTTGCCGGTAGCTTTGCAGATCTGGCCCTCACAAATTTAACTTAGAGTTATTATTCTGAAGTAACATATGGGTCATTATTTGTTAGATTAAGCCAAGGTGCCAGCTTAAGCATTTTAAAGACTTTTAACTTCTTTGGTATCATTTAAGCCGTAAACTTATGTTTTTTAAACATTAATATAATGCTTAGTTTACTGAATAAAAGTTTAAGTGTGTAAAATATACAAATAATAAAAATAAATCTTATTTCTATTAACTGTATTTTTGCTAAAAACCCTTTTTTCTATTTTAATAAGCCAAGAATCAAATATATGAGTTGCATGGGAGAGTAATAGCAGCCCCAAAGCCATAATTGCTATTACCCTATCTTTGGCTCATATAATTAATTTCTTAGTTATTTTTAGAAAAAAAAGTTGTTGTATTTAAAAGACTATTTACCCTATGTGAAATATAAGTTTTTGTTATGCGTCCAACTTCATGAACATGTCCTACTAATCCTTTAGTAGTATCAGCTCTCTTTGTTTCTCTGTCATCTGTGCAGAACTTTGCACAATAATTTATTTTGGAGTACTCCTTAACATCCTCAAATGTCAAAGGTGAAACATACAGCTCACCATCTTTCATTAAATATGAAAGATTAACATAAAATGCTTTGACTTCAAGCCAGCTTTTTTTAGGCCTAGATTTTCTATCATAGATGTAAAAAAAGGTTTTTTGGGAAACATCTGAATTATTTACAAGTGACTCATATAAACCCTTTCTTTCTTCCTCTCTCTCAAAAACCATTTTGAGATCATTTATATTTTTTATATACATCTCATTTTCCTTTTGTTTAAATATTTTAGATAATACACCAAAATGACCATCAACAATACTTTTGCCATGACACTCAACAAATCTATTAAACTTAATTGTTCCTTTTATAATTTTAGGTACCTCTTTAAAAAGATAATATAAGAATTCATAAGATCTAAAATGATTACCATTATCAGTCCAAACTTTAATATTTTTAATATTCTTAAATTTATTATTTTTAAGCAGACTTATCAAACACTGACCTGAAAACAAAGAGTCATGAGATAAAATTTCAGATAAAAAGTCATGATACTCATATTTAATTTTCTCATTTTCTTTAAAAGCAATTGCAAATCCTAATAAAGAAATAGGTATTTTCTCATAAAAACAATTATTTGTCTCTATAGGACCCCCACCTATTTTAAAGTTTTCTTTATAGTCTATTACTATAACACATGAATTATTATCAAGATTATTTATATCACTAATATATTCTTTATTTTGATGCTTATAAAACTTTTCATGTAGGTCAATAGATTCCAAATTTTCTTTAATAGATTTAGGCAATGGCAACTTCTTTATACTCAAATCCTTTTTCTTCATTTCTAATGATTTTTTTAAGTTGCAAATGTTACACATATCAGTTTGCTTTTTGCTTTTAATTATATTATTAGGAATAAGCTTATAGAAAGTGGAAAGTGAAATAGAAATATTGTTTTTTATTTTCATATCTTCATAAATTTCTTTTTTTGTTTTCAATAAGGAGTATTTTATTTTAGTTGAGTATTCACTCAATTCTTTTTGTAATTCTTCATAAATCAATCCAGGGTTTTTTTAGTGAATTGGCTGGTTGGGAATGAATTTTTTAATATGTGTTTTAAAATATTTTTTATGTTTTCTTTCTTTACTGAATCATTTTTTCCTTTTTTATTTTTTGAATTTAATGATGCTTTTTTAGCATTTTTTATTTTTTTAGAATATGAATACTCATTTTTTGTCATTTTAAATCCACAATCCCAAAGCTCTTTCAGACTGTAGCTTGATGTAACCAATGCTCTTAGGGAAGGAAGGTGCTTGGCAGGGGACTCTGACATCAATTCCTTTAGGTTGGTAAGGAAATCATCTGTCTTAGAATTTTGTATGACAGGTAAGAAGGTACTTTTTCCAAACTCTGTTTTTAATAAGAAATGCTCAACAAAGCTGTTAAGATCACTGCCAGCAGTAAAAAGGAATGCTTGTTTAAGCATAGAGATTCTTTCTCTCTTAGTAGAAGCCCCCAGTGAGAAGAAGGGTGTCATCTGAGGTGCAAACTTGATAGGTTCCATAATGATAGTGGTTGGGTCCCTTGGCTTGGTTCAGGCAGTTCTTGCTTGGAAATAGATGTGCAGTTATCAGAGAGGAGTAAAGGTGTGGATTGTAAAGTAAATTTCTGTAAAGTTGAGCTGTTTAAATACCATGTTAGCTGAGCTTTTGCACTACAGGCATAAATCCCCAACTGACCCCCAACTGATCTCCTTAATTTATCGATATCACCCCTGAAGTCTGATATCATTGTTTATTTACCCCTTTTTATATTCTGGTTAACTGATGATATCTCGGCAAATAGTACTTCAATCTCGCTCAAACTAGTATCATTAGAAAGCCCTTAATCTCAGCTTTTGGAATTGTGCTGCAATGTTATATTTCAATACCAATTTAGTATCTTGAAGCGGCTTTGAATGTAAGCTTATAAAATTATTATTTGAAATAAAATATGCTAATTAACTCTTAAAGTATGATATTTTAATCAGTAAACTAAATTTAAAGTATAAATTATTATTTAGCTTACTTCTAGTAACCAACTCAAAAACCTTTTGTTTTAAATAAACTTGAGTTTATTATAACTTTTAAAAGTTCTTAAAAAAATGAACTTTATATATCTTAAATCTATCAAAACAAAAATGTTTTTAATCACATATAAATATTTGCTTGTATAATTAAAGTTGTATCTTATTTTTATAGATACAATGACTAAGATCATTTTTTATTTAGTTTAAATAAATTTCAACCTTTATAAAATTTAATTAAATAAAGCAAGATTTTGATACATTCTTTTTTATGTTTGAATTTTTTATACATATTATCTCTAGCATACAGTATAAAAATATAATTTTATTAAATAGTTGTATAAAGCCATTTTATTAATATTAAATACTTAAGAATTTGAAAAAAAAACTTTTACTCTCTTACAAGTTCTTATTATATATTTTCTATAAAATCTAACTTAAGAATAAATTACTTATGCTAAATGAGATCACTGAAATTTCAATAAAAGTTTAGTTTTAATTTTAGTTTTAGTTTTTTTAACTTTTTACTAGATTTTTTATAAAACAAATCCAAAATTATTTAATATTTATTTATTAAATATGCAAAAAAGCTGTATGCCCTCTTTTTAAAAAGAGGGATTCAAAAATTATTATATTTTAAATTAAATATTTTTAAAAAAGCTAAGATTTTAGGCAACAATTTAATTTCCAACAAAAAGCATCATATCAGTTTTATTGTATTTTTATGTTTCTCTTTTTAGAATGAAGTCATTTTTTACTAATCAGCTTTCAAGAAAAATGGTACATGAAATAAGATTGTTACTAGCTTTTAATACAGTTTAATTTAGCTGTAAGTAGAAAATGATTAATTTAATATAGGTTTTTATATTATAAGGATTAAATAAGATTTATTTTGATAAAATTGTTATAATTATTTAAATTTATTGATAAGAAAATTAAAACAAAATTTTAAAGTGTTAAGTAGCACAGTTAATAGGAAACAGATTAATCTAACAAATAATGACCCATATTGCTCTCCTTCCGAGAGGAGGCTTACATAAAGTAGTGGTACTATCAGTTGCGCCTGGAAAACTCCTGTATGACTCGTTGTCTTGGCGTCAGATTAAGTGACTGGTAGTTTGTCGTCAGTGTAGAGGTGGCCAGCGCTGCTCAAGTTCTTGCAAGTGTGGGGTGTCCTTTGAATCCTTTGACTTCTTAGGCCCCTTAATCCAGCAAAGGTGGCTGGTACAGTTCAAACCTGTGAACGCTCTTTTTTTGCTTCCATAATACCAAGTGTGCTTTGAGCGCAACCAAGAAGCAAGGTAGGTGTAATGACTTGCTGCTCAAAGTGCTTTCATGAACCAATGGAGACCTTTAGGACGCCTGTGCAGCAGGGTTGATGTAACAACCTGTCACTTGGTAGTGCTTCAATCAACAATATGTGCCTTAAGCGCACCCATACTACAGGGTTGGTGTAACAACCTGTTGCTTGGTAGCATTTCAATCACCGGTACATGCCTTAAGCACGCCCGTGCAGCAGGGTTGGTGTAACAACCTGCTGCTTGGTAGTGCTATCAAGCATTTTTGCAAGGGCTTTGAATGTATCCTCATACTCTAGTTGCATAACCTTTTTGACTTGTATCACGGTGTGAACTGTGGACCTGAACTGACGCCTTCCCATTGGCATTATGCTTTGCTTCTTATGATGCTGGTCTCCATTGCGCTTGGATGCGCCGCCTGCAGTTACCAGCAATTTTCCAATTGACTCCTTCTTCTACAGACAAATGTGTGCCCCCTGTAGTGAGCACCATTGTCGCACTTTTTGCATGACAGCACAACAATTATTAGAGATTATAGGGCACAGGACATTTGCCAGAATACAGTCATATGTGAGGATATGAGTAGTATCGTAGCAGAAGAGCCAGGATTGAGAAGGACCATGATTATTGCCCAGCAATGGCTTCTGATTACGCAGAAGCACTTAAGGATTAGGATAAAGGTCAACCAGATTAAGGATAAAATAAAGATAGTTCAAAGATTCAAGATTTATTTTATTGTAAATAATTAATTCTTCCTATACCTACTACAAGGGTAATCCCTGGGCTGCTAGCAATATCTTCTAGGACATTCTAACACGCCCCTAATTTGGGTAATTATTAATCTAGGTTTGGCGCTTCTTGCACGTCAACCAATAGAATATCTTCATCTTCACCCAGCACAGGCAATCCTTGCTGGCGTGGAATAATTTAGTTACTTCAGGATCACTTCCTGCTTTCTTAGCGTACTGCAGCTTAATGCTTATTAATGTGACAATTAAGGGGATTTGAGATTATGGGGAATCAAACCCTGTGCCTTGGCGCTCAATGTAAAGGTAAGGCGGCACCTGTAATATTTGCCAGGCGGCGCTTGACGTAAAAGTAGTTTGGCGCCTTGGTGCTTGATCCAATCGCTAGGCGGCGCCGCAGCGCTTTGTGTATTTATTAATTGCCGCGGCGGTGCTTGACATTGGCTAGTATTAGGCTTAGGTCAGCAGACTACTGCTAATCCAATTTGCATGTAGCTTAAACTACCAATTTATGTTATTTGGTAGCTGCAATTCATATCCGCAAGCTCCGTCATAATTAGTGTCATTGTATTTTGTACTACTAATTTATGGATTTGGTTGTAGCAATCCCAATCCATGAGCTCCGTCATAATTGACATCATTGCTTGGTCAAAATTCCCAACAATTATACTTCCCAGAAGTATAAACATGACAAAATAAAATTTTTTAACTTTTTATTTTAAAAATTAAAATTATAAATTTGAAGATTTAATTTATTTAAAAATTATTTTTTACTTTGATTATTTATTTTTTTCTGGCCCGTCTAGAAAACAGAAGGCCATCTGGGGCCTTCTTTTTTTAATGAAATTTCGGATTCCCCCAATGTAGGGGAATCCGAAAGAAGTAGACGGGGAAGGGCAAATGGGACGATTACGCAAATGCCGTAATCGTCTCTTTTTGTTGCCAACGCAGCCCTATGCTGTGGTAGCCTCAAATTCAACAGATTCGAATTGATCGGTTAACACTATCCGTTAGATATAAAGTGGATTTGGTTTACTTTAAATCAACCGTTCTTTATCCTCTTACTTTTGTTTTTGTAGTTCATCGCTACAATGTAGATCAAGCGTACAGGTTGGAATGTTGACTATTTAGAAGGATGGCTACTAAATAACCAATACATTAGGTTCGATGCAACCGTGCAGGAGATCCAGAGCAGGTTAAACTTGTGGCCATGTGATGACCATCTCAGACTTGCATGCAGCTGGGCCAGGGTTTAACTCAACCTCATGGATGTGAGAGGCTGCTAGGATATGTGGAACACTAGTCGTAGCGGGAAGCTTCTGATTGGTGGAAATCAGCAGAAGTTACCTGGGTTTATCCGAGTTGGCCGAAAGATTATTTCGGCTTTAAATGCTGGTGCAAAGACCTGAGAACTGCCATCAATACATGGAATATAAATGGTAAACTAAAGCCAGGGTTTAATCGATGGGGTTAAAGTACTTCTGTCACTTTTATGGAAGAATGATTGGAGGAAAGGTGGCAGCATGGATTTAAACCCAAGCAAGTTTGAAATGGGTTCCAAAACTCCTTAAAGCCAAGTTTGTGAAGCTGTAAAAGTAGATATGATCAGTTTAGTTTTTGATCCACTGGTGTCTTCCCTGCATATTGTTCTAAGTTGCAGACTCGTCTCTTCTCAAGGGTGGGATCTACTTTGTTTCTGTGAGCACGAGGGGTTCAAGATATGTGGTGAAGTTTCAAAGCCTCGTGCTTTTTGGTGGAGATGTGAGTATATCTTTTTTAGGCTCATCTGGCGGCATAGCTTGGAATAAACCCCCTGAAGTGGCTCGTCCTTGATGCTGCGATTGAAAAGAAACTTGATCTGCAGATCCCAAATCACCAATTGTTGGATGTCTCCCATCAGTTGCAGATGTGGCGATCGAAAACCATGCGAGTGAAACCCTTAGAATAATTATATACGTTTATATATATGTTTATATATATGTGGATACAAGGCTGATAAGACAGCCCTGCTTCTCTTTATAGAAGTATAGGTACTCAACCCTGAACTGGATAGTGGCATTTGCAGCTCAAGCCAAGCAAGGGCTATGTGGAACTGAATTCAGATGGCTCGTTTGTAAGGACAAGCCTCTTGTGTAAGGAGCCGTCTTGAAATTTAATAAAACTGTGGCTCTTAAACTCATGCCACTCTGGATTTATGCAAGGATTGCTTTTAAGCTATCGTGAGTAAACTTGGAATTGTAGCCTGAACTGGTTAAACTTGCCTTGAACTCCTTCGCGAAAATGAAACTTTTATTTATCAAACACTTGCCATCAAATATCCGTCAAACCCATTGTCAAACGATATTCTAAGTATAAATTGCAATTATAAACTGCGACTACAAATTAAAAAGTTTAAATGACAAGTATAATTTACAAACATAAGTTACACGTATAAATTACGGTTATAAATTAAGGATGTAAATTATGTTAAACGATCAATCGGCGCTAAGCTAGCCAGGCATATGAATTTCGTGTTTTCTCCTGGTTTGACAAACTTAAACTAGGATTTATTGCCAGATTCAACCGTCCGGGTACAAGTTCCAAATATTTTGGGACAAATCCTTATAGTACCTTCTCGGCAGATATCTCAACCATTGAATCCAAGGTGGAAAGTAGTCATCCTGAATAATACTTTGAGTTTGTCTTACCCCTATTCCACCAACAGATATCCCTGGTTCATGAATCTCGATAACACGAAGGTAGATCCTCATTTAAATACTCAACCTTTCCCCTATCCCCACAGGAGACCAACTTTTTACCGTAAATGCTCGCTAACTTTACTTGTCAGAATTGCTTTCCTTGGAGGTTTCAAAGAACGCCAAGCTTTTCGGCTTGTTTTAATCGATATATCGTTTTATTAAAAAGTAGTAGTTTTGTATTTAAATGGCCAGTCCCATGACTTTATTTTGGTATGGGGAATCCTATCCCATACCTCCCCAACTATCACTCTTGCTGACTTTAGTACTAGACGAAAGGCAAGTCTAGCATTCCGCCCCCGGAGTCCAAAAGCACAACTAAAATGGCCTCCAAGGAAATTGGTAAGGGGTTCAAAGCATCCTCCAAGCTTTTACCCTGGGCTAACCCTGTTCTTTTCTTTAGGAAGATCATATTTCCCCAGCGAAGACCTTCCCCCCCGTTTTGAAGGGGGAAGAGGGGTTTTGTCGCACCGGCTCAAGCTTTGGGGCGTACTTTAATATCGTGTGTGTTGTGGCTGGCTCGGGTACGCTGGGGATACCTTATGCATTCAGACTTGGTGGCTGGGTTTCAGTAATCTTCTTGGTTTTGTCGGCTGTGATGTCGATCTATACTGGCCAGCTGCTGATGGAATGCATCTACTCCAAGCCGGGTGAGCGGCTGCTTTCTTATCCTGAAATCGGGGAGGCGGCGTTCGGGAACGTGGGCAAGCATATGGTCCAGTTTCTTCATTACGTAACTCTGCTTGGTGTTACCTGCATGTACCTTGTTCTTATTGGAAAGAACATGAAGGAGGCGTGTGAAATCATTCAGTTTTCTGGGATTGGGATCCGTGAATGGGTGGCTATTGGAGGAGCAGCTATCATCATCCCACTTATCCTACTACGGACGCTGAAGGAGGTTGCTTGGCTTTCCTTGCTAGGAGCCCTAGCAACTTTGTATGTGGTGATAATTACGGTGGTGGTGAGCCTTAAAGATATCCCACGGCAGCTAGCCATGCGCGGAGCACCCCTCAACTCCAGTTGGAAAGTCATCAATTGGTCGGATTTACCATCCAGCCTGGCAACGATTTCCTTTTCGTTTGGTGGCAATATCATCTACCCCCACGTAGAGTGCAGCATGCGCCATCCTAAACAATGGACCAAGGTCCTTGCTGCCGCCATGGCCACAATTGCTGCCATGTACGGGTTGATTGGGATAGTTGCGTATTATGTCTATGGCGACACTGTCCAAAGCCCCATTATGATGTCACTGCCCAAGGAGAATGAGGCTCTGAGCGCAATGATCATCATCACCGTCCATATCGTCTTGGTCTTGCCTATCACTCTATGCTCATTTAGCTTGGAGGCTGAATCTAAGTTGGGGTTGGCCGCCTCGTCATTCAATGCCCTAACCAAGTTTGGGATCCGCTCTGGGATCCGTATTGGAACCCTGGCGGTCCTCACCGTCATTGCCGCCTTCCTCCCCCACTTCCCCGAATTAATGTCTCTGATTGGTGCCTTCTCTAATTGCGCGGTTGTTTTTGTCATCCCCATTGTCTGCCACCTGAAGCTGTTCGGCTACAAGAACAGGTCGTTCCTCGAATACGTCTGGATCCTCCTGGTGCTAGCTGTCGCCTCCATGGGCTGCTTCATAGGCACCGTCTGGGCGGTCCGTGGTTTGCAAGATGCTGTCCAAAAAGGCAGTTCATAAATATAAAGCACTATCCTTCATATTTGCAATGTTTTGATAGAATAGCGTGTCAGATAAGCAGTTTTTAGCTCAAGTAAGCTTCAACAGAGTAGTTCACAAAATGTCCATTTCCACGGTTCAAGCATGCTAATTCCCGGTGGGCGCTTAAATCCCCGCCAATTCAACACTCTTGGCTCTTATAACTGAAATACTTATTAAACCAAACGCTTTTGAATTAAAGTCTATGATTCCTGATCGAATACCAACAAACCCCAGCAGGTTTAGAGATGCCAGAAATGGAAAGCCCAATGGAGATGAAATAGCAGAATTGAACTTCAACCAAAACAAATCTTCATTTAAACTGAACCACCAACCCAAAGATAGGTGCACGACACCATCTGAAACCGTGAAGCATCGCGTCGAAACTTTTCCCCCAGAGCTGGCTTTGAGAAAGGTACCAGCCGCAGATGAAAGGTTCCCTTTCTCAAGGGCACTCTGCTACAGCCTTCACGTGCGATGGTAAAGCCCAACCGCCATAGTTTGACACAACCTTCCAACCACACCAGCGATAGCCAGGTCCCCTGCTTCTGAGCTCAAGTCAAGCTCGAGTCCTACCACCATCCCCTTTAAAGGCCCACAAGTTTCAACCAAAGGTTTCTCATGGCCCATACTAGTTTCCTCCAAGATACCACGGGTATACGGGTTTGCTTTGAAGTTTCTGGGAATCTGAAAAGAACAACTCAACACCACCATATCTAGAAATCAAAAATACCTTACATGTAGCCCATTGCTATTAGCATAGTTACTGGGCAACTTCAATGATCGTATACCCTCTCCCTAGTAGAAACTCAGGATCAACCATAAGTAACGTTGTAAACCAAAACAGCAGAACAACCAGGCAAGTCTGATGTAACCCCAATTGCCCAAGTCCAAACAACACTCCCCCTAATTTACATCATCTGGGGAATGAGAGTTTTGCATGGTCACTTTATCTCAATCAGTTTAAAGGCTGGTATGTCAAGATCATTATGCCATAGAAAAAACCTAGAAAATATATATACCTTCTCCAGCACACCTCAAACCTAACCTGGATCTTGTGCCCATGGCTACCCCTTTACCAAGCCATGTACCCAGGTACCTTGTATACACCTTTGCCACCTCCATGGTCTGGTTTAATCAGCTGACACCACAGGTAAGCTTTTGGTTGCCTCTCAAACCATTTGTTACAGTAGAAAATCAAATGGAAGGGATAGTGCGTCCACGTAAAACCAGAAACCAGCAAAGAACTGCAACCAAACCCTTGAAAGAAATGGACGACTTAAATGCTGTCATAGACAAAAAATGGGTCAAAGCTGGGGTCGCCCAAATAGCCCTGAAAAATCTGGACCTGCCTTATTTTTCCCCAAATAATTATGACAAGAAAATTACGTGCTATACACTATTTGGAGATGGCAGTGCCCATCCTGATGGTTGCCAGAATTTTGTGAATTTTGACGCCATTGACTCGAATTCCAATGCAGAACCTTCAACTGCAGAAAATATTCCCACCAGCCAATCAGAGGCCACAGAACCCCCTCCTCTCTCATCCTGAATTCCCTTAAGACTTCCCCATTCCCCTCTAGAAACAAGTTTCTAGATAGCTTATTTTACCTCAAAATAAAAGAAAGTTTCTCCCAAAATAATGGCTTATCTGGAGCTGTTTACCCCTGTCCTCAAAAGATTAGCCTTTGTGGTGGTCAAGGTTGCCGTCGACTCCATGGCAGCAACCTGGCCCGCCCTCTACATGCCAATGCCTTCAGATTCTTTCTCTAATTTACCCTTGCAATTTATTTGCCTACTGACAATCTCAACCATAATCTTCTGCTATACTGCAATAGGATCCAAGATGTTGAAACCATCCTCCTGATTTGGTCTACTGCTTGTCAAGCAACTCACAATTTGTTTATTATATCCTCATTGTATTTCCTTGAATCATGCTGCATACTGTTTCACTCTAACACCATTGATCCTCATATCAGATTCACCCAACTTGTTTGATGAGAGGTTGGCTAGCAACAGGAATAGCTGCAACCAAACATCCTGGCACGGCTAGGCTTCAGAAGGAAAAGATAATTGGATTGCAGTATGTTTCAGGATTCTATAAAAGATGAGATGGTCCAGAAAAACAGTACTCGTCCTGATGAGAATCTGGGCCAGGGTTCCAGAAATAGCCAAGTGCGTTGTCAGGCGCAAGTTTCACCCCATCAACAGGTACCCATCCTGCTTCCAACAACAGGTTTCTGAGGAATCAAAACCTGACACTATATTGCAACTGAACCAATGAGGATTCAGTATTTGATTTGGGGAAGACAACAGTCCAGTAGGAAGGACTGTAATAATAGAAATAAGATGTAGTTTATTATAGAATGCTGTGATTGATATACTATATGGGAAAAGCCACCAGGCCACAAGGGGGTGGCATGTTCCATGTAAGGTTCAGAGCCAAGGAATAGCTGGTGCGGGGATCAGCAGGTCAAATTGATAGCGCTCCTAATCAGGAGAAAGTACCTGCAGTTTGACATTGCCATCAGATTGGTTCATGCTGTTAGACAGGCCAAAGGGCAACTAATCGAGCACCCCCTGTGTATTGTAAGATACGTTGGCAGACAAGTCTGGAAATTTGGTTGCAACACCCCCTTGCTCCCTGCTTGTCGTCAGACACCAGGATCAGAGCCTGCAGAAGATCTGGTGCGGGGATCAGCAGGTCAAATTGGTAGCGCTCCTAATCAGGAGAAAGTACCCGCAGTTTGACATTGTCATCAGATTGGTTCATGCCGTTAGACAGGCCAAGGGGCAACTGATTGAGCACCCCCTGTGTATTGTAAGATACGTTGGCAGACGAGTCTGAAAATTGGTTGCAACACCCCCTTGCTCCCTGCTTGTCGTCAGACACCAGGATCAGAGCCTTCAGAAGATCTGGGAAGGTTTGCACAAACAACCTTTGTGTGGTGATGCCACAGCAGGGGTGCAAGCAATTGTGGTGAAGCTTATTGACGTTTCCTTAGGCATCTTCAATTTGATAGGTGTGGTTGTCATAGACCGCGGCTATCTTGAAGGGCCCCAAGTGGCTGGGCTCTAGCTTGGCTGAATTGGGTTTGAGGGCGTAGATGGGGTCACCTACAACGTATCTAGCCTCAAGGTGTTTTGTCTCTCCCTCAATTTTCTTGTGTTCAATACCTCAGGCTTTGGCACGCCACTGGCTCAGGGAAGGAGTAGTCAATAAGGGGGGTTTCCCGGAAACTGGGGATTGTAGTTTCCCTTGTTCTACTCCTGTCAAGCTATTGGGTGTCCCAAAGACCAGGGTGCTGGGGCTGAACCCAGTGCCCCGGTTGACTCTTGCTTGTAAGATGAGTAGGGTGGTGGGCAAATGTTCAGATCATGCAGTATTAGGGTGTTCCTGTGAGAGCTTGGCCATAAGTTAGACCAGCAAACCATTCAATTGCTCTACGTGCCCATTGGCTTGTGGATGATATGGATTTGTGACTATTTGTTGAGGGGCATTCTTGGCGCAATACACCTTCATGACATGCCCTACAAGTTTGGGGCCACCATCCGTAGTGAGGCGTTTGGGTCACCCAAAGCGGTCCACAATTTTCTTGCCAATGAAGTGGGCAATGGTGGTGGTGGTGTGATTAGAGGTAACTCATGCTACTGGTCAACAGGTGAAGTAGTCAATGGCTGTGGTGATGTACTTCTTCCCAAGTCTGTCTTTGGGGAGAGGTCCAACAATGTTGAGGACCCACTGCTAAAAGGGTTCCATGGCCTTAACAGGTAGTACAGACTTGAGAGGTGCAGGTTTAGACATGTTCTTTTCACACAACACACATGTTTCAAGGAGATCCAAGATGTCTTGGCGCATACACAGCCACCAAGCCTTACGTTTCATGATTTTGATGAGGTTACGTCCTCTGACATGTCCCAAGGTGCGGTGGTAGTGCAGTATGGTGTCACCTTGCTATGTGGTGGGAATATAGGGTGTCTTTTCTCCTGTCTCTGCGTGGCGGCAGACATTGCCTGCATTGATGGTGAACTGGCTTTCATTGTCCTTTAGCTTGGAGATGGTTACCAAATTAAGGCCTTCATATTGGGTTGCCTCAGGATGGAGGTAAAGCATCGGCCAATCTGGGTCCAAGCCATTATCCCCGGTGATGGACACTACGTAGAGCCTTGAGAAGGCGTCTGCTGTGACAAGCTCCTTCCCAGGCTTATACTCAATGCACAACTGGTAGGGGGATAGACGCTTGACCCAGCCTTCTTGGCGGCGTGTCAAGTGGAACTCTGTGTTAAAATACTGGAGCAACTTGTGATCTGTCAGGGCGCGGGGTGAAAAGGTGGCCCCTTCCAGATAGCAGCGCCATTTCTTGACACAGTGCACAATTGCCATTAACTCTTTGTCATGGAGTGGTTAGCGCTGCTCTGAGTTAGTGAGCTTACTGGATTTGTATGCCACAGGGAGGAAGACACCCTTGTCAGTTTCTACCCATAACACACCCCCTATGGCCCTATCAGAGGCATCAGTCTCAAGTTTGTATTGGCGGTTCTAATTGGGGAGCTGCAATACAGGTGAAGTTGTAAGCCTTTGCTTCAACGTCTCAAAGGCTTGATCTCTGACAGGAGTCCAATGGAAGCGCAGTTTAGTGTTCAGGAGCTCAGTGAGAGATGCAATAAGCTCTCCACAATTAGGGATAAACTTGCGCATGTAGGCAATCATGCCTAAGGATGTAAGCACCTGGCCCACGTTGGTGGGGGGTGGCATGTTTGTGATTGCCTTGATTTTGGCAGGTTGGGCTTTATTCTTTGGGCAGAGATGGTGTGACCAAGGAACAAGAGCTCCAACTTGAGGAATTTGCATTTGGAGGGCTTAGCCTTCAACTGGGTTTTCTGAAGGGTTTCAAGGACAGTACATAGGTGTTAGAGGTGTGTGTTTTGATCTTGACTGAAGACAATAATGTTGTCAAGGTACACAATAGCACACTTCCCAATCAATTCCTCAAATGCTTTGTTCATTAACATGACAAAGGTAGAAGGGGCGTTGATCATTCCAAAGTTCATAACCCAGCACTGAAACAATCCATAGTGTGTGAGGAAGACAGTTTTTGCCTCATCCCCTGGTGCAATGCAGACCTGGTTGTACCCTGAAGTGAGATCAATCTTGCTAAAGGTCTTCACACCTGCAAGTGTGTCAAACAGGTTGTCAATCAACAGCAGGGGGGTATTTATTCTTAACAGTCACCTCATTTAAGGTGCAGTAGTCTGTGGCCAAGCAAAGGGACCTGTCCTTCTTGGCTACAAAGATGAAAGAAGCCCATATGGCGAGAGCAAGAGGCGGATGAAGCCCTTATTGAGTGTGTCTCCAAGGTGCTGGCAAAGGGTCTCATCTTCTTTTGGTGTAAAGCAATAAAGAGGATGTGCTTTGGAAAGCAACCCTTGCAGTTGTACAGCATGCTGGATATCTCAGGGAGGGGGTAGTTGATACAGTGTTTCACTGAAAACATCCTTATACTCCTCAAGGAGCGCAGCAAGTGCTGGTGGAGACAGAGTAACCAAGGGGAGGGCCGCAGGTGGTTCTGCGTGGATAACTTTGACTGAGCATTGATTGAAGTCTAGTTTCTCCCCCTTTAAATCATATGAGCCCATTTATGTTATTCTGAAAAACACAGTATTATGAAGCAACTTGTTCATTTTGAAGGGATATATCTGAAAACCCACCCCATTTCTATTGAGGGTGATTACAGACGTATCCCAGTCAATGTAGGGGCAGTTATGACAAAGCCAGTCAAGGACAGCAATAAAATCATGGCTGAGCCCTGCCATGATTGGCCCAGAGAGCTTAACCTGGAAATTCCCCATTCTCACAGAGAAGGGTACTATCTCATGAGTAATTGCCACTCTACGGGAATCAGTCACTTGTACTGCCTTGAACCTGCTTGGTACTTGGTCTAGTTGTTGAGCGTCAAAAAACGCCTGTTCAACCATAGTGTGATTGGCCCCAGTATCTACCAGTAGTTTATGAGTGTTCCCACAGAAACAGAAGGGCCAAACAAGTTACATTATTTGAAGAGTGGCTTGCTTGGAGTATGAGGTTGTTGCTATGAACTTGGAAGATGTCAAGGGCTTCAACTTCAGGCACATTGTAATTGCAGGGGTTCTTTGCAAGGAGGGATTGAGAGTGAGGGTCAAGTGGGGTTTTAGAACCTCTCATAACTACAACCCCCAGGCTTTTCCCTGGTCCTCAATTGTGCTAACTGGAGTTCCCCTTGCAGGGATGCTTAACCTCATTGTCCTGTTGGCGGGGCTGGCAACGGCCTACTTGAAAAAACGCCTGTTCAACCATAGTGTGATTGGCCCCAGTATCTACCAGTAGTGTTGAAACTGCAGGCTTGACCCACCAGCAAGGTTCTAACCAAGCGGGTTTGTGACCTGCAATCCAATTACCTGGTCACTTGAAGCCAGACTAGGAAGTCAACTCAAATTACCAAATCCATCAACATGAACAGACAATGATCCTTCACAGTGGATACCTTGATTTGGCGCTTGACTCATTAGCAGGATCAAGCCACCCCCTTCTGCCATCCAACCATGTGATCACCAATCATGTTCCTGCTATCCATTGATTCACAATAGCTATATAATCACTATCTCATAATAAAGATTATCATCTATCTCCTAAATATTTTTCCCCGTGTAACTCTGCTAAAACAGCACAGTTACAACAGTAGTTTATGAGTGTTCCCACAGAAACAGAAGGGCCAAGCAAGTTACATTATTTGAAGAGTGGCTTGCTTGGAGTATGAGGTTGTTGCTATGAACTTGGAAGATGTCAAGGGCTTCAACTTCAGGCACATTGTAATTGCAGGGGTTCTTTGCAAAGAGGGATTGCGAGTGAGGGTCAAGTGGGGTTTTAGAACCTCTCATAACTACAACCCCCAGGCTTTTCCCTGGTCCTCAATTGTGCTAACTGGAGTTCCCCCTTGCAGGGATGCTTAACCTCATTGTCCTGTTGGCAGGGCTGGCGGCAGCCTACTTGATTGTGGGCACTGCCAGGTGCAGGACAAGGTTGAGGTGATGCCTCATTGGATCTGAATAAGCCCATTTAAGCCTGGTTATTAGCCTCCACAATGGCTTTGTAGCAGTTGTCAATGGAGGTGCAGCAACCTACAGGAACCTACTTGAAGACATGGGGGTTAAGCCCATTAATTATCAAGATAAGGAGCATGGTGTTCCCATCAGTCACAGCTTCTTGGGAAGCAAGATATTCAGGAACAGACCTGGTCTGTTTAATGGCCAGGAGGGGAGTCCCCACCATGATGGGTGAAAATGTTTCACTGTTGCGGGACTTGACAGCATCACTGAACAACACCCAGGTAATCTCTATTTCTTGACTGGTCCAGTTGGTGAACCAGACTGCAGTAGGCCCTGTAAGACAGCCTGAAGCAGTGTTGACCTACATGGGCTCAGGTACTTGGCATATACAGAGGTGGGTTTTAGTAGAGTAGAGCCAACTGACAATGACGTCCCCTTTGACACCTCCTGCAAAGGATTCAAGCTGGAGATAGAGCATGCGTTGTGACAGGTTCAATTGGAGCAGGGTGACGCTTGCATTGTGCTGCCCAAGGTGGAGTCAATTATACATGCTTGTAAGTACCAGATGGTCTTGATAGATGACGTACCCATTGGGAGTGTCCCCCTTGGGGATTGGCAGGAAGGTTTCTTGATGGGGAGTAGCCATACAGCCCGTACTCTGTCCTTTTTTGGGGGATTTTTCTTTTAGGTAGGTTGTGAACCTATCACTGCTACCACTGTTGAAACTGAACCAATGAGAATTCAGTATTTGATTTGGGGAAGACAACAGTCCAATAGAAAGGACAAAAATAATAATAATAAGATGTTGTTTATTATAGAATACTGTGATAATGTCAGGGACCCACTTGGCAGGGAACAAGTTCCCTAATTGGTGGGACAAGGCCCCTAAGTTAAGCCCTGCTATTACAGAGCCAATGGGTCCCATGATAATGGCAAGCTGTCCTAGGTGACTCAAGTAGGCAAATCTTCCAAACATAGAGCTGAAACAACCAAGCATATAGTATCCTACCACATACGTTAAGAGATAGAAGGAGGCGTAAGGTATAACCAGAGAAGGTTCAGGAGGAGGCAGAGTGAAGGAACAACCATACTGGAATTTACGTCCCCAGTGGTCAGAGGGGTATTTAAACCATCCATGTGCTAGGGATTCCTTTTGATGTGCATTATCTGGAGAGGAGTTGTACCAGTCAATAGTGGGCGTGGGGTTTTCCAAGGTTAACACCAAAGACAGGAAGGAGGCTAGAAGCCAGAACAGGAATAGACTTCCTCTCATGGCTTCAAAAATAAGGTGTCAGAAGGTAGTGGATTGGAAAGTATAGAATAAAGTATTTATTGTTGGAACAAAGAGAAATGATGAAAATAACTCACTTAAATACCCTCAAAATGAAGGCTGGGACATTTAAGTGGTATTTAGAAAATAAGAGGGATTTTCATGAAACTTGTGATCAAAATAATAGCTTTTTCAAACAATGATGAAAGAGGAGCTTAATAATTTGCATAGTTAAAAGGTTGAAATAGTGGATCAAAGGATAAGCCATAGTGCTGTACATAATTAAGCAGAGTGTGGCCAGGTAATCACTTAAAATTAAGTACGGAGCCTTGCTCAAATATAGGCTCATTTGATTCAAGAGCAGCAAGGAAGACAACAGCAGCCAATCAGGACATGAGCGGTAAGTGATGTTGTTAAATGTATTATTAACCTTTTTGAAACCCAATTCAAAAGCCAGAGCATAAGTTGAATGAGTAAACTAAACATAAATAGGTAAAATAAATTGAGTCCTTGATTCCGTATTAACGCTGGGCCCTTTCTTAGGGTTCTGAGTTTGATTCCTGTTGATCTTGTTTTCAGAATATAAACTGGCCTCAAACACCTTGTTGTTGTGTTATTTGGAGTGGCCATTCTTGCAAAGGTTACCAATAAAATTAATATAGTCAGGAAAAGAATCCCTGACAGATAAATATACTATATGGGGAAAGCCACCAGACCACAAGGGGGTGGCATAGTGGCATGTTCCATGTAAGTTTTGGAGCCAAGGAATAACTGGTGCAAGGATCAGCAGGTCAAATTGGTAGCGCTCCTAATAAAGAGAAATTGCCTGAAGTTTGACATTATCAACATATTAGTTCATGTCATACACATGTCAAGGGGCGACTCATTGAGCGCCCCCTGTGTGTTGTAAGATACATTGGCAGGAAAGTCCAGAAACTTGGTTGCAACAACTATGACATCTTTTCCAGCATTATCTATAAAAAATACATTTTAAGATGTTAGAAATGATTCATGATGTTAGGTTCTGGTCTCTAAGAAACCTGCTGCCAGAAATAAGGTAGGCCCTCATCAATCAAGGAACAGCTATCATACTAAAATTGAATAATCCTAACATTCAGCTGCTTACCCTAATGAACTCTAGCCAAAAGGGTTGAAGCTATTTAGAAGTACCAGCAGGCATAAAACTTTGATGGTAAATCTCTTATGCTTCCATCATTGCTTGCTGGTGAGTGTGAATGTTGCAGGCTTAGCCATCTTGCCTATCCCCAGGCAGCTTTGGTGCTACTTCTTGCTGATCTTTCATTGCTTGACTTAGATTTTTCTGGGTAGATACCCATACCCCCTTACTTTTGACACTGTCCCTAAATGCAAAGGTAAGTACCTTATCAATTTTGAGTTGGTATTTGTTCTGAAATAAAACTGTTGCCCTATTACAGGAGCCAGAGTGTGAGAAAAAAGTGCTGATGAGATTTTGCACTGTCTATTGCGTGAGGAATAGAAAGATACATGCAAACTATATTGAACAGCAGCAAATATTGCAGGGTGAAAAATATCACAAAAAACTTTCCTGAAATTGGATATGGTATAGCCTGTAAAAGCAGGACAATCAAAAACTGTCAGGGCCCAGAATGGGCCAGACAAAACCCTATGTTGCATAGATTCAACGCCTGCAATGGAGCAATTGCACGACCAAACAATTGTGTTGTCAATCACACAGATTAACCCAAAGGAAACTTTAATTCTAAGTAGAGAATCAAAACCTGGTCAATGCCAAGCCTGGGGACAATTGAAAACCGTCCCAAAGCCAAGTGGAAAAGATTTTACTTGGCCCACACCCTCTGAAACCCAGAATTAGGGACTTGGGTTGCCAAATGGCCCAAAATTTCCCTGCTAGCTTCCCCAGGGCAAAAATAATCAAAGGATCCATCTAACTGACAAATAAGGAGTGTCACAGATTGAATGGATTAGACATTAAGCTGTTCATCTAGGAATCAAGTGACAGAATGGTTGCGCAATTGCTATATTGCGTCATGATTTTACTAAGGATAAATACGTTTAAAACGCCTCTAAAACGGGTATTTGAAGCGCCTTTTGAATGCACATAAGGCAAAGGCTTTACTTTCAAGGTTAATAATATAGCAACAAAGTTATTTCCATCTGCCTCCTTAAGGAAAGCTGCATAAAACTGGTTGTTCTCTTGTGCAGGACTTTCTGCTGTGCCAATCCACTCTCCTTCATTAGGGAAGTCCTTCTGTCTGTGCCTCCCTTACCCTGGTGGCAATTCCATTGCCTCACATTATATAAGTGTGATACTATCATAATAAACACTAGTTTTGTCTTATTATCTTCTTATATTCTTCTGTCCTTACCCAGGCTGTCACTATACCACAACAGGTATAGTATTAAGATAAAGAAGTAGTAGACTAACTATTTGTAGAAATCAGCACCCAGGCTGCATATTTTACAACATTGGAGCTCATGGCTTCTTAAAACCATAGCTTCCTCTCTTCCTACCCCGGTGACCCTGTTTTTGTGGAGGGAGAGATGTCCTTGCCTATACCTGCAGCTCCTTCTGCCCAACCCACTCCAGGATCAACCTTCACTGCTTCTGGCTCTCTATCTGGTAGACTCCATGGCTCTTACTATGGTCAACCAGGACTAAGACAGTGATTGCCTAACTACCAACAACTTTTGGAAATTGCCAGCTCCCAGTCAAGTATGATCTCCTGGATGAACTCCATTGAAAAAGCCCTTACCTCCTTGATACCAATCTAGTTTGACCCCATGGCTGAAGCAACTAGCATGAACCGCGTCTCCTGCTCCTTGGAGCCTGCCTTGGTGAAGGAAGTATGCTGTCAATATTCTCCTTCTTCTTCTTCTGGTTGTTCTCCTGATGGAATCTCCCTCAATTCTGGCACCTTCCAAACTGTTAGCCGCTCTGGCCCCTGCTCTGGCCCCCAAACCTTGCTCAAAATATATCAGAAGCTGTTCACTCTCACTCTGGAATGGCTCTATGGATGAGCAAGATATAACATGTACTTTCTTCCTTGGTACCCACCCAGATGAATCAGCATGATGCCCTGGAGCTCTATGATCATCAACACAAAACTCCTAAGCTGGAATACATCTATAATAGCTGCACCATGAAATTCTCTGCTCTTCAGGATACTATAAAGGCTCAAGAGAGACAGATGGGATTTCTGGAAGAGGAATTAGTTCTGGCCTTTCAGGAAAAGAAAGAGTGGCTAGATGAGTTGGATACTCAACGTGCTCTCCTTGACTCCCTTCAGGACCAACTAAGCAAGCACCTTGAAGATGCCTCAGCAATTAGTACCCCTGATATTCTAATGGGATTGCATGGTAATGCTAAAGCTGATAGTTCCCCCTCTCAGAAGATCCTTACTACATTGCCCCTTCCTGACTCCCACCACTGTCACAGAAGCAATGAAGAGGACGTCTCCTTCATTGCACCTTCAGCAGGTACTCTGGAGTCTCCCTGGGAACCTGATAGCAATCCCTCCATCACTCCTGATGGTTTTGAAGCAACTAAACCTCAGGCTATTCAGAGCAAGGAAGAATTCACTGATGATTCTGGCATTGAGGAGTACAATGGGGATCACTCAAAAAACTGCTAAGAAGCCAGGACAAGGAGAAATCCTTGACTGCATTTGTGGTTTCACCTCCCTCCTCTCCCCCTGAAAAGCCTGTGCCTGACCCTGGCACTTGTTGTTCATTTACAACAGAGCCTTCTGATGCCCCTCTGCTGGTTGACTTTGCCTCTCAATCAGAAACGTTGGATTCTTGCACTGTGAGAATACCAGAAGATCTTGCCTACTGGGTCCCCACATCCAAGTTCTTCTTGGCCACGGACCTGATACCTGGCTACCAGCAGATTGATCTCCCTCCAGATGACCCAGAGAAGTGTGCCATTCTTGCCAACCAAAGGCTGTTCCAACCTATCAGGATGACTCATAGTCTCTCTAATGCCCCAGCCACCTTCCAACAAGCTATGGACGCTGTGATGGGGAACCTCAAGCCCTCATGTGCCCTGGTCTATCTGAATGACATTAACGTTTTCTCTTGCATCTATAACAAGCACCTGGAACCCCTGGAAGAAGTGTTCAAACGTCTTTTGGCTGCTACACTTAAGCTGAATCCAAAGAAATGAAACTTCTTTAATGAGCACTTGGAATTCCTTGGGTTCATCATCAGTTGTGATGGCCCCTGTCCTGTAACTCTCAAGCTAGAGGCCATTAAGAAAATGTAGGTGCCTGTAAGCAAGAGGGACATACAGGTCTTACTAGGGTTGGTTGGCTATTATTGCCACTTTATCCCCAACCTTGCTTCCCTGGGCAATACACTGTTCTAACTCCTTCAAGCTGATGTGAGCTTCTTATGGGGCCTGGCTTGCAAGAAAGCAAGTGCTGCTATCAAGGAAACACTGACTGCAGCCCCAGTACTAGCTTACCCTAACTTTGCCAAGATGGTTTTGGTTTATACAGACGCTAGCCTGACTGCTATTGGGAGAGTTCTCTCCCAACTGGACTCCAACGGACTTGAACACCCTGTTGGATACTGCTCGCATACGCTTAATGTTCACAAGAGGAACTACACTGTCACCAAACAAGAGTGTCTGGCTGTGAGATACTTCTACCAACAATTCAGAGTCTATCTCCATGGGGTAAACTTCACAGTGGTAACAGACCATGCCTCCCTGAAATAGCTGAAGAACTTCAAGGACTCTGAGGGACGTCTGGCGCATTGGGCCATTAAACTTCAGGCTTATGACTACAAAATTGTTCATTGAGCCAGAGCAGCCCACCAGAATGCTGACTGTCTCTCCCGCCTTCCCACTGTTGCTTTAGTATCCCCCATGGTCAACATTCTCTATGACAAGCCTATGAAGGATCCTTCTTTGTGGGGGGAGGAGCCGGTAGAGATACAGAGAGCTCTCAAGAAGCTAACTGTTGATACCAAGGTCTCTAAGGGACAACTCTTGAAGCTTTGTGGAGACTCTTGGCTACCCTACATACGCCCATCTCTACGCATGGACTCAGTGGTGGCCGCTCACAAGACTACTAGCCATGGTGGCATACAGAAGACGTTAGCTCTGCTACAGCAGCACTGCTTCTGGGAAGGAATGCACACTGAAATAGTAGATACACTAGCCACCTGTCATGACTGCAAAATTGAGAGACCTAAGGTTACCAAGTTCCAACACAGACTTTTACGCCCTGGGTTTACCTTCCACACTGTAGCCATTGATGTAGTGGCCCCCCTGCCAGCTACCAACAGTTGCAACAAGTTCATCATTGTGGCTGTTGACCATCTGACTAAATGGGTAGAGGCCAAAGAAATTCCCAACCAATCTGCACTGGTGACAGCCATGTTCATCCTGGAGAATATCATATACAAACATGGTTGCCCCCAGATTCTGCTGACAGACAATGATACCAACTTCACCAGTTATATCATCCCCTGCCTCAACCAAATGATGGGAATTTGTGGGACACTATCCACTCCTTATAACCCATAGACAAATGACACGGTAAAGCACACTAATGGGAGCCTGGTCCAGATACTCCAGAAGCTCAGTCACCAACATGAGACTGAATGGGATACCTTCCTGCCTGCGGCCACCTTTGCATATAACATTGGGTACCATTGTGCCACTGGCAAGCCGCCCTTCCAACTTCTCTACAGCTGGCAACCAGGACTTCCCCCTTTACTATATTCCTTGGTAAAGCCCAGCCTGGCTGTGTCCCCAGAGGCGTACCTCAACAAGCTGGTTCAAACTCTTACTCACTTGCAATCAGAGGCCTACACCGTAAACTTAAACCATAAGTTGCAGGACCTAGAACAAGCTGCATCCAAACGCCCTGCCTTACCCACTTACCTGGTAGGAGACTCAGTCTACTTCTTCAGCAAAAGAGGGTAAAGCCGCAAATCCAAACTTGCCTCCCTTTGGCAAGGCCCAGTTCAACTTATCCAGAAGACTGGCCCCAACTCCTACACCCTTAAGGAGCCCCATTCTGAGCAATTGATTACTAGAGTACATGCTCAGTATATGTGTGCTGCTCCCAGTGACCAAGAGTAAGCCCCAATGAAGAAAATAACCCAAAAAAACAAAAGCCTAATTAAAAAATTCCATGGGTTGTTATCCTGTTTGCACTAGTGTTGCACCAAAGTATGAGGAATAAGAATAAAAGAGCAAGGTGTTTTTTTGGAGACTGACAAGACAATTCCTGTACCACACCAAATGTTCTACCACCTGAACAGCAGCCAGGAAACACAACTGGTTACCTACAGATCCACAAAGCCAATGACCAAGGATTGGGCAACAAACCCCCACCTAATGAGACATGTGATTGACCCCAACACCATAGCTGCTACCTAGAGATGCCAAGTCATTATTGACCCTGTAATCTAATCCAGTGGAGGAAAATGTTGCATATTGAATGGATTAGACATTAAGTCGTCCATCTAGGAATCAAGCAACAGAACAGTCGCGCAATTGCCTTATTGCGTCCTGATTTTACTAAGGACAAAGACGTTTAAAACGCCTCTAAAACAGGTGTTTGAAGCGCCTTTTGAATGCACATAAGGCAAAGGCTTTACTTTCAAGGTTAATAATATAACAACAAAGTTATTTCCATCTGCCTCCTTAAGGAAAGCCACATAAAACTGATTGTTCTCTTGCGCGGGACTTTCTGCTGTGCCAATCCACTCTCCTCCATTGGGGAAGTCATTCTGTCTGTGCCTCCCTTCCCCTGGTGGCAATTCCTTTGCCTCACATTATATAAGTGTGATACTATCATAACAAACACTAGTTTTGTCTTATTATCTTCTTATATTCTTCTGTCCTTACCCAGGCTGTCACTATACACAACAGGTATAGTATTAAGATAAAGAAGTAGTATACTAACTATTTGTAGAAATCAGCACCCATGATGCATATTTTACAACAAGGAGTCACCAATGGAACCCAGATTGAGAATAATCCATTGACAACCAATAAGAAGTTGCCAGTAAGTACAATTGTAGTTTCCCAGCAAGATATAGCTGAGAACACTGGCATCCCCTTTCTTTGTTGACATCTTCATTTAATAAACTTTGTTGGTTAATGCACACTGAGCATTTATAATTTGTAGGGGCTCATTACATTATCACAAATTTTATACTGCTGGTGTTTTCAAACAGAGAGTACCTCCTGTACCAATGCCAGCACTGGGAAACAGAGCAACTTCTAGCTGCCTCCAACCAACCACCACCAGCCTTTACCCCATCTCCTAGAGTGCTGGACCAAGAGCTAATTCCTTCTCCTGAACCACGCCTCTTCTTTCCTGGTGTTCCTCTGCTCCAACAACTTGCTCAGCCAAGCCCAATCATGAGCGCCGCCACAGAAGAACTTCCTCTTGTTCCTTCTGCTTCATCATATGATTACAGCAAGCTTGGTATACCTACTTGACCATGCTGGGGCTCATTGAGCAAGTGATACCCCACATGGGAGTATGGCGTCCTTGAGCTACAGCTGCCAATTATGTAATGCAGATTGCCCCTATCATTTACTGGGCCTTCCAGGCTCAACCCTTCCCCTTGACTGAATGTTCCCCTGGGAGTCACCCGGGCCATGACAAAAACCAAGAAGCACTGAAAGCTGATAAGTCAAACCATCAGTGTCACAAGTGATAAACTCCTGTTGGCCATGCTCATAAGAAAACCTCAACTACAGGATTTGAACCCTGATACCCTGCATGTGAGAGAGGGGGGCTAAACTAACTAAATTTGGCTCCCATTCTGGCAAGATGAACCACCAGGATGCCGCCCAGTAGAGTACGGGATATCCACTTGGAGGGGGGACCAAGGAGAGGACACGTGGGACAGCTGAGGAAAGTATGCATTCAACCTTATCAACACTAACCCAGTGAGTAACCAGGGTGTGCAAGTGGGAGAAGGAGGAAAAACCACAGGAGATAGGAGGGGTACCAGATTATCTTTGTCCAATCTAAGAACAGTAGACACTGGCCCCACCTCCAATGTGGGGGCTGGCATGGCGTAATATGCATTATAAAGTTCTAAGTTATCACAAGTCAGGCCTTGACAATTGTCTTGCCCAAAACAAGAAGCTCACCAGGGAGGTGCAGGAGACTTGAGGGATTGTTCCTCACAAGGAAAGCAGAGGTAGAGAATTTCAACCATAGGTTGGGGGCAGTTGTCCAGAGAAGAAACACAAAAGGGGCCAAAGTAAATGCAACAAATTTAAAAATAGGTAGGACCATAATGGCAATCCATAGAAGATTCTAAATTTTTGGGTGCAATTTTTGGTCTAAAAATTGGTAAAATTGGGTGCTGTATGGGTAGCCACAAGAAGAAAACGGCAGGGAGCAGCAGGAAGCGTTGGAAGGCTTGGCAATGGTCTTGGATGGCTTGGGCGGACATAAAAGAAAAAGTGAGTTTGAAAACAATGAATTTAAAGAAAATTTCTAAATAAAAATAGAAATTATAAGAGATTTCAAGTTGAATCTTTGAGTTTGAACTGTAAATTTGAAAGCATAAGCTACAGGCATAACAATTAAGTAGAAGGCCTAAGTTACAGGGCTTCAAAAAGACAACTGGGTATGAACAGGCAGCAAAAAGGTAAGGTTTGGGGCGGAAATGACTAACACTTTGCTTGGAAATTACAGCAGACTCTAAAAGAGTCTACAAAATAATAGCAAAGGTTGAAAGCAACTGTTTCCAGGTTTAATAATTTTGAAAATTGGCAAGCAGGGGACAAAAAGTCCCCTGGCATTTTTAAAAGGGGGGAATTGTTAAGAAATGGCCACATAACCACTTTGGCTAGCATCTGATTGGCAGGAAGAGAAATTTTGCTGGACAAGACCAGGGGCTTTGGAAGGTTTCAAGTTAATTTCCGCGGCTCCACCTGATTGGCTAGAGACCATCCCAGGCATTTGGAATTCAATTGATTTTCTGGTTATTGATGTGACGTTTTTTGATTGGGTGTTTCTGATAATTTTTAAGAGAGGACAACACCATGATAACAAAAAATCGAAATTGATTAGCGTTTCTTCACAGGCCGGGACAACCAAAGCCAAGGGGTCTGCAGGGTAGGCCAGGACAAATCTCTCATCAACAGTATGAGCTAAATCTTCTAGAGAATTTAGTTGCTTGGCTGTTATTTTTGGCCCTTTTTTGGTGCAGCAGGGAAAAACAGTTTGATCCAAGGCCAAGGGTGGCAGTGGATTTACACTGCGGGCCGCCAGCCTGCAGGACCAGCCGCCCGGCTGCCTGCAGATTTCCGGACTCAAACCAGAGCGGGATTTGACTTCAGGAATCTTCTAAGGCTTGATGAAATAAAAATACCTGCATTGAGATTCCCCACACCAAGGGTTCCTGTTAACCCAACCAATGAGAGAGCAGGTCAAGCCAAAGATCCCAGAATAACCCAGGTGTCACAGTAGGTTCCATAATGCCGGGTATTGTCTGTCCAAGTAAGATGACATGGAAGGCCAGAAAACCTGTATCAAAATTGACCAAGTTAACAGATTTAAACCAAACAGTTGATCAAAAATGGGTCACAGCTGCTCCAGTATGCCAGCTGAAACCAGCTCCCCCTTGTAAACTGACGTTGATAAATCAACGTAATATGAGGGTCACCCAATATAAGCTCATTAATCAGCATGGTTGTCAGAAACTGGTCATGCAAGGGTTCTTTGCAACCTGGACTAGATACTTACTTGAAGATACCAAAGGAATAGGAGATCAAGACTCAGGTGGTATTGCTTAGTCAATTTTTCTGATATATATTGAATAATTTTCCCTGTTTCAACTCCAAGAGTTGAGTTCTTCTAAATTTACTCAATAAAAATCAATTATCCCAAGTTCTAATTTTAAATTTTAAAAATGCATCCTGTGCTCAGGTTGTTGCGGTATATCCTGTACAATCTGATTCTGAACAGAATCATTTCAGGAAGATGGGGCCCAGCATCTGGAACTTTGTTATTGGCGCCGCAAAATGTTAATTTCACGCCAGCCAATTTTGTAGCTCCTCCCCCCATTCTGGAAAATGAAAATTGTGTCACTTCTCAATGCCCAGAATTCTACACTGAAGATGCATTGATGCTTTCCCAGGTCATTTATCTTGGTTTACTCTGGTTAAGATTGATTGTTCTACTTAATCCTGGAGTTTCAATTGGAAATTTCACAAAAAGATATTTAAAGCCGCGTTGATGGTTAATCATCAATTCTATGTGGATTTGGGTGGTAATTACCCACCATTTAGAAACAGCTTCATATTATCCAGTGATTTCTGTCACACTGGGCCTTCACGGAAAGGGAAACAAAGAAACTTCCCGTAGAATGCGGGCCACCAAGAGATGACCAACCCCACAACCTGACAAGGAAATTCAAGTATTCTCAGTTCAAACCAGCCAATGAATTAACTCCTGCAACAGATGCCACCAAGGACAGGAAAAACCTGGTAGACTGTAGCACCAGGCCCAAAGGAATTTGTAAAAGTTTACCCATGGCAGATGGGCATACTTATACCCTGGACTGCCAGGAAGTTGCCCATTGCCATTGCCATTCTTGCAATAAAGTGACATGAACCTTTGGTTCAACCAGGTTATCCCATATTTGATTTTAGTTCTATTCCATTTTCAGTCCATCTCCCTGAGCTCCACACCTTCCGCTTACCCACCCCAAGAAACCACGGACTAGCTACCCAAACTCTATTGTCCACCAGGAGCTCCATTTGGCCTGGTACATTTCACTGAATACCCACCCAACCCAGCGTATTTAGAGTTCACCTTAGAGAAAATCCTAATCTATGACCAGAGGCTAGAACTAGAGAGACAGAGACCATTTACAGAGAAGGCATAAAGATCACCAGACCTCCTCTGCTATTTTGCGACAAGTACAACTACCTTCCCACGTATTTGGCTCTTTGACACCACTTCTCACCCCGCGGCCCAACTGCCCACAAGAATCTGTTGCTGCCAATGAATTCACTACCACCCAGATATATGGAGTGATGTATATCACTCTCACTGGCTTAATTGATTCAATGGTACCTGCAAGTGGACCCTGGGCCCTCCTGGGCAAATTGTTATCTTATACTGTGAAGTAAGCACCAATCTTGTGGTGGGCCCTTACTGCTGGGCCCACAGGCTGTCCACCCACAAGTTCTCAAGAATCCCCCACAGGCTGGATTCCTGAAATTATGGCAATCTACCTTAATCACAGTAACCTGGGCCCCAAGATGTTGATAGTTTGTGGGGCATCTTGTATGCTATTTTTATTGATTTCAGCTTACTATTCATACAAGCTAGTTACCAACCTAATTGCATCATCAATCTAACACCAAACCAGTACAGAACCAAAGTAAACCTTGCTTGGCGTTGAGAAGACCAAGACCCCAAATTTGAAGGTTCAGAACATTATAGTCAATCAGATCACAACCAGGGTGGATATGCCGCAGATGGGAAAGCTTACCTTGGAAGAAGCCAGAAGAGCCATGCCAGTCCTCCGCTTCCATTTCCAGGCTAACACAAACTCATACTCCAACAACACTGAGAAAGTCCTTGGGGTGGCCTCCATGCTCTCTGACAATGCCTTAGACTGGTTTGGGAAGGCCACCATGGAGGACGTCAAGTTCTTCCTAGACTACTCCCAATTTGAAAGTGAACTGATGGCCACTGGCAATAACCAAGACACCTGCCACCACACCCTTGTCAGTTTAATAGATGTTATACAAGGGCACTGCACCCTACAAGCCTACACCAACAAGTTCCTTAAACTGAAAGCTAGAACCCAACTTTAGGACAAGCTATCAGCCATCTTGTACCGCTGAGGAGCCTGCTCTGCCTTGAAGGAGCTCCTTAAACACCACCCCCTACTCTTGGCCTAGATGAACTACTTCTTTTGTGTAGAGGGTTAAGCCTTAACCAGGAAGGCGCCCCCTCTCACACTCAGCGCACAAACCGAGCCCCAACGCCCAACAGACCAGGAATGTCCCCTGATGAATTACAACACCACTACCGCAAAGGGTTGTGTTTCTACTGCCACAAACCCAGCCACCTTACTAAGGCTTGCCCCAAGAAGAGTGGTCTCACAGTTTTCTTGGCACAAATAAACACCTCCACGCAGTCTTACAAATTTATTCAATTCAAAGCAAAAACACTCACAACATCCCAGACTGTTGAAGCCTTTATTGATACTGGAGCGGAGGAGAGCTTTATTGACGCCACCCTTGCAAAGGACCTAGGACTAAAGGCCACCACTGAAGGTGTCAAAGTAATCATGGGAAACAGCTCTCACAACTTGGGATTCAGGTGCGCCGCCAAGTTGCCATTGAAAATTGGTTAGAACACCTACCCAGCGCTCCCCATCATCCTGAAGGGACTTCCCCACCCCTTAATCCTAGGAGACTCCTGGTCCCAAAGACGCAGAACTATCCTAAATTTCTTTACTTAAACAGTTGCCTTGAAGGGAGATAATTTGTGTGACGTGGTGCCATTCCAGCTAGGTCTAATCAGCAAAAGACCCAACAAACTCTTGACCATAAAGATAGAACCTAGTGTTGGGATGCTGCCTACCCCGCTACAGAGATGGAACCATGTGTTTAGTGAAGAAGCAGTAACAAAACTACCCAGCCATTCAATCTGCAATCACACAATAGACCTGTTACCAGGGACCTAACCACACCACGGCCCCATCTACAGCTGCAACCACCACAAGCAAGTAGCCTTGAAGACATACCTAGAGGACATGACAAAAAAGGGGTTTCATCCGGGTGACAAAGGCCCCTTGCTTGTCATCCATGCTGTTTTTAGGAAAGAAAGATGGCGGAATGTGTCCCTGCGTGAACTACCAGAAACTAACAACATTACGGTGAAGAACCGCTATTCCATCCCCAACGCTGATGACCTTTGTGACACACTGACTGGAGCCCAGGTGTAATCAAAAATTGACCTGAGAGACGCCTTCAACCAGATCAGAATCAAGGACAGAGATAAATACAAAACGGCTTTCAAACCAGATACAGGTTGTACAAATACCTAGTAATGCCATTTGGCCTGTGCAACGCCCCAGTACTTTCCAAAAAATGATCAACACCGTCATAGGCAAGTACTCTGACCAATTTTGTGTTGCATATTTGGACAACATCCTCATATACAGCAAGTCACACAAAGAACACCTCCAACACCTTGACCTTATACTGGAAAAACTCTCCCAGGCCAACTTACACGCCAATCTGAAGAAACGCAAATGCTTTTAGTCTGAGGTCAAATTCCTAGGATATGTAGTGAAGACCAGCAGGTTTGCCATGGCGCAGGACAAAGTGGAAGCAGTAAAAGCCTGGCCAGTGCCCAAATGCAGAAATAATGTGAGAAGTTTTTTGGGCCTGGCAAATTATTGCAGGGATTTCATCCAAAAAAATTCTCAAATTACACTGCCCCTAACATTTCTCTGCTCTGACAAGGTCCAGTTTGTTTGGACCCCAGAATGCACTACCGCCTTCAAAGCCTTGAGGCTTGCTTTCACATCTGCCCCTGTCCTTGCCATGCCTGACCCATCCAAACCTTTTGTGCTTGATACAGATGCATCCAACTTTGCAGTGAGAAGGGTCCTTCTTCAGGAAGGAGGGGATAGTATGCTACATCCTGTAGCATATTACTCCAAGAAGATGCTGCCAGAGGAGGGGAACTACCCAATCTATGATAAAGATATGCTAGCTATAATGAAGACATTGAAGCATTAGCGTAGATACCTGTGCGGTGCTGAACATCCAGTAAAGGTTCTGACAGACCACAAGAACTTAGTCTATTTCTTCAAACCACGCCAGCTTAACCAACGACAAGCAAGATGGGCCTTAGAACTGGCCAACTACACCCTGGCCATAGACTATAAGCTAGGAAAGGTAAACATAGTACCAGATGTCTTGAGCAGGAGAGCCGACCTGATTCCCTCCTCTACAGAAATCAAGGACTGTAACACTCATACACTACTAGACCCTGCCAGCCTAGGAATACAACTAATGTACTTGAAGATTGCCACCAGTAAACCCAATGTGATAGGAGCTCAGAAAAAAGACACTTATTCAACCAAACTAGTCCAAGCACTGACAAAGGAGCCCAATTGTCATCACTCAAAGAAAGGTTACTCCCTTAAAGGTGCTAACTTGCTGCTCCACAACAGAATCTATGTACCCAAAGACCCAACCTGAACCAACATATTGATTGACCACCACAATTAAGAGATGGCCAGTCACCCCAGTAGACAAAAATTCCTCTTAAGTATCAAGCAAAACTATGCATGGCCAGGCATAGACAAGGAAGTAGCTGCCTACATCAATGGTTGTAAAACCTGAGGAAGAACCAAGATGTGTCACTCAAAGCCAGAAGGATATACTGAGACCTCTGGATATCCCTGCTAGACCCTGGAAGTTGGTGTCAATGGATTACATAGTAGAACCCCCCTTTCAAAATCCTTTGATGCAATTTTAGTCATGGTTGACCATTTCACAAAAATGGCTTACTTCCTTCCTTCAGACCACTACCCACTGCACAGCAGCTGAGACTTCCAGATACTTCTACAACCTCATCTTGATGCAACACAGAACACCAGAAGAAATTGTCACCAACCAAGGACCCCACTTCACCTCCCACTACTGGACCCAAGTGATGAAAGACCTTGGAATAAAATGTTGCGTGTCAACCTCCTACTGCTCAGAGACAGACGGACAAACTGAATGGGTCAACCAAATCTTGGAACAATACCTCTGTTGCTACACCAACGCAGAACAAGACAACTGAGCAGAGATGTTATCCATGGCACAATACACCTATAACAGCAAAGATCACACATACATGGGCATGTCCCCCTTCAAGGCTAACTACGGGTTTGACCCATCATGGGACCCTAGCATTGGCAGCAAGGAACAGAATATAGCAGGACAAACCTGGATTGAACAAATACATACCACCCAAGAAACCTGCCTAAGGAACCTGATCCGCGCCGTTAAGACCTACAAGGTATTTGCCGACAAGAAAAGAGTCCCCCGGAGATAGGCAATGAAGTTTACCTTGACTCACAGAACGTTCCCCTACAGGTACCCAGTATGAAGCTAGCTCACTGCCTCTGTGGTCCTTAGAAGATTATAAAGCAAATAGGAGAAGTGGCGTACAAACTAGAACTGCTGCCTACTTGGAAAATCCACAATGTCTTCCACCAATCACTGCTATTCAAGAAAGAAGGAACCTTCCTTCCCCACCAGAAGATCAAGACAAACCCCTGCCTATCCAGGAGGGACGCACAACCAAATACAAAGTAGAGTACATCCATGGACACCACCTCCACTACAAGACCCCGCAGTACTACGTCAAATGGGTAGGTTACCCCCTCCCCCAAAGAGAGAACCCGGGAACCTGTCTCCAACCTGCCTAACGCACATGGAGCCATACAGCAATACTTGGACAAGAGGGCTAGGAAGGAGGAGGGCGATGGGAGAGAAGGGGATGATGTCACAAGTGAAAAACTCCTATTGAACATGCTTACTGGAAAACCTCAACTACAAGATTTGAACCCTGACACCCTGCAGGCTGCCAGCCCGCAGATTTTTGGGCAGGAACCAGAACAGGATTTGACTTTGGAAAATCCTTTAAATCTTGATGAGTCAAAATCACCTACATTGACACTCCCCACGTTAAAGGTTCCTGTTAACTCAAGCAATGAGAGGGCAGGCTAAGCCAAAGATCCCAGAATAACCTGGGCCTCCACGGAAAGGGAAACAAAGAAACTTCCCGTAGAATGCAGGCCATCAAGAGATGACCAACCCCACAACCTGACAAAGAAATTCAAGTATTCTCAGTTCAAACCAGCCAATGAATTAACTCCTGCAACAGATGCCATCAAGGACAGGAAAAACCTGGTAGACTGTAGCACCAGGCCCAAAGGAATTTGTAAAAGTTTACCCATGGCAGATGGGCATACTTATACCCTGGACCACCAGGAAGTTGCCCATTGCCATTGTCATTCTTGCAATAAAGTGACATGAACCTTTGGTTCAACCAGGTTATCCCATATTTGATTTTAGTTCTATTTCATTTGCAGTCCATCTCCTGCGGCTCCACACCTTCTGCTTACCCACCCCAAGAAACCACAGACTAGCTACCCAAACTCTATTGTCCACCAGGAGCTCCATTTGGCCTGGTACATTTCACTGAATACCCACCCAACCCAGCATATTTGGAGTTCACCCTAGAGAAAATCCTAATCTATGACCAGAGGCTAAAACTAGAGAGACAGAGATCATTTACAGAGAAGGCATAAAGATCACCAGACCTCAACTGCTATTTTGCAACAATTACAACTAACTGCTCATGTATTTGGTTCCAATGACACTGCCTCTCACCCCGCGGCCCAACTGCCCACAAGAATCTGTTGCTGCCAATGAATCCACTACCACCCAGATATATGGAGTGATGTATATCACTCTCACTGGCTTAATTGATTCAATGATACCTGCAAATAGACCCAGGGCCCTCCTGGGCAAATTGTTATCTTATATTGTGAAGTTAGCACCAATCTTGTGGTGGGCCCTTCCTGATGGGCCCACAGGCCGTCCGCCCGCAAGTTCCCAAGAGCCCCCACAGGCTGGATCTCTGATAATCAGCCTTAAAAAACATACTGTTATGGAAGTAACAAAATAGATGCCCTGGGCGGAATCAAACCCGCGCCGCACCACCAGGCGGGGCAAGCAGGTGGCAGAAATTTGCCTGCACCTGGGTTTGCTTTAAAAAACAAATATCCAGGTGCAGGAATCACTCCTGCTCTGGCAGTAGCTGCAGGGCCCATTCTGGGCCCCAAAAGCTATACCCAAGCCTTGGCGGGTTTGGCTGGGCCTGGAAAAGCTAAATTTAGCTGCCCAGAACTCCCAAATCAAGCCCATCCTCCATTTGGTAAGTTGGGATTCCCAGTTGGAAACCCCTGTTTCAATCAAGTTCTTCAGACTTGGAAATGCTTATCAAGCCAATCCCAAAATGGCAATCAAATTAGAAAAGACCCCATGACCCCTGCAGCCAAATCTGTCATAACCAATGACCAGTCAGGAAAAGATAGACCACCAGCAAGCCAAGCAACTGTTCCTGGAGACCCCAAAAATGATGACAAAGAAGCCAATCAACCAGAAGAATTTGAGATGCCAAGCTTTGCCACCCAGATAGCGCCAGAAGAATGCCAGAGGCACCTGCATGTGAATGAGCATATAAGCCAGAAGCATCAGAAAGATTCTGTATCTTTGTTTTTACCAAATAAAATTGTTATGAACCTTTGGTTTATCAATCTGATTCCTTACATATTTTTGATACTCTTCCATATGCATACACCAAAGCACTAGTACCCATCTTCAGGGATCGATAGTCAAGCATTAGCTGACAAAATCAAAGCCTTTGACTACTACTGTTCACCTAACGCTCCATTTGGCCCTGTGCATTTCACCAATTATTCACACAACCCTGATCACAAACCCTGGACCTTGGAAGATTTGCAGTGGTATATCTGCCCAGATGCTCCCAAGGATCTGTACCAAATTGTCTGTGATGGCAGAGAAATCACTATATACCCTTTGATCTTCAACGGGAAATACAACAACCCTGCCACCTACCTGGTCCCCATGAAACCACCCCTGACACCCAAACTGATTATCTTAACCCCACCCACTTCTGATGCCACTGGCCAGAGTAGTCAATTCCTGAGAGTGCTATACCTGGCGCTTACAGGATTGATTGATTCTGCCTTGCCAGCAGCCAGGCCCTGGGCTGTGGCTGAGAAGGCTCTTTCCTACCTGATAAAGTTAGGTCTCATCATCTGGTGGGCCATGCCGGTACCTGCCTCAACTCCTCCCTCACCTGCAGGAGCATCAGGGCACTCCTGGTATCCTGACACATACTCTTAATCTTCTGTATTAAACTGCGCCAAAAAGAGTTGCCATGCCTGAGGCCTGGCTTGCCATGGATCTGGGAATTAAGTTGGCAAGACAGCAAAAAACATAGTGCAAGGGCATCATAAAAACTGATAATCCTAACAAAGACATGTTATTATCCTCTCTGAACTTAAAATTGATATGAATACTTAAACTTTACTGGTATAGCCTTAGCTATACAACTATCAAGCTTTTTCTTGTGAAGCTAGTAGTCAGTTATGGTCCTTTGGAGTGCTGATGCACTTCTGCACGCTTCAAAATACATGACTGCAGCCCATGAGATCATAAACAGATTTTGAGCTGTTTTTTTCCAAAATAGCATCAGCTGACTTGAACAATGTTTTAGAGGACTGAATACAATATGAAATCCCTACTTTAACGGTGACCCAAGCTACCACCTATTTATTATCAATGATAGGATCTAAACTGGCTATTATTTTAACTAGGTTATGCTGAACTTTCAACCTTCTGTTTTTTATGTTTAGGGTGTTGATCCCTTCAAAAATTTGAACTACTGTGACACCAAGGTTGCTTGCATCCTAGAAAATCAACTTAAGCTGTGTGTATGGCAGCTAAAACTGGCAGGCCATCATCTGATGGCTAAGAAAAAATTTAAAGGGATAAAGATTATTTTCAAAACCCTTGATGGTGAGTTTCTCCCAACAAGGGGATAAGCATGTTACTCTTGAAAGGTTAAAGGTTTAATGGCAGAAACACTTATTTCAAAAGCCATGCAAAAAGCTTCACTTGTATAGTAAAAAAAGAAGAGACAGTTGTTTTAGCAAAGGAGGGATACATTGGGTGCAGGGGTTTTCAGGATGGTTTGTTCTGGCAACCTTTTCTAAAAGTGAGATAACTCTAAAAAGGCAAGCCTTACCATGATAAAGCCAATTGCAAGACGAGTATAATAAACAGGGAAGAAATAATTAGCTAAAACGGAATAAAAAAGCAAAGAAAATATACTTAAACAAGGCTAAGTAAAATAGTTATTTAAAGATTTGATATCGAAAGTAGAGCAAGGGTTAGCCTAATTATACCCAAAGCCTGTCTTGTGGATAAAAATGTGGAAAATCTGATGCCAATAACCTATCTTTGGAAAGACTCGTAGTTGAAAAATTATCCACAAAAGAAACTGTTGGATTGTCAATCAATGAGTTCTCTTTTCATGGGAAATTGATTGGTTGAAAGATTGACTAACTGACTCTATAATTGACCCAAAAGATACTAAACCCTATTCTTCACTCTGACTGGTGACATCCTGATCTGATATAGCCCCTACTAGTTGCACAACTGTTTGACAGAGGATGGGTTTAATAGGCAGTTGAAATGATCTCAGGAACCTACTAGAAGTCAAAACAAGGAAAATCCTCTTCTGGATAGCTCCAGCATTTGTGACTATCCTGTAAAGCCTGGGGGCTATGACCAGAGGTTTAAAGCTCTTGATGGCAGATATGATCCTGACAGTTGATCCTTTAATTATAGAAACTTTAGGCATAAGCCCAATTTTCCCAATGCAGATATCACAGTAGGCAACTTCTTGTTGTCTCATCCAACTTCATTTTGAAGAGACTATCCTTAAAGATGAAAAGTATTTATTTGAAATTTTATTTGGCCAGCTTCCTTATCAGTAGCCATAAAATATTCATTCCTGTCATAATAAGGTTCAAATAATTTAATGGATTAGAGCTGCACTGTGATCTTACCTGAAAATACATTATTTAGCAGTGTCAAGCACCCTAAGCCTTGGCTGGAGAGAGATCCATCCTCTGAGAACTAAATGTGGAAAATAAAGGAAAGCGGTTCATAAAACATTCAAATAAGTTTCTAATTTTACTTCCTTGTGATGTTTGCTTGGCTATTTGGATGTTGCTTCCAGCATATCTTGAATCGAGCTGATGTATAATTCAAATCAATGCTGATAAAGTTCAGACATCCTGCGAAAGTTTTGGGTGCCAATTTTTCCTATTGACTTAGAACTCCGAACATAGATACACTTACATGCATCATTACTTTACCGCAACTTTTAGAACAACTTAAATAGTCGATAGTTAGTTTTGATAGAATTTGTGGTATCTTTTTCAATGTTGATTTAATAACGTTGCTTGGATTTCTGGTTTAATGGAACTGAGTAAAAACACATCAGGTTTCTGTATTTTTGAATCCGATGAGTTCGATGTACAATTACTTTGTCTTGGAAATGAGACTTGATATTTTTTCCTCCGCCGAAACATCTAGTGGGGTGAACCCTTTGCCGTTTTTAGCACTTGGGTCAGCACCCCGGGCAATGAGGCTTTCAACTACCTCGTGGTTCTCCATGAAAGCTGCAAGGTGAAGAGTGGTGTTGTTATCCTACCAGACAAAAAGTTAAGCTTGACTCAATAGTAGAGTGGATTAGTAGATTGTAGTTCAAACATGCAAACAAACATTTATATAAAGGCAATCATGTAGATTTTAAAAACCGTTACTCATAAAAAGAGATTTTGGTAGCTTACCCCAAAAGTTTGATGGAGATCTAAAAAGAATTTAGTTTGGAATAATAGGAACAAATTTAGATAAAATAAAATGTTTGATTTAAGCTTTTAAAATGCTCCATCAAATACCAACGATCAAGAGCAGGTGTCCCCCCAAAAATGTCGTTCAGTTGCAGTATTGTCTGAAAAAACCAATTAAAACCTTAGATCCCTGATAAAAACCAACCCCAAACCATATACAATTTGATGACTCACCCTGATCAAATGTAACATCCAAGATATCTCTAGCGATCGAGTCATGCCCCAAGAGCAGAGCCAGATGAAGCCCAGTGAGCTGGCCGAGATATGCCCCCAAAAATTTATAGGCATCCAGCTCATAAGAAGGGTCATATCGGTATTCAGCCCCCCGCTTCTTAACCTGGGTGAGCCCTCGCTGGCTCGCGATCAGATCCCGCACGGTATCGTTATCCCCGGCCGAAATTGCGGCAAAGTACTTCTCAATGACATCAGTACTTAGTTCGGTTGGCGAGATCTAAACGTTCATCATTAATTTTTAACGAACCCCACTTCGGAACCTGGAAAGATCGATCGAATAAATATATTTAAACCCCTGAAAATCAACCTCAAATGAAACAGATCAACCTCATTAATACTACACTGTATATCTAACTAGGGGTGGTTGATACAACATTACTAGCATACCATTGTGAGGGGGTTGGCACGGCTGGAACTTTAGGGTTTGACTTGGCATCACCATGGCAACTTGGGATCCCTTAAATCGTCACCACAAAGCTTGCCCGATGCACCATCAGTCCAATTGGCCAAATTCTAAACCGAGCCTATCTCCCATTCACGTCCAACCAGCTGTGAGGATCAGTTTAAACTTAACCCTGATCCCACCAATAATACCCCAAATGCTAAATATAACCATTTGTGATGTTGACCCATCCAAGGAGATATATAAAATTGAATTTGATAGCCAATTTAATGTTATAACTGCTTCTCACAATAGTTACAGACGGAAATAAGGAAGAACATATTGAAGCAAGAAACCATATTTATTTATGAAGAGAAAAGGGGTGATCATGGGTGGGTAAACCCGCCTCACACAAATTAAGTGTCAAGGCACGAGTCCTTGGGTCTGATCCTGTCAAGTGATGCATACTTAATTACTTCCTTTGGGAGGTAAAACAAAAACTCAAAGAAAAGGGGTAATTATCTTAAAGAAATTAGTTAACTTTGGGTTTAAGAAAGGTGATAAATCATACATCTGTGGCTGGAGGGGCTGATTGATCCTGGTAATTTTGAATATGCAAAATGGGATCAATCTTGTTAAGTACCATCAAGTTCATCAATGAGATTGAATGTCAGAGCCCACCCTAGTAAAGCAAGTGCACTACCAATTGCAGACAGCCCCCACAAGTACAGGTGGCTGCAAAAAGATAGTCAGCCTGATCTCCTGTGACAGCCTCTCAGCAAGAAAGAACTCTGGTCAAATCCATGACCCAAAAGAGATTTGACCCAATTCTCTCAATTATTTGTGAGCTTGAAACCCCGCCTTATCAAGCAGAAGGCCCTAAAAAGGCAAGCAGATTATGTTGGCACATCAGGCTAAATTTAGCCAATATTTACTCACACCAAAATGCTCCCACTATTTCAGGAAAGTTTCACCAATATATTTCACAAATAGGGGATGAACCCAGTTCTTGTCCCACCCAGCTACCCAAAACTGTCATCTGTCCAACTCTTTATAGTAGGGTTGGCCCAGCCAAACCCAAAAACCCCAAATTGAATATAAAACTCACACTTTCCTTAGTTGACTATTTGTTGCCATACTCTAATAAAAACGGTATGGATCTTTGGTTCACTCAATTGGTTTCATATTTTCTAATAGCCTTATTTCAATTCAAGATTCACTTCCCAGGGCACAACTTAGAGAGACTCAACTAGCACTCTGTACCTGCTGCTACTTTCACCATATTTAATGTCAGCTACTTTTTTCACATCAAACCCTCACTATCAGAGATCTTATTGGACCAATTCAAAGGCATATTCTCCTGGGTTATCCAAAACAGATAACAGTACATCTCACATCCTGCTTTTGTTAACAATGAGCCAAAACCTGACTGGCTCTTGGCCTTCTTGCCTTTAACTCTTCCTTTCAGCCTGCAGGTGGACAGCACCATCAATTTTTATGAGCAGTCACCCCAGTTATCTCCAGGATACTTGAGCTGTTTTTACTTGCCAATCAATAACCTAGTAGGATTCATCTCCTCTCATCAAATCAGATGTACTTTATTAGGCCATGTCTGTAGGAGAGGGAGGCTAAAATAACTAAGCTTAGCTCTCATCATGAGAAAGGGTTTCCTAGAATGTCGCCCAGTGAACCACTGGGATGGGCGCTCAAAGAAGTGTTCACAAGGACAAGGTAGGCAAAACTTGGAGAAGGTAGATGTTCACTTCTATGAGTAATATGCCCAACAACAGCCATAAATCAGACCCAGAAGGGAATAAGGATAAATGGGATGTAAATTCACTCCCCCCTTTAGCCCTGTATAGGACAATCTTCCTGCGCCACACAAAAAAATCTGCTCAGAAGCCGGCCAAGCCCCTCAATTCCTTTGAAGATTTAGCCCACACAATTGATGAGAGATTTGTGTTGGAATACCCTTCTCAAGTGGTAAATAAGGGTGCTTTGGATTCTGTCCCCACTTGGGAGGACTCCCTGATTAATTTGGACTATTTTCTGGCTTGGTCTTGACCACATTTAAAATTAATTAGGTCTAAGCAATCAGGTCGCGCTACTGCAAAATCATTAAATCCCAATTCATCTGGAATTGATGGCATTCAGAAGTGTTCTTTAGGCACTAGCCAATTAGAAGTTGGGTTGGGAATTAATGAGAAACCATCCAAACTCCCTGAAATTATTGGCAAAAATTCTATCTCACCCAATCAATCAACTGGCTGAGGTCACCTGATCTTTTAATCTCAGTGGCTTTTCCTTAAAGCAAGACAGGGGACTTTTGGTCCCCTGCTTGCTCATTCTTAAAAAATAAAGTTTAGGCTTTGCTTTCAAACTTAAGTGGTTATTTGGGTCTGTTATTGACCCTTTTGATTTCTCTAAGATTATTAGTAAAGGTTTTCTTTTCCCTTACCTTTCCCCTCTCTTTTGGGCCCGTTTGTTGCTTTTTGAAGCCCCTATTTACGTCGTTAGCGTCAAAGTTAAAGTTTACCTCTTTTGCTTTGTAGAAAACAACTCAATTTTAGAAATTAGTAGTGAATTTAATATAATTACCTATTTTAAGTTTGATTTTGTGTTTGTTTTGCTTTTGCTTGCGCTTAGACTTCATATAAGCTTTAATCAAGCTTCTTTATACGCTTTAATAAAGCTTTTTTAAAACACTTTTGAGTCCTTTGGTCCGCGGTTGCTGGTTCTTACATATTCCTAGTGCCATAGAGTCCCCTGGTTTGAACTTTATCATAGAATTTGCAGAGTTACCTGCAATTTTGTTGTGTTCCAACCTCAGACTCCAAAATGTTAGTGCCTCTAATAAAATTTGTGGTTTTCACCTTGACACCAGCCCTGGTAATGATTTGGTCTACCTCTCCAGATCTTTGGGGCCGTATCTCTGATTCTTTCCTACATGTTGGCACCAACCCTGACCAGTTCTTGAATATTTTTGAGGATATCCCCACACGCGCTCAGGACATATATGCCATCAGTGAGAACGTGGTGAGGAGTCTGACCTGCAATGACCTAGAGTTCCCTGCTGTCAAGATAGCTTCTGCTGCCCCCCCAGTCTGGCCCACCCTACGCTCCTCCCCTCTGAGGACCCACTTGTCCAGGCTTCAGAGAAAGGCTTGGGCACCCCAGAGCTCACTCCCAAATGGGCATCCTGGTTGCTTAGCGGAATGGTTTTGATGGGTTTGGACTCCTACTTTCCCTGGGTGTCTGCCACGTCTTCCCTATGGACGCCACTTTGAGCAGCCATCCCAGTTCTGCACTGGATGGTGTCCTGGTGGATTCTTACCCCAGGATGGGAGCCAAACTTAGTTAGTTTAGCCCCCCTCTCTCACAGGGGCATGCTGAACTACTTAATGATAAGTGATGAGGGTAAAACAAGTAAATTTCCAACTGCTTTAAAAGTATCAGGCGGAATTGGGAAGAAAGGCTGACTAATTTTGCAAAGTTGGTATTGCAGAAGACCAACATGAGAGCAGAAATGAGGAACAGCTTTTTTAAAGGGAAATCAGAGAAATTGGCAATGGAGGGAGCTTGATACAACGCAGTCATTGTATTATCAAAGATTCTTAGGCCAACATCAAAAATAAAGTGATTAGGCTATCAACAATTAGGACCAGGAGGTCTAAGTGCTCAAGCATAATTTTAAGGGATCCTTTTTAAAAATAAGGATACAACATCAACAGCAAACAAGGGTTCTTTACTTTCTACAACAGGCAATATCTCTTCCAATTGTAGGGTGGGAGTTGGACAAGAATCAGGACGGCACCATGAGTTTAACTCTGTAGATAAGATATGTGACAGGGATAAGGAGAGCCATAGGGTAGCCAAAGACTTTCAGAGAGGTCTGGCAACTATCTGACCTGAGAGGATACTATTAACCAATCAAGAGAATAGTAGGATAAGATAAGTTTATTGAAGAAAAAATGCTAATCAAACAATTAACTTGGGGTTTAGAGGGGAGTTCTTATACTAAAAAGAGTGGAATTGGGGATAAAGACTTAATGAGTATGAAACCAGGAGTAGTGCTTCACATGAAGATGCAAGGAAAGCATGATACAGGTTATTTTTAGATGCATTATGGTACTGAATTCCTTTGAAGATTGTACTACATCTGCATTGCTGTGGGACATCAAAGCAATTTCTGACATAATAAAGTTTTTGGAACTTCAATGATTTATTTTCTCAGTGATAATAAGCTATCTAGAACCAGGTTTTTAGTGTGGGAGTTGGGAAGGTTTTAAGGGAATTTGAGTTAGGTGATGTCTGTTTTGCAGCTTCTATCAGGATACCAAGAGTACCATGGAGCTCCAGCAGGTGAGGGAGGAGTCAAAGCAGGTACTGGCATGGCCCACCAGATGATGGGACCTAACTTTACCAGATAGGAAAGGGCTTTACCAGCCACAGCTCAAAGCCCAGCTGCTGGCAAGGCAGAGTCAATCAATCCTGTGAGCGCCAGGTAAAGCACTCTCAGGAATTGACTACTCTGGCCAGTGGCATCAGAGGTGGGTGGGGTTGAGATGGTCAGTTTGGGTGTCAGGGGTGGTTCCATGGGGACCAGGTAGGCAGCAGGATTGTTGTACTTCCCATTGAAGATCAAAGGGTAGATGGTGATTGCTTTGCTGTCACAGACAATTTATTAGGGTTCCTGGGGTGCGTTTGGGCGGGTGTACCACTGCAAGTCTTCCAAGGTCCAGGGTTTGTGGTCAGGATTTTGGAGATACTCAGTGAAATGCACAGGGACAAATGGTGCATTGGGTGGATGGTAGCAGTCAAAGGCTTTGGTTTTGTCAACTGGAGTCTGGCTATCTATCCCAGTGGGTGGGTACTGACGCTTGGGTGTATGCAGATGGAAGAGTAATAAAAATATGTATGGAAACATATTGGTGAACCAAAGGTTCATAACAACTTTATTTGGTAAGGATGGCAATACAGAACTTTTTCAAGTGCTTCTGATTTATATAATTACTCACATGCAAGTGCCTCTGGGCATTCTTCTGGTGCTACCTGTGTGGCAAGGCTTGGCATCTCAGGTTCTGCTGTTTGGTTGGCTGCTTCATGGTCATTTTTGGGTTTTCAGGAACAGTTGTTTGGCTTTTTGGTGATCTATCTTGGTATGGCTGGCCATTGGTTCTGGCAGGTTTGGCTTCTGGGGTTATGGGGTTTTTCTCAATTTGATCACCATTTTTGGACTGGCTTGACAGGCTTTCCTGAGCCCAAGGAAATTGATTAAAAAAGAGGTCCCCAATTGGGGACCACAAATTACTTAATGGAGGGTGGGCTTGATCTGAGTTTACTAGGCAGTTAAAAATAGCCTGCCCAGGCCCAGCCAAACCCACCAAGGCTTGTGCGTAGCTTTTGGGGCCCAGAACAGGCTCCTCATCTGCCACCAGGGCAGGAATGATTCCCACACCTGGATTTGCTTCAAAAAGCAAAAATCCAGGTGCAGGCAAATCTCCCCTGCCCGCTAGCCCCGCCTGGTGGCTAGGAGCGGGTTTGATTCCCGCCCGGGGCCTTGAAGCTGTTACTTTTGTAACAGCTTCTGATTAGTTGACAAGAATATTTTCAGCAGTTGGGGGGCCTGCATTGGAATTCAACTGAATGACGTCATAGCTCTAAAAAAATGGCAACCAGCAATTGAGCACCAACCTCCTTTGGCAGTAAATAACCCATAACTAACTTATCATAGTTAATAGACAAGAACAAGGAAAGATCCAGAATTTTGAGGGGCATCTGAGCAACTCCAGTCTTTACTCATTCCTTATCTATAATAAAGTTTAAAATTTCTTATGTTTTCAAGGATTTAAAGCAGTTTGACGCTGATTTCTAGTCTTGCAAGGCTATACTATCCCCTCTATTTGGGGTTCTACTGTAAAAAAGGGGACTTCTATCTCTGATGAGAGATCTTAGAAAGAAGACTCTTCTAGAAGGACACTGCATCCAGAACTACCTCAGGGGAGAGGAAAACTGGGGACACAACAACAGAGAGAGAATATCCTTTTCAGAGGTAAGACTCTTCATCAGAAGCTTTAGTTTTGACATTATGCCTCAGGCCCATCCAGAAAGATTATCCAACAAGTATAGAAGTTTAGCTGGGTCATCTTGCACTGAGATATCAGAAGAAAACATTATGTTCCACAACTTGGGTGAAGTGAACCAGAGCATCAACATAACTGAAAATATGGTGGGGACCACAAGCTCAACCAAGGAGAACAGCATGGTTGAATTCTTGGGAAATTTTGAAGTATTCTGAGAGAGTTGCTACACACAAGCCATGATAAAACCCAGATTTCTATGTTTGAACAAGGTTTTTGATAAGACATGTGTTGCAAAATCTATAAATTACTCTCTCTCAGGGAAATAATTCCCCAAGTGATTCCCCGACTAATCATTAAGTTGATGACACTCTTATCAATTTCTCATCTAATATGAGGATCAACCCTTTCAAATCCTAAATGAAACAAATACTTGGATAATTTTGATGACTACCATGATGCACATGAACAGTATGTGACTTTACATGATACTATATAATACTCTAAACTCATATCAATAAAGTATAATTATCTTCTTAATTCTCCCCTTTATTTTGTTTATTATACTTCTCAGAAAGATATACACAACACTATCTCAACCCCTATTCTCTCTTTTTGTGACAGAGAATGTCAGAAAACCTGTGGGGTTTCTATTCACCAGTCCCCATTGTGTGTCCTGGATCATAGCCAGGGACCAACTGGAAGGAGTTGTCATTCCCTAGTAGAGGTAGGTGGCTAGCTTGAAGTTTATACTGTGAGAGAGGGGGGCTAAACTAACTAAGTTTGGCTCCCATCCTGGGGGAAGAATCCACCAGGACACCATCCAGTGCAGAACTGGGATGGCCACTCAAAGTAGCGTCCACAAGGAGGACACAGTAGATACCCAGGGAAAGTAGAAGTCCAAACCCATCAAAACCATTCCACAAAGCAACCAGGATGTATGTTTGGGAGTGAGCTCTGGGGTGCCCAAGCCTTCCTCTGAAACCAGGACAAGTGGATCATCAGAGGGGAGGAGCGTAGGGTAGGCCAGACTGGGGGGGCAGCAGAGGCTATCTTGACAGCAGGGAACTCTAGGTCATTGCAGGTCAGACTCCTCACCACGTTCTCACTGATGGCATATATGTCCTGAGCGCGTGCGGGGATATCCTCAAAAATATTCAAGAGCTGGTCAGGGTTGGTGCCAACATGTAGGAAAGAATCAGAGATACAGCCCCAAAGATCTGGAGAGGTAGACCAAATCATTACCAGGGCTGGTGTCAAGGTGAAAACCACAAATTTTATTAGAGGCACTAACATTTTGGAGTCTGAGGTTGGAACACAACAAAATTGCAGGTAACTCTGCAAATTCTATGATAAAGTTCAAACCAGGGGACTCTATGGCACTTGGAATATGCAAAAACCAGCTCTGGCATACCAAAGGACTCAAAAGTGTTTTGAAAAGCTTTAATTGAAGTGTATAGAGAAGCTTGATTAAAGTGTATATGAAGTCTAAGCGCAAGCAAAAGCAAAACAAACACAAAATCAAACTTAAAATAGGTAATTATATTAAATTCACTACTAATTTTTAAAATCAAGTTGTTTTCTTCAAAGCAAAAGAGGTAAGCTTTAACCTTGACGCTAACGACGTAGATAGGGGCTTCAGAAAGTGGCAGACAGGCCCAAAAGAGAGGGGAAAGATAAGGAAAGTTAAACTTTTACTAATAATCTTAGAGGATTGAGGGGCCAGTGAGAGGACCCAAAAAGACCAAAAATTCAGAAGAGGAAGTATAAAGCTTTATTTTGTAAAATGAGCAAACAGGGGACCAAAAGTCTCCTGTCTTGCTTTAAGGAAAGCCATTCTGAATTTTAAAGTCACCTGACCCAAGGATCAGATCTGATTGGTTCCAAGAGAAATTTTGCAGGGAGAATCCAATGGGTTGGGAGGGTTTACAACAATTTCTGACTTCAAATCTGATTGGCAGGCATTAAAGGAGTGTTTCAGGGCAGCATTCAATCCAGTTGGATTGGAATTTGAGGATTCAACAATAGTGCAACCTGATTGTTTGGATTTGATTAATTTCAAATGTGGATGGGCCCAAGCTAAAAAATAATCCAAATTAATCAGAGATTCCTCTCATGTGGGGACGGAGTCTGAAGCATATGTATTTGCCACTTGGGAAGGGTATGCCAACACAAATCTCTCATCAATTGTGTGGGCTAAATCCTCAAGAGAATTAAGGGCTTGACCAGCTTCTGAGCAGATTTTTTTGTGTGGCGCGGGAAGATTGTCCTATCCAGGGCTAAAGGGGGAAGTGACTTTACATATACTTTGCTTGAATTACTGCAAACTCTTCCAATAATTTCCCTATTACTAGGCGGGCATCACCACCATGCAATTGTACTTCAGCTGGTGCTAGTCCCTCTGTGGGCCTGTACCAATCCTTCAACAGCCTAGTAAACTCATTCCCAATAAATTCCCTCCCCCTATCTGTCATATCAAGGTGTCTAGTTAATCTTTCCCACTCCTCCTGAGAGGTTTTACTAGTGGCAAACCTTCAACAGCTTTGTTGTTAGGTATCTTCCTCCCCTTGGCTAGGGTAGAAGATATTGGGCAATTCACTTTATAGGGGCTATTTACACTTCTTAGAAATTTGGTCAGGGGTCAAAATGGGCTTTTATTTTCTTTCAGAAGGAAGATCCCCTTAGAAACTATCAAAATAGCAGACTCAATCATCCAGAAAGGTTCCAATTAAGCAGGTTTGTGACCTGCAACCCAACTTGCCAGTGATTTGGAGCCAAACTAGGAATTTGACTTGAATTTCAAAATCCAATAAAATGAACAAATGATGATCCTTTATAGTGGATACCTTGATTTGGCGCTTGACTTATAATCAGGATCAAGCAACCTCCTTCACCATCTAACTGAGTGATCTATCTAATCATGTTCATGTTATCCATGATTAATAATAACTATATAATACTTATCTCTCAATAAAGAATATGATCTATTTTTTAAATATTTTCCCCTTGTAACTCTTATAAAACAGCACAGTTACAACAAAACCTTCTGATATATGGGCCAGGGGTCTGGGAAAAAATTGATATGTGCCAATACTTGGAGTCCTCCAACAATCTCTTGGACTCCTTGTACTCAGTCTTGGGCTCCTGCACCTTAGTCTTTGACTCCTGCTCCTTGTTTGGGCTCCTGCACCTTTATCTTAGTCTCCAGCTCTCTGTGTAGTCTTAATGGCCATTATTATTCACTGTTTCCAATCCCTAAAAAGCCTCAGACTGATCCCCTTTTATAGCTCCTTGTTTCAGTCCCTGTTTCTTCTCATATCTCTGGTCTTCCAAGCTTAAACTATCCAGTTTTTTCTGCTCTATAACATATTAAACCTTTTCAATTACTTCAGTCAATTCAAAACAAGCTTTCCCTGCTCCATTCCCTCATTTTTAGGCTTAAACCTTTCAGTTAAAGCCCTTAAAACAGTGATAAAACAAGATTCAACCTGCAGCCAATCAAACGCCCAGATTGAACTGTTTTGCTGAAATGTTTGCCCAAATGAATTGCTCTTGACCCTGGTTTGAACCTGGCGCTGTCTCACTCCAGATAAACACCTGCTACGTGTTTTGAACGGGTTTACTGTAATTCCTGTCACATTTCCCCGGGCAAACTTGAGCGCTTTCACCTATGTTTTACTTAAGGGTTTTCTGACCCATAATTTCTTCAATGTTTCTCCACATTTCTCCGCGTTTTCTTCAACATTTCATCAGTTTGAAACCACCTGCCGCTTGCTTCTTGCTTCTCCTAATGGTTTTGGCAAAACTCCAGCCTTCACCCTTAGAGTTTCTCCTTTCTGTTTCTTCTGCTATGGCTCCTTCTTGCTCAATCAATCTCTTGTAAATTTATAGTGTATTTTCTGTGAATCATTTCATGCTTTCTTCCTTAGCTCTTTTTTATATTTATCTTAATCTTTTATAATATCTTTTTAGCAGTTTACTTAATTCTTTTATCTGCTTATTTCTTTTCATTAATCCTATTCTCAGCAGTCCAAGTTCATTCTGCCTGCTTTTTCCTCTACTTCTGCTGGTTCTTCTTAGCCAAATTCTAGTCCTTCAACTAGTTTTTCTCCATAATATTCCAGCTCTTCAGCTATTCCTGCTCCATGATATTCCAGTCCTTCAGCTAGTCCTGCTCCATGATTTTTTAGTCCTTCAGTTAGCCCTACTCCATGATCTTCCAGTCCTTCTATTAGTCCTGCTCCATGATCTTACAGTCCTTCAGCTATGAACCACCAAGGTTCCATCCTCACTGTGAACCACCTAGATTATATTCCTCACTATGAACCACCTTGGTTCCATCTTCAGTCCTTGTTACTAATACCTCAGACTCAGGCAATAAGTCTACAAGGCTACTAGGGGTTGACAGGGCCCCTGCAAGTGACCTCCACCTGGGCCATTCAACCACAGACAATCCTCATATCTGTGCAGCTGTCTTTACTCACTCAGGTAGTTAAGTCTGAGATTTCAGTTGTAAAGTAACCAACTTTACTTCCCAGAGACCTGTTCATTATCAAGTTCTGCAGCTTCTTACCTGAGCACCTATCCTGATAATGTCTCTAGGCATATTCATGTCCCCAATGGTGGCTTCAGGACCTCCCTAAAGCCTCCAAGAAAACATAGAAAAGGTCATCCTACCTGTCTGTTAGGTAAAGTGCTTACTCACATACCTTCTGTAAGTGCACAAGGGATTGTGGAGCTACCTCAGCTCCTCCTTTCCCTAGCAGTCCTTAGTTACCTGCTAGGTCACATCACTCATACCCCCTAAAAGCCAATGTTACCTGCTAGGTAGAAGTATCATCCCTCCCTAGTAGTCCTTTATTACCTACTGGGTTAAGACTTTATCTTCTCCTGGTAGCCAATGTTAGCTGCTAGGTCACATCACTCATACCCCCTAAAAGCCAATGTTATCTGCTAGGTAGAAGTACCATCCCTCCCCAGTAGTCCTTTATTACCTACTTGGTTAAGACTTTATCTTCTCTTAGTAGCCAATGTTACCTACTAGACTGGTTCATTCTCTGCCTCTAGTAGCCAATGCTACCTACTAGGCAGGCCATATCTTCCCTAGTAGCCCATGTTACCTACTAGGCCTCTACCTGTTCCAAAACCACTATACTTTGCCAACTTTCAGCATAAAGTCTTTATTGTAGCCAAATCAGCCCTCGCCTGCCAACAGCTTTTCATGTGGACTGTTATAAACCCATTCACTAGGAAACATACCACCAAGATGGTGTATGGCTGCAGAGGGATTTGAACCGGTAACCAACATGTCAATGGGAACAAAGACCATTCCCATGTGGAATATCTCCCCAAGTAAGTGATATCTCCCCAAGAGGGGATTGAATCTGTCAAAGAAGTGTAGGCTCCAGGGTAGCTGAATAAAAAAGCTGAAGCCAAGGGGTGGAACAGAGTGTGTGTTGGAGCTTTGATGTTGTCCATAAACATACACTGTTTCTCCGTAACAGGAGGAACTTGGGACAAGGGGGTGGTGGTGTACCAGACTCCTGGTATCACGCGGCGCCAAGACTTATCAAGATACTGAGGGGGAGTGGAGAAACTAGAATCTGCTTTAGTTCCTAGTAAAACGCTGGCCGCAAATTCCTGCACCAGGAGTAACCAAACCAAACATTTATACCCAAATGGCTCCCATTGAGAGGACTTGGGTAATATCAAGGCTATTGAAGTTAAAAGTGAAGCAAGAACAAGTAGGTGTCAAGTTGGTTTAGGAGAACTTTGTTAACTGAATGATGATAAATAATGGTTAAACCATGGTTATATAGCCTCTGAAGAAGATTGCTGTTGGGGAATAAGGGGAACGATGTGAGTTTGAGGAGTTTGAGATAGCTTTTTCCAAGAAAAGAAGTAAAGTTATTTTTAGCTTAATAAAAATCATTAATGGTTGTTAATTAGCCCCTGATAAATCCCCAAGGCTGTTGCCAACCTTTGGGGATTATTACCACTGGCCCCACATATTATGGGGCCAGATCTGGAGCCACTCAAGCCACTGAAAGAGGGAAAGACAGAAAGTACAGAGCCTTGGCTGCCAGGTTTGAGTGTAATGTTATCTAACATTAATTCTCAATTTTGAAATGAAATTTCAGCCTCTGATTGACTGCATAACTCAAAAGGTAATTCCTGGTTTGAATTTGAATTAAATCAAATTTTTTTAGACAGCTGTCAACTTCAAGAGACATCTCAGGTTTGATTACTGTCCCTCTTAACAGGGTTTGGCGTTGTTGATCAAAGCCATCAAATTCAGGTAATTTTCAGCAAGTACTAAAAACTAATATTTCTTTTTTAGGGGTGAGATTAATGTCAGAAGCAGCTTTAGGGTCCAAGCCTGGAGTTCTGAATTAAGAGTTGTCAACAAGCATCAAATTGATGTTTCTGACAGAGAACTTGCCTAGCAATAAAATTTTTGGAGCTAGTCAAGAGGGTCATAAGAGGCATAACTTTAGTCTGTTTACTAATAAAAAACTCCTGGTTGAGAAATAAGTAAAGCAGTGCAAATAATCTTGAGATCCAGGATATTGTTGTACTAAAGATTATCATGCAAACAGCCCCCTAGATGATAGAACTGCTTTGATAGCTCATGCATTGCTATGAAACAAGTTTTCCCTAGTTATCACTTGCTAATGATGATTGGGGGCATGATGAATCTCTTTTGGAGTGTTTAGATAATTCACTTTTGCTCTTTCCATAGAAAAATCATCTCTGATGATGGCAACCCCAACCCAGTCAGTCCCTGGCTTCAACTCAGGACACACCTTGGCAACCTCCTAGGAGAAGAAGCACCATAGCACTCATCAGTCCTTCTTTGCTCCCTAAAATTCATCCATCAATAAGACAGTTGAGTGCGCAAATTCTACCCTTATCATCATTATGATAAAACTCACACTTTCTGATGCTGCCAATTGGGACATATTCCTCCCTGCTGCACTTTTTGTGTACTTCCTAAGCAAACACCAGGTGACAGGACAGTCCCCTTTTCCATGCTTTATAGACATAAGGATACCATCCCCTCAATATTGGAACCCCTTATAATAGATTTCAATGCTGCAATCAACCCAGAGACTCATGTGAAAGATTGATCAACCAAATTATTGACATTTAGGCCTCCACCTACACTTCTGCCTATAAAGACAAATTCCTAGAGTTTTCACCTTCCAATGCTTTCAGAGCCTCCCTCCCCAAGTTCCAGGTAAGTGATCTAGTTCTATATTACCAAAGCTGCACAGGTGAGTGTACACAAATTTGACTCCCTATGAGTTGGGCCCTGTGACGTCACTTTCAAAAAGAGATTTGAGTATACCTTTAAACTGCTGTCTTCTGAGCGCCCTTTCTCTAGATTCCATTGCTGCAACATCTACAACCACTCCCTCTCAGGTAATTAATTCCCCAAGCGGCTTGCTGAATGATTTCCTGACTAATCATTAAGTTGGTGGCACTACTATAATTCAATAATCTATTATGGGGATCAAATTTTTTGAATCCTAAGCGGAACACAACTTGGACAAGCCTTGTGATTTAAGAGGAACAATCACTTGGATAAGCCCTATGACTACCATGACGTACATGGACAGTATGTGGATTTCCATGATATTATATATTATCCTATATTCATATCAAATAATATATAATTCTCTTATTAATTTTCTCATTTATCTTGTTTGTTATACTTCCCAGAAGTATAGACTTGAAAGTGGTAGCACAGGTAGGTTATCCATACCTACGCAACTTAAAGGAAAAATTCCTCCCAAGAAAAGAATCCAGCAGATGGCACTCCCCCACAGGCCAGAGTGACTACAAAGAAGGACAGGATGTCCCTAAAGGTTTTGATGTCTTCAAAAATGTCCTTGTCCCTACAAACAGTACAATCTCCTCAACACTCATGGCATCCTGAACCCACCTCCAACTCCAATCCTGTAGACAGCTGAAATACCCAACATTGTATTCCAGCGCCTACACTCAGCAGAGATTGAAACATTTGCAGGACTACATCAAGAGAACATCAAACTCTGGATCCAAAGCACACAAAGCAAGTTTACACAAGTGGGCTACCCCCGCAGACTCTGGGGCAGTGATATTGCCCTCCATGTCACAGGGGCCACCTCATGCTTTGTAAGAAAATGGTTTGACCAACATCCTGAATACAGTGAAGACTGGGATATGTTCAAAGCTGCCTTCCTCAAGAAGTTTTCCATAAAGGACTCTGACGTGGTGATCATGACAGAACTCAGAACCTTCAAAATGACAGGAACAATAAATGAGTACATTGCAGCCTACAAAGACCTACATGACCAAGCTCTCAAAACTATTACCTTTGACAAAGCCATACCATGATTGGACTTCTACAATGGCCTCCCACACACATTAGACCTCAGTTTGACATTACATGATGCAAGAACCTTCAGGATGTGTACCTAGAAGGAAAATGTGCCACAAAGAAATCTGACAGCCTACATGTAATAAGCAAAAAAGGAAAGCCCCACAGAAAATAAGGACCCTTGACCTAACAAGCAGAACAACCAAGCTAATAATACCCATCCTCAAAACAGGAATCACACCACTCAAGTTAGTCAAATGAGCACTGATAACACCACTGAGGAGGGAAAAGCTCAGGGGAGTGCTTAGGCAAGCCAACCTCCCCCACTTTTCAAAAAATTTACAAGGACCAAGACGTGGACTCAATTACCATGATCCAAGTACCCTTGAGAAATCCTATACTGTTTTTCACCCAAAATGGAAATAAACTCCTCATTTATCCTTTCTGCTTTTGCAGATATCAGGGCACAGAACTATTTGACACTGGAGCAGACCAATCCCTTGTTGACAAGAAATTTTTCAACCTCACAAAGCTACCCACAATCCAAAGCAATATCAAGAAAGTTATCATGGCAGCTAATAAAAGTACACCAGTCACCAAGAAAGCAAGACCTTTCTGCACCCAAATAGGAGAATGCAGACTATTCTTAGTGGCCCAATCATAGCAATCCCCAAGTATGATGTTATACTTGGTATCAGGAAGACAGGCATAGTTAGAGGCATTGGTTAACTTAGGACGGAGTACAGCTGGGCCAGTGGGTAATTCCCACCATAGGATGTGTGTTAACTTGATAATATAGGATATGGATTGCCCAAACAAAGACCAGGGCCCAGAGTTGGGCACCATAGTGTCTACCATTCCCGTTGTTGTGATCTGAGGCGCGGCACAGAGTCACAACGGGAAATCCTAACCTTAGGATTAGATTTGTACTAAGTCTTGGTTAGAATGGCAGGGAAGGCTGCATGATTACCTTGTGGCCCTGAATGAATAATATCTGCTAGACATGGCTAGAAAGGCGCCAAAGTACGTGGAGACACAAAGAAAAAAATGCGAATAGAACTTAAGTTTATTGGGTGAAAAGATTGGAAATATATACTGTGCAGCTTTACCACAAAACAGTACATGGACGGTAGGATCACTTGCCACAAACATGAGTGGGGCAAGTGAGTTGCTGCAGAATCAGGAAACCAAACAATTGTATTTCCTGAATTGGTCATCAGCTCATTTTGAAGGGCAAAAGCAAAAGAGAGGGATTTGTCCTTAATAACCCAACAAAGGCAAAATTGAAACATGGTGAATGGCTGCATTCACAACATTGCCCCCCTCTAGATTGGCCTTAGGGGGTAGTACTTGCAGAAGAACTTGGCATGCACACAAGCAAATGGTTGACTACTAGAGAGGAGTTTTAAATTATACTCTGACCCTTGTAAGAAGGTCACTTCCAAGGGCCCAATCCATAACAAGTCTAGCTTATGAGCCCGTCCTCCTACTCTATGTTGATATTAAAGAACATGGTCCCCAATGTTGAATTCAGGAGGGGGGCCCCCGGATTTTTCAGGGGAGAGCTCAAGCAGCTTGGCCTTATAGGCGGATGTGTAGGCAGAGGCCTGAATATCAATGATTC